>JAWWMS010000173.1:110976466-111030078 GCA_035048045.1 Chlorospingus semifuscus
AAATAGAAATAGAAATAGAAATAGAAATAGAAATAGAAATAGAAATAGAAATAGAAATAGAAATAGAAATAGAAATAATAGTGATATGTGGGAGAAAATGATAGTAATAGTGGAACTAATAGGGATAGAGATAGATTCCGAAAAAGAAGTAGAAGTAAAAAGTAGAAATACAAATAAGAAATAGAAATAATAGTGATATGTTGGAGAAAATTATAGTAATAGTAGTAGTAATAGGGATTGATGTAGAGATAGATTTAGAGAAAGAAATAGAAGTAAAAAGTAGAAATACAAATAAGAAATAGAAATAGAAGTAGAAATAGAAATAATAGTGATATGTGGGAGAAAATGATAGTAATAGTGGTAGTAATAGGGATAGATATAGAGATAGATTTAGAAAAACAGATAGAAGTAAAAAGTAGAAATAGAAATAAGAAACAGAAATAGAAATAAGAAATAGAAATAAAAAATAGAAATGAAATAGGAATAGAAATAGAAATAGAAATAGAAATAGAAATAGAAATAGAAATAGAAATAGAAATAGTGATATGTTGGAGAAAATTATAGTAATAGTGGTAGTAATAAGGACAGATATAGAGTAGAAATAGATTTAGAAAAAGAAATAGAAGTAAAAAGCAGAAATAGAAATAGAAATGGAAAAAGAAAGAAATAGAAATAATAATGGAAATAGAAATAATAGTAGTGATAGTGTCAGAGAAAGATGGTAATAGTGATAGTAATAGGGATAGATATAGAGATAGAAATAGATTTATAAGAAAACTGATAATAGAAATAAAAGTAGAAATAGAAATAATAAGAGCACCTAAACTGGCTTCGTTTGTGAGGTGTTGAGGGTTAAAGGGAAGGAAAAAAGGAAAGGAGAAGTGCAGTCAGTGCAGAGGAGCTGTCATGTCACACAAATTGTCAGCTTCCCCACTATCACAATCCCTCCTCCGCCTCACGGAGTTAAATTCTCCTGCCTGCAGGGAGGCGGCTTTGGGGCTCGGCTGCAGCTCCATCCACATGGAGATCACTCATTTCACACTGCCACTGGGCTTCCTCACTATTCTAATGCAGAACCCATTGCACACTATGACTAATAACGTTGGCTGTATGAAAGAATTATTTATATAGAGACTGAGAAAGGCCTCCTTGGATTTCCAGACAGGACAGTCTTGATTTGGAGAGAGCAAAGCATAAAATAACTCCAGGGCCATTTCAGGCTGCCAGAGTCTCCAGGAGACAAGCTAACAATTGGTGCTTGAATTTGAAGCTGTGGATGTGTGTGCTGTGGTAAAGCCTCTTCCCTCATACCCTGGAGTCCCCTGTCCTCAGAAATAAAGAAGGGACATATAGGGAATGCCAGTCAACACAGGCTTATGGAAAATAGGTCCTGCCAAACTAAATTGAGAGCTCTTTTTTTGATGAGATTACAAGTTCAGTTGATAAAGACAGCGGTATTCAAGCAATAGGCATCTGTGAGGAATTTGACTTGCTACACTATGACCTCTTGATTACAGAACTAGGGAAAAAATGCACAAAATTAACATGATGCACCTTAAGTGGATTAAAAATAGGCTGAGAGGATCAAAATGTGTTTACAGAAGTCACTGCTGAGCAAGTCTGTTTGTAGTCTGGTCACAGAGGGATCAGGTTATCTATAAATAAAAAAGTTTAACTAAAAGTTGCCATTCAGACAATTGGTGATTGATTTTCCATCTCTCAGAGAATGATAAATAATATTAGAGGACAGATCCTTTATGTTATGTGACCAGAGGATCAGCCACATGTGGGTGCCCCATCCCTGGAATTGTTCAAGACCAGGTTGGACAGGGCTTGGAACAACCTCGTCTAGAGAAAGGTGTCCCTGCACATGGCCGGGAGCTGAAATGGGATCCTTAAAGTCCCTTCCAACCCAAACCATTCCAGGATTCTATGAAATGAGGTACATTTTGTTAGAAAAATGATAAAATTATATTTAGGAATATGCCTGCATTTACTAGGCAGAGTTTCTGTTCTGACAGCTGGTGACTGACAACAGCTTCTCATCATTATAGATAATCACCAACAATTATTTTTGTCAGAATAAAGATCTCACAAAGGAGCTAATGTTATTTTGCTCCATAGACAGAAAGATTTTAAATGAGAAGAGGTTGCTTTTATTCTAGGAATGTCACTGTTTTTGGTTTAGGTGTCTGCAGTGGCAGAAATAGTTTAGAATTTTGTATAGGGTTCACAAAAGAAACACAGATGAGGAAAACACTTTGCTTGGCAGAAAAAGAAGGAATTTTAAACGTGCTGAAAATTAAAACTTGAATGGTGGGGGACTTAGAAAGAAAAAAGAGAGAATGTGTACAAGCTCACCCCTCATCCTGGGGAAGTTGTTACAGGTGGCAATGCCACATCCTGTGACAGCAAGGGGAGGACAGGAGGGAGCCCAGGAAAGGCAGCAGGACAGCAGGGAACACCTCTGACACCTCCATCCTCTTGATTCATTCAGAGGTGTTTCAACCCTCTAATATCAATAAAATTCCCATACTATTCAGTCTTTCCTGCCAGGTTGCGCCATGGTGCAAAGCTTTGGAAAAGTAATCTTTGAAAGCTCTGACTCCATGGTCAGGAACCTAAGCCATGTTTTTCTTATGAATCTCAGGATCTGCTCCTCAAAGCATTCCCCTCAATGTGAGAGAAGTTTCCAGTGAAAAACAGTGGGTGCAGCAGTACCCAAAGTCCATCCAAGTCTATGAGATCCGTTAAACATGTGGTTTATAGGGTCTAAAAGGTAAAAGGGGTAAATTTACTGCTTCTATTCGTACAAACTCTCCTTCAAAACCCCAAAATCATTAAATCATAGAGTACAGTTTAGTAACTCCAAAAATTCTGCTTTAAATAACTTTTAACTCTTGCAAAGTTTGTGAGGATAGTACGTTCTGTATTAAAATGTATCATTTCAATGGGCAGATTGAAAACCTTGAATTCAGGTGTAAACTTGCCTTTCAGATGAGCTCCATCTCTACTCTGTACAAATGGACCAAAATTGGAAAGGATCACTTGCATTAAGCCACCAAATTTCTCCTCTGCTCTACCAAGACATGACACATATAAGCTCATTAATATTGCTTAATAAAAGAGGCGTGTTACAAGGATGATTACAGATTAGAATCATATTCCTCTGCTAAGATTGCTGCTGAGGCTAAGCCAGTACTGCTCTGATCTTAATCACCATAGATATTTCAGAAATAAAAAAAATAAAACCAAAACATAACCCAAACCAACAAGACTATCCTTTAAAACCACTGCACATATTCTCCTCACACCTCTCAGGATGTTTGCTTTGGTGAGGCAAATATCCTTCATCTCAAGGTTTATTTATTGGTTTATAATATTCCTGGGTTGCATAATAGAGAGATGTCTACTAATACTCTAGAGAAAGAGGGATTTCTCATGAATTTTATACACATAATTTCCTCTGGGAAGTGCTGAGTATGATACCTTCTGAAGGACTCTGTGGAAAATTCATGCAAATAAGAGAAAATGGATTCATGGCTCCAGCCTGCAGTTATGTTGTGAGCAGGGTTTTGTGAAACGAAAGCACTGAGGGCTGAGAACGTGGGCCCTTTCTTTGCACACAATGGGCTGTGGTGCATTACAAGGACTCACTGCTGCTGCTGGTGAGGTCACTGATCAAGGCACTCACAGAGATAAAATTCTGCCTCCTTTACACCTCGTGAAAAACTCTCCTGTACCTTGCAGTGGTGAAAGTGGATTTATTTTGGGCTATCAAAAGTCCCTAGAAGGACCTTCCAGCAGACCCATGGCCATGAGCACTGCATGTTTTATACACATTCTGCCTATTCCTGCTGTTCAAAGGGCTGTGAAATTTGATGTATAATTATACAGATCTCAGTGCTGCTTCCTGAGCTTGCATCTCCCTGACCTGGCACATTTGAAAGCTTCAGATCTTGCCCCATTCACACCTTGCCTGCTTGGACTAAGCTCTGCTTAGGTCAAAACACCTTTAATGCTGGCCTGTGCAGTCTTTTAGCCCTGAAAATGCAACTTCAATGTTGCTTTCCAAACCAGAATATCCACGTTATCTCACAGATATAAATTAAATCAGCCCCATGGTTTGGTGTAAGCAATGCAAGTAGATCTGAAATGCATCTGTTTACTCATAGGCACAGACAAGAAGGGCAGAAAAACTCCCACAGTTGTGGGGTGAGAGCAATAATCAGCATTTCAGACTTCTGCACCAAATTTTAGCACCCAAATTATTTAAATTTCTCTGTAGGAGAAAGGCTTTGAGTGTGATACATCTGTCTCTACAGCTGGCGAAGGGGGAAACTTGTTCTGGAGAACAAGTTTTGTGAGGAGGAACTGGGATTGTGAAAGGGGTTGGAGATAGGTGGGGGTCAATCACTTTGAGTGACATGAGAAGAGGAAACAGCCTCAAGTTTCACCAGGAGAGATTTGCATTGGATGTAGGAAAAATTTCTTCACCAAAAAACTTGTCCAGCCCAGGCACAGCTGCCCAGAGCAGTGGTAGCAGTGGTGGAGTCCCCATCCCTGGAGGGATTTAAAATTTTTGAAAATGTGGCACTTGGAGATGTAAGTAAGATTTTTCCTTTCTGATATTTCCCTGACAAACAGAATTATTATAGAAGTTACTGACATTCCTTGTTAGATCCCTAAATGATGATGAAATGATCCCTAAATGATGACAAATATTTTGACCTATTTTTTAAAATTGAAAATTAAATATTTAACTGAATTTTAAGTTTTCTTCCTCAAACACATTTGTTTTCAAATTTTCTATGGAAAATGCAGTGCCTTATATGATCCTCAGGGTACTGATACATTTTTTTAGGAATGTTGACCAAAATTGTCTGTTTTCCTGGCAAAAATTCTTCCCTGCTCTAGATAACTTTCTACTCAAACGCAAGGGCAGTAGAAGTCAGGGACTGTGCACTGCCTGGGACAGGCACTCTTGGTTTGAGTGGGAAAGGTGGAAATATCCTTTTATGAAAAAGAAAGTTGCTGTTACTGACAGGAGTATTTCCACTCATATTGTGCCTGCTGAATGCAGGTGTAATTGCTTTGATTTTTTCATCTGAACTTTGTGTGTCCACTGGGTGCATGAAAAGAAGTGTTTTGTCTGTCTTCCTTTCCCGTTCCATGTAGGTCACAGAATCATTCAGGCTGGAAATGCCCTCTGAAATCAAGTCCAACTGTTAATCCAGCACTGCCAAGCCCAAATTGGAACCATTTCCAAAAGAACCACTTTTTTAAAATTTATTTATTTATTTTCATGGGCGGAAATGGCTGCATTTTTGGAGATATATTGTCAAGCTGGATGTCCAAAATAATTTCTCCCCATCTTCCACAAAAAGGAAAAAAAAAACCACCCAAACCACTGAGTGTTCTTTCAGAACGAACCATATTTCTGCTTTTTGCTGTAGATTCTTCCACTTGAAAAATAATAAATCTATAGGTGGGTCTTGAGCTTCTGGAGCAGAAAAACACTTCCATATCTCTGGAAAAATAGCTAAAAACAAAGAAAAACTCCTACCACATTTTTATTTTATTTCAGGAAATATTTAAAAGAGACCATGAAATTTATAAGTGACAATTCCCATTGAATATTGCATAGGTATTGCTGTGAAGACAAAAAGACACACCTGATACATTATTAGCTATAAATTTAAATTACAAGAGACCAGGAATTTGGGGGATTAGTCTGTGTAAAGATGCTGTATCCCCACATTTCATGTACTGGTGGGCAAGTTGAAACAAACCCCAAGGTTTTGTCTCTAATAAATCCTCAGAATCTTCAAGGCAACGGATAAACCCTGAGTTTTGTTCCATCTCACAAAATATCTCCTCATGTCTTGAATTCCTGTTCTCAAAAAGCTACCTGGAGACCAGCACAGTGGAGAAAAAATAAAATAGAAAAATGTAGAAATCCATATTCAGGATTAATAATAATTAATAAAATAAGTGAATCCTCAGAGGGGTTAAGCAGGCACAGAGGAGCTCTCTGGATTCACACCAACCGAGCATCTGATGCCAAATATCACTAATGAAGTCACCAAGCCAAATAATGCACCCATCCTATTCCCTTATAATCATCCCAATGCCCCTCACAGCTGTTTCCAACGGTGTCTCTGATCTCCTTGCTAAGACATTTAAATCTCCTGTTTCATTTGCATGGTTATCCAGTGAAATAGCTCCTAGTGTTTCTTTCCTTGTTTGCAAAACTGAAGAGAGGGGGGACGAGGAAGGCGGAGGGGGGAGGGATGCAGAAATGTGAGGATTTATCTACGTGCAGGGAAATTATTCAAATCTGACAACTTACTTTTGTTCCACGAGAGACTAGCTTGGAGGCTTGGGCCCTCACGGGGGCAGATAGCCTTTTTTGCAAAGTCTTACCATAATTAGTATTTCATCCCATCTTGTTTGGCATCCAAGTGTTGTGCTGGATTTCCTTACCATGGAGCTGGCTGCACTAGAGGGACCACAACTTTGTTTTGTTGATGGTGTTGGTTTTGGGTTTTTTTTCTAACCTATGAATAGGTTCTCAGGTCAGCAGATCAAGAACTCTGCAGGAAAACAATCTGCAGGGCAGTTGGGCTGTGGAACAAAGAGCAAGACCCAGCAGAGAGCAGGAAAGAGATGTCTTGTGATGGAGACATAAGAAAAACTTGGCTAGTCCATATCAAAAATCCACTTAGCCTAGTGACTAAAAGTGTCTAGGGTGCCAACGAAATAATAAAACAAGCAGGACAGTAAAGGCTGTGTGTCCCTGGTGTATTCTCCTACTCTCCTATGACTTGCAGCTCAGAGGAAGCTCATTTCTATTTAACATTCCTTGATGATTTCTTGCCATTTATTTGTCCTGCTGTTTTTTTATAACCCATACAAGTTTTGAGTGTCTTCTTGATATCACACAGCAAAGAATGCATTAGTTTGCTGAAGTGTCCTTTGATAAAACAGTGCTTTTGAATGTTTCAAAGCTATCTCTTGAGCTATTTATTTTATTCATAGTCCTTTTACTGAGAGAGAGTGAATGGTCTTTCCTCTTCTACTGTGTTCTCTCTTTCCCCTCTGTACATCCCTTTCCAGGATATATTGGTCTATTCAATTTGTAGGGAACTATGCCCTGGAAGCAGGGGGAGGACTTAAAAGCTAATTTTGGAGGACTTAAAAGCTAATTTTTAAAGATGGTTCAGTGTCTGTAAGGAATGTGTATTTATTGTTTAATATTAAGCCCTAAAACCTGAATTAGTGTATTATCTTCTACCTTACCTATTGTACTCCATTTCACGTATTTTGCTCCCCACCTTTTTCTCTTGTTCTTAATTCATTAGTCTCCTTTTCCTTCCACAACTCCCAGCTCTCTTTTATCCTGGAAAAATTATCCAGCTTGCCTGTTTGCTTTTTCCTCCTGTAGAACACATTGAATTGTAACTCGGACAAGTCTCCAGTGCTTCCCATACAGCGATGGCTGCTGATGTAAAATAAATGAAAAGGACAAAATAATAATGAAAGATTAATTATAATTTATAGCAAAGAAGTTGGAAAGCATCATCCCCACATGCTCCATTCATTATCATGCCACGTTCCAAATTATTATTTTTTTGCATTTGTGCTGATTCTGGCTTGTTATTTTGCTCAGTCAGAAAGTTGAAATCTCACTTTCCAAGGCAATTGCATCTTACTCTCAGTGTGGTTCCCAAATCCCTTGTCCAGCTCTGTCATAAAAGGCTGGGGTATAATGATGGCCATGTTTTGTTGGGAAGAATCTGTTATCAGTATCCTCAGCCATCTATACTTTGCGGAATCCTAAATTCCTTTCCCACTACACCCCAAGGCATGCAGCACGTGTTCTCAGCATGAGGCAATAAAAACATCACTGTGGCCATAAGGCAGACCACCCTTTAAAAAAACCAACAGACCCAACAGAAAATAATATTCATGTTCCAGGGCCATGGAGGCATCTCTTGGGATCCTCAGAAGCTGTAACTGTGATGCACTGTGGATGAGACAGTTTCATTTCAAGGAGATTTCATAGAATCATAGGATGATTTGGGTTGGAAGGGACCTTAAAGCTCATCTGATTCCATCTCCTGCCATGGATGGAGACACCTTACACTAGACAAAAAATTTTATGAAAAACTGTGTAATCACAAGCCATTTCTGAGCTACCTGAGCTTAAAACCAGGTAAAGAGCTTAAAAGGTAAAAATCAGGTAAAACCAGATAAAAACCAGGTAGAAAACTTAAAACTCCTTCACCCTCACTTATTTAACACTGTAAATATATTTTAGAAGGCTAAAATCAACATAAGTCTTCATGCTTACCCCACTGGTAAGGTTGGTGTTTTTAGGGAGGAAATAATGGGTTTTCCTTGTGATGTGCTGAATTGCTGCACTGGAGAAACTGCAGCCAGCCTTGGGCTGATGCTGTGCTTTTCTTGTCATTTTGAAAGGAGACAACAGAATTGGGATTTTTCTGCCAAGAGGCAGCAGAAAGACTCCAGCACACAAGGAAGAGAGGTGCTGTCCATGCACAGCACACTGTTAGTGGGACACTGCAAAGTCCATCATCTCATTTTTTTGTCTTCAATGGCCATGCCTTTGTAAGAACTAAATCTGCAGCACACACACAATGATTACAAAAGGAGCTACTCCTACCAGAGAAACGGAAGGAAAAAAAACCTCAGAGAAAGGGGTGTAGGCTATTTACTCCCTCAGCTACAAATCAGCACCGAACTGGAGTGTAAGGAGTGAATATTAACATTCAGCTGGCTGTTACTGCAAGCCATAATAGACATGAGCATTGACTAGACCCAATATTAGTGATGGTACTGGGAAACCATCCTTGCTTTTGGCTGCCTGAAGGCAGTAGTGATCCCCTGCTTGTCCTATCTGTCAGTCTATTTGATCTCCAAATGAATTGCTTTTGATAACAGCTATATAAATGCAGAACTGTTCCGCTGGGCCTTCTTAAATGAGACTCCTCTCTTTCATCTCCCAGTCATTTCAAAAAGCAGATAGACTTGTTAGAGGTTTTTAATGCAATGATTTATGTTTTATCTTGCCTGGTTTGAGGCAGCATTTATTTAGCACTAAATTCTTCTCAAGCCTATATGTGAGGGAGAAAGGTTTCAGCACAATATTTGGGAGTTAAAATAGTGTGTCTGTGTTCACATGTGCATGTGTGTATTTGTGTGTGCACGTGTGTGTGCTCTGCCTCATCAGAGGGAAATAAGGGGTGTGATTTCTTTTTAGGAATTTAATGCTCCAATTCACTTGGATCGTTGCACCTCCAGCCAAATTAAGAGGAAACAGGAAGGAGACAATATTTAATAATCCTCTGCCTAGTAATGTTCAGTCCGTGGCAAATAACAAACCCTTTGGAGAGGAAGAAAGTGAGCAAAATGATGTATTTTTATGGGATTCAATAAAAGAGAAAATCTCTGTCTCTTTTTAAGTTATTACCATTTTTTAACATTAGCAGGGTGGTTTATCTTTTTCATTTTCCATTTTCTTGTTGCTGAGAAAGACATGCAGCTATTTGGATCTAAAGATGAACAGCTGATTTTTAAAGCTCCCGTGTTAGAACCTTGCAAACATAGAATGGTTTGGGTTGTAAGGGACTTTACAGATCTTCTAGTTCCAGTTCCCTGCCATGGGCAGAGATATTTTCCACCAGACCAGGTTCTTCCAAGCCCTGGTCTGATTTCATTCATAAGGAAATGAACAGTACTTTCGCTGATGTCTGTGCAATTGAAATAACTGAGGTTCTTTGGAGTAATCCAGGAATGTTAATCCAGATTCCATATGAAAGAATGAGTTAAAATTTCAGGTTTGGGAATTTTTTTCCTCCTTTGTTTGACTGTAACAATAGTTGCATTGGTGGTGCAATTCACCTGTTTATTCCAATTGTGAAAACTTAAGGTATAATGGGACATCCACAATGGATGGAAGAGAAAGTTCTTGGAAGACAACTGTCCTAAATATCTTTGGGACAAGGAAACAATGCTCTGAAGAGGCTAATTTTTGAAAACAGTGAAGCTGGCTGGCCTGTCACATGGACAATGCTCTCAGGCACAGGGGGGATTGTTGGGGTATCTGTGCAGGGCCAGGAGCTGGACCCGATGACCCTTGTGGGTCCCTTCCAATTCAGGATATTCTGTGATTCTATTACTCAAAAACTTCCTTTCTGCCGTGGAAATATATAATACAATAAAAGGACCTTACTGAAAAAAAGGAAAATATATGCCATTTAAACCATCTGTTTAAAACAATAATATCTTTGATATCTTTGATGCAACAAATAACTGAGAAGTAATAGGAAAATTAGCCTATTTGTCTTTGAAATGGTGAGATTCACTTTTTGTCTCAGAAGAAAAAAGGAGATCTGGATTATTACCAGTGTCAGGCACACGAGTGACTCCATTCTCTCAGATCCCAAGTAGGGGTTGAAGCGTGAGGATGCTGTAGTGGACATCTCCAAGGGTTTGCTTATTCCACCAAGCTTAGACACATATTTTACAATGAATATCAAGTGGCACCTTGGTTTCTTTCCCTTAGCTACAGAAGGAATTTAGGGATGTCAGACTTGTATATGCAAATTCTGTTCTGGTGCAGCTTCATTAGTCAAAAAGCTAAACATTGTCTCAACAAGAAAAGATAAATCCTGAATAGCCTGGTGGTTTAAGACTCTCCTGACAGCTGTTGGCTTCAGCTCAGTTAAGTTCATTGGGATCCTCTATCCCACTTCTTGGAGCAACTTTCCATGCTTTAAAGATGTAGTGGAAAGTGACCCTACCTATGGCATGGGGGGTGGAACTTGATGCCCTTTAAGGTCCCTTCCAACCCAAACCAACCCAGGATTCTGAATTTTGAAGATCTGTCCCTTAGTTTAGGTGCCAAGTGTCCAAACTGCCACTGCCTGTCAGATAAGCTGTGACCACCATCCTCAGAATTGCACCCTTAACTTGACCCCTTAACTGGAATCGTGAGAAGAAAGACACACAGTAAATACCCATTTTCCTAGCCTTAAATGCTTCCAAAGAATCAAAACAAATATGTAGAGAAACAAAAAACTCAGGTTGTTTGTTTTTGTTTTGAGTTCATAAATCTAGCATTTTGCCGTTAATATTTAAAAGTAATTTCCTGCCAGTGGATACTTGAAAATGTTGTCAAAGCTTTACATGCTCAAGCTGTATTTGTATTTAAATTTTTTTACACATGTAAATGTTATTAATGGAAAAAATGCAAGAATATTCAGAAAGCTTTTTTTTTCTAAATTTCATTATAAATTATATGAATTGCCAAAAAATGGGAGGCAAGAACATAGATCAATTTGCTTGTTTTCAGACATCACCTCCTTTAAGAATGATGTCAAAGACTGATGTAGAAGGTTTAAGTGGCCCGATTCTGCTCTTATCAATGTCATGATGAGTTTTATTTGCTTTAGAAGAAATAGCATTGATGAAGACTATCAAATTAATTTTAGTCCAGATTTGTGCATGCATAAATATAAAACACATATATATATATATCTATTTTTTTCCCCAAATCCAATCCAAATCTCCCCTGAGACAACTTGAGGCCATTTCCTCTTGTCCTGTCCCTGTTCCCTGGGAGCAGAGCCTGACCCCCCTGGCTGTCCCCTCCTGTCAGGGAGTTGTGCAGAGCCACAAGGTCCCCCCCGAGCCTCCTTTTCTCCAGGCTGAGCCCTGTGGTTCTCCATGGGGCAGCAGGGAATCCCAGTTTATTTGGGAGTTTAAAATCCCAGTTTATTTGGGAGTTTAAAATCCCAGTTTATTTGGGAGTTTAAAATCCCAGTTTATTTGGAAGTTTAAAATCACAGACCACACTGCTGGTTCTCCATCTTTTCTTGGCAGCACAGGCAGGGCTTGGAGGAGCTGCTGCTCTCAAGGTTTCCTGGTAGGAATAATCACAGAATCCCAGGATGGTTTGGGGTGGAAAGGACCTGAAAGCTCATCCCATTCCACCCCCTGCCATGGGCAGGGACACCTCCCACTATCCCAGGCTGCTCCAAACCCCATCCAGCCTGGACTTGGACACTTCCAGGGATCCAGGAGCAGACCCAGCCCCTGAGGTTAATAAGTTGTTTCGTGTAGAGAAGTGAACCAGGCAAAGGTTGGATTCCCCTCACAGCCCTTGAGCTTTTAACCCAGTTAAAAACTGTTTAGGGACCATTTGGAGCTTCAAAGTTTCAGAAGTGGGATAAAAAAAGCCCCCACCTTGAATTCTGACAGTCTCAGTTCCTTAAAAATGAAACAAAACTGGGCAAAAAAATGAGTCAAACATCCCTGTAATATTCAATCCCTCTGGCCCAAATCCCAAATCTTGTCTTTTAGGGAACGATGACTTCCTGATTGCATTGAAAACACCTCATTGGATTTGGCTTCTCCCTGCCTTGTGTGGCCTTGGGTTAAAAAGTCATTTTTGATCCAGCATTTCCCATGGTGTTTAATGAAGTTTGTGATCTTCCTGTCTCCCATTCTTTGTTTGTCTTGTTTATTTAGGTTCTCTTCCTGCCTGGGCTTAGGTGCACACGTGGAGTGACTGGTTAACTGGGCTGGCTGCTCTTCCTTGATTTCAAGGAAGCTGTTCCTGGTGGGAAAGGCAACATGTGGGTCTGGGAATCTGTCATTTCTATAGGAATCCACATGGGACAAAGGAGCTTTGATTCTTCTTTGGATCTCTTAATTCCTGCAATAATTTCTGACAGCTTTTCAGTTTCCCCATAAATCATTTTTGAGAAATCTAAAAGCTGAAATCCCACAGTTTTCTGTTCTGTCATTCCCTTTCTCTGATCATTTACATGGATTTTTCATTTGGCTTTTATTAGGAAACCAAATAGTAAAATTTCTGGGTTCTGGTTAAAGGGAATCCTGGAGAATTGATTTTGTCCAGAACTGGGAAAGCAGCTTCATAATTTCCTCCTCTGTAGACTCCATGCTGAAGCCAGATGTAAAACAAAATTGGAATCAATATGGAATTCACACCTAAATGATAATCCTTAACATCTTCCCTGAACTGCAGCCCATCCTGAGGGACAGCAACTTCCACAGCAATCCCACTTTGGCATTTTCCCATTAATAACTAATATTTTCACTGGGCTTTTATTATTGTTATTGTGTTTTTTCATTTAGTAAAATTAACCCCCAAAATATATCATGTCTGACATAAGTTCTGAGGTGGTTTTTTTTGCAATGAAGAGCAAAAATTGGACTGATTCAATGCCAAGAACTCTCTGGGAATGCCGCTAAAGCCAGTTTGAATTTTCCTTTCCTGCTGCAGCCCGGAGAAAGCAGAAGTGGTCTGTGGATCCACGGAACAGCGCTTGGAGCAACGATGACTCCAAATTTGGCCAGAAGATGCTGGAAAAGATGGGCTGGTCCAAAGGAAAGGTAGGATCTAAAGGAGAACAGTGTAGCTGAAGGGTCTAAAACTGCCAGGGGACAATTTTGATTTATTCTCTTAAGTGCACAGGGAATTTGAGCAGTGATAGATTTCTACACTTTGTTGCAAAGTCTTGTTTGTGCCTCTCCTGTTTTCCAGTTTCTCTCCATTCTTTGACAATCTGAATTCCCAAGTGAGAGCTGGAGTTGGAGCATTTAATCAGGTTAAAGGTTTTAAGCTGCCTTTAAACCCTCAATTCTCTCCCTTGCTTTTGATACTCCTTAAAGCAACTCCAGGACCTGCTTTAGTCTTTTACCTGGTTTTAAGATTTTTTTCTGATCTGTTTCTTGAACCCTGAAAATGCTGTGAGCTGTGTCCCTTCCCAGCTCCAGCCAGGACCTGTGGGTGTGGGGACTGGTTTCTGGCACTAATAAAAACTTCCAGGTCAGCACAGACACCTGCAAACTGCAGGTTTAATTCCACAGAGGTGCCTCAGCAAAGCTGAGATTTGGGGCTGCACATCAGGGTGTTTAGTGACAAGAATCCCCACAAAATCCCCACTGCCTTTAATTATTTTTCTAAATTTCCTCTTCCAGACTTTTCTTAAAATGCAAAAAATTAGGATCATTCTCAATTCTGTAAATGCCTTAAAACCTATTTTTGGATTTGAACTGTTGCCTCAGTTGTCTCACAACATTTCCCACTTGAGATGCTGGATCTTCCTGGCCAACAGTTGTACAAGAGGGATTAATGTCTCCATTCCATTCCAAACCTGGACAAATGGAACTTTCCCTTGATCAAATTAAGGGGCAAAAGCCCATCTGAGCAGTGAAATTAGACTGCTTAACACCAATCCTGTAAATGGTTGTACTGCAATTGGCTCAGGGAAGAATGTGTGGCCAAATGTCCTGTTTGCTTCCATACTTTTAAGTCAGCAGAAGTTTCAAGGCAAATTTTCCACTCCATTGACCAAATAAACTCTTTTTTGTTTGTAACAGCAACAGCATTTTTCAAATAGGCCTCATCCCTTCAAATCTTCCATATCCCAGGATGTGTCTGCAGGGCTTCTCTCCACTGCAGCACCATATAAATGTTTATTCATTCTATCACATTTGGCTGATGATTTGTGACAGATGAGGCAAAAAGCAGATCAATACCAAGAACAAAGTCTTAAACCCAAAGCTTTGCCTTTCAATTTTTTAGCCTTGAACATATAGTTGAGAAAGATAACCCTGAACCTGAATATTGCTGAATATTAAACAACCCCAAAGTTGTTTGCTCCAATATTTTCATCCACTTATGAGGTGGAAGGAATTGTGAATGCCCTGCTTCTCCCCTGCCTGCTCTCCTTCCATATAAATTTGGTTTGGATTGTGTGCTCTATGTGGATCTACCTCATTCCCATTACCCTTCCCAGTGACAGAGACATTTTTGGGGAGAGGCACGTTCTCCTTATGCAGAGTCTTGTTTGAAAACTGTAAACAATTTGGGCTTGCATAGGAATGTCAGGTGGCTTCCTGATTAATCACCCAGCTACTTAATGTTGTTGCTATTTCAGTGTTTATAATGCTTTGCTGGAGGCTTAAGTAGTAAATTAAAAAAAACTTTGTGTGTTGTGTGGTAATGCCTGTGAATGAATTCAGCTACAAGCAGGCAAATTAACAGGAAGTTGTTATTTTTTTTGCTGTATTTCCTTGTGAACTGTCTCACAATCTAGAAGCTCTAATTGCTGCTGTGAAATCCTTACATTTTTACCTTCAAATCCTCCTTAGGGTCTCGGGGCTCAGGAGCAAGGAAATCCAGAACACATCAGGGTTAAGGTGAAAAATGATGTGCTGGGATTGGGAGCTACCATCAATCACGAGGTGAGCACTGCACCCAAGGCAGGGAATGGATCCCATTTCAGCAAAAACACAATTATTTGAATGGAATATTAGTGAAAACTGTAGTCACAGGTGCTGGTAGCATGTACCAAACAGGATTGTTTAGGATTTCCAAGACAACCCTTTTAATTTCATTGCACTTTGGGGTGGCCGTAGGGGCTGTGGTTGGTGTTACCACTCCCACCAACAAGCATTGGATCTATCCAATTCATTTACTTCTGAGGGTCTTAATATCTGCTTTGTAAAACTTGTGTTAGTCCTGAAGACTTCTGCCTTGTATTCATGTGGGTGATATTTACAGGACAACTGGATTGCTCATCAGGATGACTTCAACCAGCTTCTGGCTGAGCTGAATAACTGCCATGGACAGGGTGAAACAGGTAGGTTCATGCTTGGCTCAATCAGATGCTGGAAGCTCAGCAGAGTTTCCATTCTGTGTCTTAAAAAAGTTCCTGAGGCTCAGTTTGTGTTGCAAATAATATTTTGGATAAGGTTGAGAACTCCTTCCCCAAAATCACTGGGAACCAAAGGATGTGTTGCCATCCATGAGCATGGATTTGTGGATGTCAGTGGATCAGTTTTGCTCTCAGCACTCAAAGAAAGGTTTTTTCTTGAGGAAAGAAAACATAAAATGTTTAACCTCTTTATTTCATCCAGGATCACAATATTTGGGATGCTTTCCCTGGGCTGTACCTAGAGGAACATTTCCTTCTTTA
This sequence comes from Chlorospingus semifuscus, assembly GCA_035048045.1. Taxonomy (NCBI): domain Eukaryota; kingdom Metazoa; phylum Chordata; class Aves; order Passeriformes; family Passerellidae; genus Chlorospingus; species Chlorospingus semifuscus. Next base: position 110,992,504 of record JAWWMS010000173.1, read on the forward strand.
TAAAGCACCCAAAATCTGTCTGAGGGCTCACAATCACTCAGCACTGCAATGTTTTGCCTTCCTTTTGCTGATGAACTGTCACACTTTGCTTCCATGCTCCAGTGGCTTCTTAAATACCTCATTTTCCTGTCCATGGAGAGCTGCTCTGAGCTTTTGCCTCAGAGTTCTACATCTCTGCTTTGAGTGTGGCATAAAGTGATTTTTGTGGCCCTGGTGTTGAGCACACAAGTGGGGAAACTTTCCCAAAAGGGCTATTTTTAAAGTCTTCTATTTTTGAAAAGCTTCTTACGAACTGACCTTGCTTTGTGAAAATGAAGTTAGGAAGTTGTGGTGGGTGTGACCTTAGACAAGAATTGGTTTATCAAGTGATTTGTCATCTCTCCTTTAGTTAAATGCAGTTTAAACTCTGGTTTTGTCTCTGAACACCCCTCTGGAGTGTTGTTAAACCAAAGGCTCCTGTTTGGACACAGCTTGTCCTTGTGCTGCTGGGGCAGAATTGCCAGATTAGTGAATTTAGCAACTCCTCATTCATTCATTCTTAACCTTTGAGCACTGACTTTTCTACGAGAGAAAAATGTAGAAAGAAGAGGAGGAAAACCAGTTGGCAAGGAAGTTTTCTAATCCTGGAGTTAATAGGATTAAAATTTTGAGCCTGATGCCTCAAAACATCTTCTTGAACTTGCTGTGCAAGCTGTCCTTGTGAAATCATGAGGCCACCCAGGGCTCAGTGCTGTCACTCGGCTCCTGGAGAGGTAGGAGAGCATTTCATGGGGAAATTCCACAAGTTCCTGTCTCCCTGGAGAACTAAATCCTGCCCAAGTTGCAGCTTGAGCCCTGGGAAGATCAGGGAGGTGGAACTGGTGGGAAACCTGCAGATGAGCAGGGAGCCAAAATGACTTGCCCAGGGCCACAGTGAGTCAGCAGAGGCAGGTTCAGGGAGCAAGGCTTGGCCCTAAGCTCTGCTCTCTTCCCTGAGTTACCTCATGCAAAGTGACCCTTGAGAACTCTAATTTCTCCCTGTTTCACTCAGTTCTTTTGGTTCTTTTAGGAAGTGGGACAATTTTTCAATCACTGAGAACAAATTTGGGTGCGCCTTGGAAATTCCAGGTCAGAGTCACATTTGGTGATTTACAGAAAAGCATCGCTCTGAAACTTGTTTTTTTGGCAATTGTTGAAGCTGGCAAAACTCATCCAGGAAAAGACTCTGCCTGCAGCTGTGCTGCAGGAGCAAATGTAACATTATTGGCCCCCCTCCAGTTTCAAACTGCATTAAAAGTCAGCTGAAAAACTTCATTGTTCTTAAAGAACCGGTGCAGTTGCCAGAGCTGGATTGCAATTAGAGGTTGGAAAGGAAGGGCCCCGTGGGGGTTGATGCCAATATTCAGATACCCTCAGTGTCTGTAGCTTTAGCTGTCTTTTCCTTTTTTTTTTTTTCTTAGCTGGGCACTGAATGAGGCAGGTTTAGATTAGATTAAATATTAGGAAGAAATTAATCTGCTGGTGATGAGGCCCTGGCACAGGTTGCCTACAGAAGCTGTGGATCCCTGGAAATGTCAAAGGACAGGGCTTGGAGCAACCTGGGATAGTGGAAGGGAGTTGGGACTCCATGGTCTTTTCCCACCCAAACCATTCTATAATTCCTGGCTTTTTTGCTGGGATCCTCAGTGATGGTGACTGTCCCTTTCCTGTGGATAAAAATTGAGAACAACACCCTGAAGTGCTTTGGCACATCCACCTCGATCACATTTCCTGCAGAAATGCCACTTTGGTGGCTTTAAAAAGCACATTAATACTCCTGCAGCGCTTGCTCAGCTTGTCAGAGGATTTTCCAGTCCCTGGAAGACACGGGGATGTATTTCCCTGCTCACTGCAAGTGCCAGCACGTTCTGTAGTGAAGTTCCTCCCTGCAGGCACCAGGCGGTGCTGCTGCCCCTTTCCCTGTAGGAATAACGTGGAGGAGGAAGGCTCTGTGGAAACCTTTTGCTGTGTAATGCTCCTTTTGCTACCAGGAGATTGGAAACCAGGCTCAAAGTGCTGCATGGCTGTCAGGATATTTTAGTTGTGATCCTTACATTTCCCACAGACCCTTTTTATTGAGGATTTTTTTTGTTAAAAACTGGATTTGCTGGTCCTTTATCTTCCCATTAGTGGGAGAGTGGGTTTCAGCCTGCTGGCCCTCAGCTCTCCTACTGCAGGCTGAGGATTTCAGTTTTAGCTCAGGGATTTATCAGGTGGCACTGCTTTTCAAACAGGGAAATGCTGGAGTTCCAGTGTCAGAAAAGCTTGGGCAGCAGAGCTTTCCAGGGTGGGATCATGTGAAAAAGGTGACTCAACTTGGCCCTCAGGGTATGGGTTGATTTCCCTACCTATCCCACAGGCAGGAAAAAAACCATCTCACTGCAGTAACCCTCTGGAGTTACAGAGCAGAGACTCCTGTGGTGCCTCTTTTCAGGACTAGTAAGGCAGTAATTAATTGTACAACAGGTTAGTTCTCTCTTTCTGGCATTGTTTTGTAAATTAACAGGTTCTGTGGCTGCAAAGAGAACGTTTGTACCCCCAAAATAACCTGCCACAGCAGAGGAACGTGATCTCTGTGCTGGTAAATAGTGAGCTTAATCCTTCACGTGGCCTTAACCTGCTCACAGTCTCCCAAAGTACTGCTGAGTGACTCTGGGACTGAGCCAGCCCCAGAAACCATTCCCAGAGGACAGTTTAGGTGCAGTCCCTCTTCTGGAAGCCTGGAAAATGAGATAATAGGGATGTGGCAATTTGTTCTAGCTGGCCTTAGGGACAGAAAAGCTTTGTCACCATTCAGTTTCCTTACACAGATGCATCAGCTTATGTCCAAATAAAGGTATTTTGTGTAGGGTTAGAAATGAAAATCCTGTTTAGGGGAGAGTTCCCCCCTTTTCCTATCTGCTCAATCAGTATTTTTTTTCCTGCTATTTCTTATATCTTTCTCAGACTTTGGTGCTGGAGCTACTCTATGAAAAACAGCACTATTATTATTTTCTTACCACAGAGATGGATTTTCCTTTGACCTGGAGTACCTGTATCTGCCTTTTCAAATTACATTTATTGGAAATGGGAAAGAAAGGGGATGGGGCAAAAAAAAAATCAAGCATTGACATATTTCAGACAAAACTTAGAGTGCTTTCTTCAGTAATACTTTATGATATGTTGTTGACTGGATTTTGAGAGAGGGCATAGGGTGGACTTGATGATCTTTGGGGTCTCTTCCAACCTCATTATTCTGTGATTCTGTGAGAAAATTAATTACACTGATGTTTGAATTTAGTGCTTAAGTGCCTCTAACAGAACTGCAGAACTGGACCTTCTTTGCTTGGGTTTTGGTTTTTTTTTTAGAGTCCTCAGTGAAAAAGCAGAAAAAGACATTCAGCCTCGAAGAAAAATCCAAATCTTCCAAGAAACGTGTCCATTATATGAAGTTTGCCAAAGGTAAGAGGAGTTTTGTTGTTTCATAAGCCCTGGCCAAGATTAGAACAAACCCTGCTCAAGGTGATCTGTTGCCTTGTGCAGTCTAAATTTGGCAAGTAAAACCTGGGTTTAGAAACACCCCCCTGCAGCTACTTGCTTAAAGCTCTAATGTTGCTGTTCCTCTTTATTTTGGGCAATTTTGGGTGGCCTTAGGCTGCTCATGTTGGGAATAAAACAATTCCCTAGTGAACAAATTGAATAAAGGAGCAACAAATATTGCAAGTGGGCAGGGATGGGAGCAGAAGGCAAAGGTGAGATGGGAGTGACTTGGGCATCTGTGTGGCACTAACCCTGCAATCCCCAGTAACCCCTGCTCAGAGATCATGTGGATGGGATCAGGGATCAGATTAAACCTGCATGAAGGAAGAGGAAAGCCCTCTTACATCGACCAGGTACTTCATGGGATAAATGAGGGCAGCCAGAAAAACTGTCAAGAATTTGTAGAGTTTAGTAATTTCTTTTTTTCTTAGAGTGATGACATTATTTCAGTCAGCCCAAGTTCTGGCCCTTGACAGTTGTTGAGTCCTTTTCCTTTTGCTCTGTTCCCCTTTCACACGGTGTGTGCCCATTTCAGGGCATGGATAGGATCAGTTTCCACTAATGGCTGATTTATTAAACTGAAAGCTCTGTGTAATGTTTTCTGACAGCAAATGCCTCTGCTAAAACAGAGCTAATTGATACCTGAATGGAGGCCAGATTTTCATATCAGGCTTTGGGATTTTTGGTGAAATAATTCGACCTTGAAGTCCAAGCTGTTAACATGAGCCTGCCACTTTATGACATTAAACAATTAAATTAGTTCAGGGCTTGCAAGTACAAAGGCCGTGGCCTGTGTGAGCAAAGAGGATTTATTTTGATTTGGATTTAACCTTTTACTAAATATAGAGGAAAAAAAGAACTGTCTTTTGAGCATGTAAAATACAGCTCAAGGCTTTCATATTCACAATATCCCTGATTTGTTTGGTCACATTTCCACAAGGCAGCCTCTCATTTGCTTGTACCTTCTGTGGCTGACACAGGGAAATTGTCCTTTTTCAGAGAAAGAGGAAAAGTTATTTGAGAAAGGCTCATGGTGTCGTGGCCCTTGTTGTTGAATCCAGTCCTGCTTCCTTTCAGACTAAACAAGACAAGCTCACACAAAAGGGGGAGAAGGGAACAGCGACGGCACCGAACACGGCTTCCGCTCCCGGGGCTGGTTTGGAGCCTCTCTGCTGGAGGAACAGCCACCCCTGGGTCTGGGAAATACACCCCAAGCTCAGATTAAATCAGCTGCTTTTCCAGTAGCTGCTCCCCTGTGATGCTGCAGGAGATTGGGGCTGTCAGCTGAGCTGGTTTTCAGTTAGAGGAAAAATGGGGGATATGTCCAGGAGGAGGCACGGAAAGGAAGCATAGCCTGAAAATGGGAGCAGGAGGATTTTAGGTGTCACATTCCAAGCCTTGACCAAGAGAAAGCTGAGAGCAGCCCCAGTCACTTCCAGCTTGGTTGGACAAGGCCATTTTGAGGCAGTGCAGTGGGGCAGCAGGAAGCTGGGGAACACTTGCTGGGGACCACAGCTCTAGGCTGATGTGTCTCTTTACCCTCCAGGGACAGCTAAGGATCCCAGGAAAAAGAAGAAGTCAGAATTGGGGATTTTTTGGGGGGTTTTTTTGTTTGTGTTTTTTTTGTTGTTGTTGTTTTTGTTTTGTTTTGTTTTGGGTTTTTTTAGCTGTTAAAAGATTCATTTTGAGGTCACTGATTTTCAAGTGATTGAGACCCCAGCAGAGTCATAACAAGTTGACCTGTCTGGGTTAATTTTCTTTAACTTTTGCTGACCTTTTCCAAAAGAATTTTCTGACAGAGTCAGTGGACAACTCAACAACTCCTGCACTGTGGAATTGGCTAAACCTTGCCTGTATCTCTCAATCACATCACACTCTCCTGCTTCCCTCTTCTTGCTTCATGTCTGATATCCAGCTCACCATACAACAATCATATGGCAATAATGGCCCTCCTGGAAATCTTTGCTTCACCCTTGAAATACTTTTGAGTTGGAATAACCCATGGGTGGCAGAGGTGGAGGTTTTGCTTTTCAGGAGCAACATTGAAATCGGAGAAAAATCCCCACTGAGTAAAAATGGATTTTTTTTTTTCATTGTGTGGAGGAGCTGTAACTCCCTAATTCTGTCAGAAATGGGGAATCCTCATGAGAATCCAAATGCATACACACATTTCTTCTTGTGGCCTTCATTTAGTGGCCTTGGCCTAGAACCACAGCATGGTTTGGGTTTGAAGGTCCCTTACAGTTCATCTAATTCCACCCCCCTGCCATGGCAGGGACACCTTCCACTATCCCAGTTACTCCAGGCCCCATCCAACCTGGACTTCCTGTTTTTTGTTTATGTCCAAGAGCAGTTCCTCTCTGTCTGTGGGTCACACTGTTACCAAAATGCATCCTCAGGTGTGAAGGTTTTGGGGTTTTTCCCTCTCTTTCCCCCTTCCAGGTAAGGATCTCTCATCTCGCACTGAACAGGACCTGTCCTGCATTTTTGGGAGAAGGCAGAAGAGTGCCAAGACCCAGGTAAACAAGAATCTTCTCCTTTCTTTTATTTCCTTGTTCATTATCCCAATAACAAAATGTCCAAATGTCTTATGCCAATTTGGTTTTTCTGCTTGAAGTGCTGTGCTTGAATACTAAGGAAATAAGAGTAAATTTAATCCCTGTTTTTGTGGATTATCATGATATAACTTCTTTGGAGATGGAGAACTCCAGTATTTTAATTTTTTGGTGGGAAATATACATCACAAAGAAGAATTTTGCTTGACCTGAAAGGTCAAAGGTTGGACTTGATACTCTCAGAGGTCTTTTCCAACCTAAATGATTCTGTGAAAGATCCATAAATATCCAAAATAAAATTGGGCATTCAGTAGGAGCTGGGCAATCTCCACAAACTGCCCTTTTTTTCACAAAAATTGGGAAAGGCTGAGCAGCTGCAGAAGATTGAGAGGTGGCCTGAACAGTGATAAATATTTGATGAGAAGACCTTTCCCTGACTTTGGGTAATAAGATCCAGGTTTGGACCAGTTTTTATTTTATTTATGTGTTAATTAGCATTTTCACTTGCAGAGCACAGACCAGCTCTATCAGTGGATAAAATAACTGTGACATGACCAACATATCCAGAAAAATTCTTTGGAAAAAATAACATCTGGAAAAGCATAAATGAATATATTGCAGGAATTGTCCAGTGGGTTCCAAGTTCTTGGAAATCTCTGGTTTTAAGGGATAGATGGGGCTTGGAGTGGAAATTTCTGGAATACCCTGTAGTGTGTGACACCTTGCTCCTTGTGCTCTTAGAAGTTGTTGTGGAACTTCACTGCAGGTCACTGGGAGCTGAAATAAGGATTTGGGAATTTGTCTGTGAGAGCTGTTGGAACTCTCACATCCTGTGGCTAAACTTGTACCAGGGATCCCTCTTGGTTCTGATCACATAAATACACCCTGGACCTTCTCCTTGACTCCCTTACTGTCACATCAATGGCAAGCAAAACTGGGATTTAAAGGGACAAGCTGGGATTTAAAGGGACAAACTGGGATTTAAATCTGCTCAGCACTTTTGGGGTTGAGGGAGCAGATTTTGCCCACTCATGAGTTGTCTCAAGTAGTTGGTATTGTTTTCTCTCTATGTTCTACATCTTTTGAAATTCAGAGTTGGAAAGTTGCTTCTTCCGGGACTTTTTCCTGCAGATCATTTGCTTTTTTGTGGATAAACACTGCAAATCACATGGATTTTATGAAGGGTGTCTAAGCTTGTGCATGTTTTTGCCAATCCTCTTGACAGATGCAGTGGTTGGCTGATCGCTGCTGTGCAGATTTCCTGAAATGGTTCAACATTCTGGCAGAAAAGTCACAAACTGTTCCCTCCTTAGCACCCAAATTTCCTCATGCAAATCCAGGCAGGAGGGCACAGAATTTGGAGCTGCATTGTTGTCTTCTGGGGAGGAAGCCAGAGGCAGCACAATTGCTTCCCCCAGCTCCCCCTTCTCTTCATGGATCAGAGATCTGTGGAGTTTGCACAGAACAGAAGTGCATTGCTCAGGCCCTCCAGCTCTGAGCAGTTTCATTGCACTGCACCCATGAACTCTTGTGATCCCTTCCCATCATGTTCTGGGGCCTGCTCCTTAAGGTGGCACAAAGGGAAGTGCCCTGTGAGGCTTTGCAGGAATTCTCTGTGTTTGCCTTCTGGTTTGAAATTCCTGAGGAGTTTCCTTCCTGCAGGAGCAGGCAAGTGCTGCCATTCTCCTGGAAATGAGTTGCTCCTACATGGAGATGAGGTAGGAAGGGCCCTGATGCCCAGCAGAGCCCTGGGTTTTCCTGCAGGTTGTGGTGGGCTCCAGTTCCCTTCAAATTTCAGCTCCTACAACCCTGGGCTGCTTTCCCTGGTGACAGGATAAGGATTTCCATACTTCCAGAGGAGCCAGAGCTGCTCCTATCCATGAATCTGATTGCAGGTTCCCAGCTGTGGGTGCAATGGACATAGATGATCCATGGAAGTTCTCCTGTTGATCCTGGGAAAGCTGGAGCAGTGGCCACAGGAATCTCATGGATTTTAAAAGACCAAGTGCTGGTGCTGCATCTGGATCAGGGCAACCCCTGGTATCAGTCCAGTCTGGGGATGAAGGGATGGGGCAGCCCTGGGAGAAGGACTTGGGGGTGCTGGTGGGTGAGAGCTGGACATGACCCAGCCCAGAAACCCCTGGAGTCCAGAGGAGGCACCAGGAAGATCAGAGGGATGGAGCAGCTCTGCTGTGGGAAAGGCTGAGGGAATTGGGATTGTTCAGCCTGGAGAAGAAAATCTTTGGGATGAGCTGATTGTGGCCCTCCAGTACCTGAGAGGAGCTACAAGAAAGATGGAGAGAGACCATTTACAAGGACCTGCAGGGACAGGACGCAGGGAATGGCTTCAAACTTACAAAAGACAGAGTTAGATGGGATTTGGGAAGGAGTTGTTCCCTGTGATGGTGGGGAGGCCCTGGCACAGGTTTCCCAGGGAAGTTGTGGCTGCCCTTGGATCCCTGGAAGTGTCCAAGGCCAGGCTGGATGGGGCTTGGAGCAACCTGGGATAGTGAAGGTGTCCCCTGCCCATGGCAGGTGGTGGATCTGGATGATCTCCAAGGTCCCACCCAACCCATTCCATGATTTTATAGCTTGACGTTCTGTCTCTGAGGCTCTTTCTGAGGCACCATCTCCCTCCTCTGTTCTCAGAGATGCAGTTTGAGAAGCGTTCAGCACACATTTGATGTGCACTGAATGACCCCCACAGAGCTACCATTCCACTCTTGATGTTCTGACAGAGATTTTCAGCTTAATTCTTTTTCCCTTATTTCTGTTTGTTTCAGTCTGGGATCAGAAAAACTTGGGTGTAACTTCATGGGAAGATGCAGGATCTGCTTTTTACAGAATTACAGAATTGCTGAGGCTGGAGGAGACCTGGAGGTCTCCAGAGGAGTCACCTGCTCAGAGCAGGGTCAGCCATGGCAATTTCTTCAGGAGTTTGTCCAGACTTTTGATTATCAACTTTCCCTAATGCCTCCAGTTTAAACCTATGACAAAATTTCAGTGGGTAGATAAAAGAGGTCACTTAAAGGGCAGAAGAGATCATAGAATCATGGAAACTTTAAGGCTGGAAAAGACCTTTACAATCCTCAACTCCAAGCCTGTTCACCAGTTAGCCATGTACTATAGCCACGTTTCTTGAACACTTGCAGGGATGGTGACTCCTCCACTTCCCTGAGCGGTCTGTTCCAGTGCTAGACAAACCTTTTCCATGAAGAAATGTTTCATCAATCCCATCTAAACCTCCCCACTGTTGCATTAGGTCTGGCTGTTTGGCTGGTGTCACACCAAACTGCCTTTAGAGGTTAGGAAAAGAGAAGAAAAAAGCAAAACACAGGGAATTCCATCTGTGCTTATGCTCCAAGGGGAATTAGTGGGAGAACTCAAGGCTCAGTGATGGTCTCTGGACCAGCAGGATAAGCCTGGCTCTTCTGAAGAAAATCTTGTCAAAAATCTGTCACCCCTGAACTGCTGCAGTGATAAACAGGGTCTCAGCAAATCAGATGTGTCACTGTTCCAGTCAGTCCTGTCCACTCTTTTCCAGTGTGGTCATTAGCAATCATTCTATGATCTTGACTGTGCAAGGAGCCTGTGGCAGGTGATGCTCTGTGTGAGCTGAGTCTGAGCCCTCTGAACTGATCTCAAACTCCCTTTTTATCTGTCTCAGTGGCCAAGGATTGGCCTGGTAATGGATCATTTCTCTGGTTCCACACCAGCTCTGCAGCAGTAAGTGGGGAATGCTGAAACTTGGATTATCTACCTTATCAAAGGAAGAGGGAGTTGGCCAGAGGACTGTAAAGATTGCAAAAGAGGGGAATTGCAAAGGATGTGGAAGGAAATGCTGTTTGCCCCTGAGGGTCAAAAGGAGTTTCTCTAGAAGTAATAAAACTACAGTGCTGTTGTTTTGATGGTCCTGGGATATGTGTTACTAATCAGAGGCAATTGCAACCTTTAATTCTCCTGAATGTTCAACATAACAGTCCTTTTTTTAAAAATTATTTTTGATAAATCATGTGTCCAACTCAAACCTCCTTAATAAACTACACAGGGACCTTTGTTTAAAACAGAAAAAAAAAAAATACAAGTCAAAAAAACGAGGTGGGGAAGAAAACAATGGCTGGGCTTCAGAGTGGACCTAAATTGAAAACGTCTGCAGTTTTTCCCAGGGAGAGCAAGTGATCGAAAATATTGAATTGTAATTATGATGCTCTCTGGAGACCTGCAGTGAGGACCTGTTTTGCAGGCTAAGATCTGCCAGACTTGTTTTTTGCCACCACTTTTCCCCGTGAATTTCTCACTTGCTTAGGAACAACTGGGAGCTGGGGAGACAGAAAAACAAATTCCATTAGTTCCTATCTGGTTGAACTTCCTGGAACCCCCACTATTTTTTTTTTTTTTGCTTCTCAGAATTTCCTTCCTCCATCCAGCTGTGTTTCCTGATGGAGCCTTATCACTGGAGAAAATGCTCCTGAGTGAAGCTGAGGATTTGGGAATGAGTTGCAGACGGTCCCAACTTGGTTGCTGAACAACATGATTCTGGCACTGATTTCACTCTGGGGGCTGGGGGGAGCAGCTCTGATTTGCTCCAACTCCTGTTGGAGATGCATAAAAACCTGAGTGTTTTGCTTCCATCTCACACATGCATGGCTCAGGCCATTCCATGAGTAATCTGCTTCCTCCAAGTTTGTGTAACTTGGATGGAAACCTGCGTAAGTTCCCTTCAGCCACCCAATCCAAGTAGCCCGAAAGTCTCAGGCTTGCAGTGATTTCTTCCTTGTTAGGCATTAGAAATGGAACTGTCCACCCCTGGTGCTTTTTCACTTTTTTTTAATCAGGAAATTGTCTTCTGACACATTTTGCAGAACTTCCTCAACTGATTTATATTTCCCAGCACTTATCAGAAAAGCATGTTGGCTAATCTTAAGGGACATAGCTGAAAATCCATTAAAGTCTGGCTTTGCCCTGGGCTCCCTGAAGTTATGGGTGAACTGATACCATTCCTTGCACCTCAACTTTCTCTCTGCAAAATACCAATCATGAGATTGGTGTTTGTGGAGTTTCACAATTGTGACTTTTAGGCAAGTTGCAAGTTAAATCTTTTTTTTTTTTACCTGTGACCAAATTTGTTGCAGGGTTAGCACATAAATTAATTTTCTGCACCCTTTTTTGGCAGTGTCAGGGAAGGGGAAAACAAAACCTGCAGAAGAGGAAAATGAGTTACAAATTAACACAGATTTTTCACTGTTCTGCTTTGGAGACCACAGTTAGCATGAGGTATTTGGGACTGAGAAGCAGAACAGAAAAAAAAAAATACATCAAAAACCTGGAGAGAGTCCAAAAGGATTTAGTAAAATGGGAGACAGGGTTAGAGGGCATGTCCTAGAAGGAGAGAGTGGAGGAACTGGATATGTTCATCTCAGAAAAGAGGCAGAAAAAAGATGACCTCTCTGCCTATAAATACCTGGGGGTCATGGGGAGGGAGGAGCAGAGGAAGGGAAGGGACAGTAATCAGAGTAGGCAAAAGCCAGGAATGGGACTAGGGGGTGAGAACTTCAATTAGAAAAAGGAAGACTCAGACTTACTCTTGAGCAGGCTTCCTCACAGTGATGTCAGCAGGGCACTGGAGGAGTCTCCTGAGGGAAATCCCAGCTCCTCAGTGAGTGACGCCAAGAAAAAAGATGAGTTTAACACTTTTAGACCCGTTGGGATGGGCAGAGATGGATCAATTAAAGTCAAACAGCTCCTAGAAACTGTTCTGTGGGTGGCTCCAGTAGTGAAGTTGGATTCCTGTGGTTGTGCTTGGATTCTGTGTGGCTAAGGGAGATGAGCTCATGCAGGAATCCCTGTCCTTGTGCACGTGGATCTCTTGGCCTTCCCTGTTCAGTCATGAAATATTTTCGAGTCTTAATATCTTTGAAACCTCTGCTGCTTCAACCAGCACTTTTTACCTGCTTCAGAATTTTAGTCCCAAGTAGGATGAGGGGCAATGGTCTTGAGATGAGGCAGGGGAGGTTCAGATGAGATATGAGGAAAAATTGTTCCCTGTGAGGGTGGGGAGGCCTTGGCACAGGGTACCCAGAGAAGCTGTGGCTGCTCCTGGATCCCTGGAAGTGTCCAAGGCCAGGTTGGACAGGGCTTGGAGCACCCTGGGATAGTGGGAGGTGTCCCTGCCCATGGAAAAGGGTGGAATGGTTTAAGGCCCCTTCCCACCCAAACCATTCTGTGATTATTATCAAGGGATTTTTACAGCTTCTGCAGGAACTTTGGCCTCTCCAGTTCTGTTCTGCACCCCACCATGGACTCTTAACAGCCAAAAGGGTCAAAAAGAAGAGAAAAAAACAACCCCAAACCAGATTCTGCCAGCACTGAGCAGTGCAAGGCATTTTCCTGTGCCTGAGGAGCAGCCAGGGCATGCTGGTGACACAAAGTGACAAGGAGGACAACAGGACAGTACAGCTGAAGGGCTAAATCACAGAACCACAGAATGGTTTGGGTTGGATGGAACCTTAGAGCTCATCCAGGTCCAGCTCCCTGCACAGGTGGTACAGATAGAGCAAATCTGGCAGCACAAACCCATAGAAAGCTGATCTAAAGCTCTAAAGCTTTGAGTTGGTAACTTGCAACATCCTACATAGCAAATCAGAAAATTAATTAGGCTCAAGGTGTTAATTTGGGCCATATATTTAATATTTTTCCATGCAGATGAGAGTGTTTCAGGAACACCAGGAAGAATTTCCTTTACCCAGCATTCTGTCCTAGTTATGCTTTTGATAAAAAAAGGGGGAAGAACAAAGTATTGATGTTTTGTTGCCTATTCTATAAGCACCTTGTTAATCAACTGGAGGATAAATTATTGCTGTCCAGATATCAGGAGAGAGGCAGAGGAAGAGATATCTCCCAATCTGGAAGTAAAGGTGCTTTTTCTTCCTCTCTTCATTGGAGAAGTCTTGCCTCCACATTTGTTCCTTGGGGGGGTTGTTAAGGAACAGAAACAAAACTGGGGGGAGCTCTTTTTGATTTATCTTCTCTCCTTCCCTTTTGGTCACTTGCAGAGGCTTAAAGAGCCAAGTTGGCTTTAATGTGTTACCATTAGAGACCAGGCATTAGCTGGAATAACCCATCCTGCCTCACAGTGAAAAATATCCCTTGATTGGCTAATTAATCAGTCAAAGGGGAATGACATGGCCCTCTGCTTGAGGGACTCTGCTGCACAGGTAACCAGGTCATTGATAAATGGTTTACCCACAAATTCATATATCAAGAAAACTTAGTCATTTTTTAACTACACTTGGTGTGAAAGCTGTGCTGTGTGTTTTTTGGAGGTGGATTTTTGCTGCCTTTGCTTTTTTTTGCATCTTGGAAGCTTTTAGGCTGTGGGAGTTTGTGAGAGGAAAAGGCCAATCAGAACTTTGTCATGATTGGAGTACTTTTTTTTTTTTTTTTTCTTTTTTAGAAGGAAAACAAACCTCAGGAATTTTTTTTTCCCCTCTCAAAAAGAGGAAATCATTGACATGGCTTTGTGTTGAGATTGAGTGGGTCTGAAATCAGGATGGCTCAGTTGCTTTTGTCATTTAAATATCCTGAGGTTGCCCAGTTGGTCATATCCAGTCCTCAGGCACTGCATGGACAAATAAATATATCCATAAATGGATCTGATGAAATAATTGGGGAAAATCTGTGGTGTAAGAGGCAGGTCTGTGTTGGTAAAAGGCATTAACTGAGCTGATTTCCTATTGGCTTTTGGCATTTCTGTGCTGGATCTTGTCATCTGTCTATTTTATAACACTTCATCCTGCAAAGGTGGTTCTCCAGTGGGATTCTTCACTGAGATTTAGAGAAAAAATGAGGGGAAAAGAAAGAAAATTAAAAGGGGAAGGAAGGAAATCCAGCTCTAAATGAAATTGCATAAAAATGTGATTTAGAAACACTTTTATCCATGGGGTAAATAGGGTTAAAACAGTGGAATGGTGTAAGGGACCACAAAACAATGTTTGGCGTAGCTGCTTAACTGGATGCTCAAAACAAATCCTAATTGTGCTTTTTTTCCTTGCAATTGTCTCTTTTTTTTTCTTTTTTTAACTGTGCATTATGTGAGAAAGTAACACACCAGTACCTAAGAACATGGGTCTGGCTTCTAGGGAATAAACCTCACCTTACTTTTTGTCCTGTGTAATCCCTTCCTTCCAAGCAGCCCTTGCCATGAGCCTGAGCTTTATAGACCAGCTTTGTTTTGTTTTTTCTTTTAAAAATATTTGTCTGATCAAAGAGCTTTCCTTAAAAATAAAAAAAAAATATTGAAAAAAAAATTGCAGTGCAGCAGTTCAAAACAAGGAAAAGTACCTTTTTTTGATCCTATCATAACAGGATTTGTATATGGAAGTGTGAAGTAAGCAGGTGGCTTCCTGTTGATTTTTAAGCCAGGTGGGCAAGTTCATGATGATGAGTTGGTCTCTCTCCCTGCCCTGCTTTCCCTGGGGCAGGAATTTACTTATTCCTATGTCTGAAGGAGTGGGATTTGGGCTGGTAACTTGTGGGGGTAGTGCTGCTGTGGGAATGAGAGGGAAACAGCAGCTTGGTCTCTCTCAGAAATCAGGGATTAGATACATTTTATTACCTCCATCTATTCAAGCAGCCTGCAAGGACTGGGTGTTCACGACAATCTGATTTTTGCTGACTTAGTGTCATTAAAGGGTGTCTAACCTTCCTCCAAGGGTGTCTTCTGATTTTTGCCTCATCAAACTGGTTATGAAACTGCTGGTTGGTTCAGATGGGTTAAACAAACCAGAAGCTGGAGCAAAGGAAATGATTCAGCCTGAGAAAGTGCTTAAAATCTAAAGAAACAAGCTTTTCCACTTCCAATCCAGTATTTCAGCTTCTCTGCTGGATTGTTCTTTCTTCAGCTGTGAAAATTTGCTTTTTTAACTCTCCAGTTAGGAGAAATATTTGGTGCAGGAGAGTGACTTGGTGGTAAAGTCCCCCGCCAGTGTCCAAACTGGTTCTTTGTCTCTCTGAGCTCTCTCCAGCTCCCTGGCATGTTTGCAAACTTGGCCATTTGAATTTAGTTTGGGTTTATTTGAATTTTCCCAAGATTAAGACAAGGTTAAGAAATCCATTGTCTGTTTTTCACTAAATCTGCAGCCTCTCTCTGCAAACCACCATCAATCCCAGCATGTTTCCTTTGAACAATTATGGTGTTGCCACAGAGAGAGGGACAAATGTGACAAAAGTGATGATTAATATCATTAATTTGACCATCTGGTAATAACTCTGCATATCCCTGAGATAAGGAAAGAGGAAGAGGATGATGGGGAAGACAAATCATGCAGGGGAAAGGTGGTGCCTTCTGTGCTCAGGTGGCTTCAGCATCAGCTTTGTGTCCCATGTCAGGATCCTGGTGATGAGAACTTGCTGTTCTCCCTCATGGGATATGCTGTGGGAAAGGTCTCAGATTTGGGATTAAGGATGAATATTGTCCTGTTTTGATTTGTTGAGAGGAGAGAGCAGAGACTTGTGGACCTGTTAGAATGTTAAAGTCACAAAGATGCTCCCAGGGCTGGAGCCTCTCTGCTCTGGAGCCAGGCTGGGAGAGCTGGGAATGTCCAGCCTGGAGAAGGATCCAGGGAGAGCTCAGAGCCCCTTCCAGGGCCTAAAGGGGCTCCAGAAGAGCTGGAGAGGGACTTGGGACAAGGCATGGAGGGACAGGACAGAGGGAATGGCTTCCCACTGCCAGAGGGCAGGGTTAGATGGGATATTGGGAAGGAATCCTTGCCTGTGAGGATGGGGAGGCCCAGAGAAGCTGTGGCTGCTCCTGGTTCCTTGGAATTGTCCAAGGCCAGGTTGGAGCAACCTGGGATAGTGGAAGGTGGCCCTGCCCATGGCAGGGGGTGGAACTGGGTGATTTAAGGTCCTTTCCCACCCATCCCATTCCGTGACAATAACTGAAATCAGCCACAGAAAACTCAAGAGTTTTGCGGAGTTGGACAGAGTTTGGATACTCTGCTGAAAAGATCCCAAATTTCCATGCATGCAGCAGGGTCTGAAGTCTTCCCTGCACTGGATTAAGGGATGTGATCCATGTGTGGTGTGTAGTTTGTCCCTTCTCTCCTTGGGGACAGTTGGTTGTGCCCTCAGGTGTTTGGATTTGCAGAGTCACAGCCCTACAAACCCAGTGGGTGTGGGGAGGAGGGGCTGGAGGTTGGTCTGGCTTTGGAGCATGAGGTGCTGCTGTCTGGGATCATTAATTCCTCAGAAATTCCTGGTTGTAGCCTGGGGATGGACCTCCAGAAGGTTCTGCTTCGATGATCCTGGTGGAAAGTTCTGGAGTCCCTTAGGATCCAGAATTCCCAGGGTGGTTTGGTGGCCACCTTGCAACTGGAGTTGAAAACTAGCATGTGTTGGATAAACTTTCAGCTCCCACAAAAAGTCAGGATCAAAGATAATTTCACCACAGATAGTAGAGTGGACAGAGGCTGAGAAGTGTGCCTGTCCACAGCATTCAATTTTTCATTTTTTATTTTCTGGAATTTATTTTAAACCTGCTCTGTTTCACCAGGAGCTGACTTTTCCCAAGTGCTGGGAAGTGTTTTTGACAGCAAAATCCAGCCCAGCTCAGGGTAACACTGATCCTGTGTCACCTGTGTGGTACAGGTTGTTTTTTAACAAATGAAGGGAAGATCAAAAATATTGCATGCCCTAAAATCCTGTTTTCCAGAATATTGAAGAATTTAAATGTCACTCAGTGTTTCAATACTTGAAAGAAAATTATTTATTCTCAATATTTTTTACAAAGAAATATCTGAGCTTGGGAGCAGAAGAAAGTTTCTGTAGTACAAGGTAGTCAAAGGCTAATGCTAATTAGGAAATGTTTTCTAGTTCACAGAAAACACAATTTCTTTTTCTTAAAATTTCTAAAAAATGTATTTTAATTTCAGCTTATGTATTTTGCAGTGAATATTTGCAGTTACAAAAATAGTAATTTTTACAAACCTCTTGCTGTGGTCAAGTGCAAGCTTGAAGGTGCTTTTTTATTATTCATATATATCTCATAAGAGAGTAAAAAAATCTTAGATGAGGAAAAAAATCAAGCAATTTTATTATTTTAGGACACTATTTATATATTTATCCTTTGATGTCTGATAATATGGATATGGGGTTTATATTTAGTGGAGAAAAAGAGGAACAGTTCAAGTAAATAAGCAGAAGGTTTTTGTTGGTTCTCTCCAAATCTCATCTACTGCTTAAACTCTTAAAAATATTGAAAAAGCACCAAACACTCCAAGTGCCTGGAAAAATTCTCAGGTTTCATGAAATATTTGTAAAGTCCTCTGGGTATCAGTGGATGTGGAATTTCTCTCCAACTCCTAGTGGATTAAACCACTAAGAAATTTAATATTAAATATGTCAAAGACAACATCCCAAATTCTGTTTTGGTGTATGTTAGGGTGGCTGATTCTCCATGTCCCTGCTGTCACATCCAAGCAAAAGCTGTTCCTCCAACAATTCCCAAATTATTTTAGAGCTTCAGATCTTTATTGACTTGCCTGGCTCAGCTCATCCCAGTATCAGCTCCTTAATCAGTTTGTAAACACCACATTTAGCCCAATGGATTATTAAGTTTTCTAAATATCTCCTTTATCTAAGGACTCAGTGCTGTGTAGCACCAGTTCAAAACTCCATTTGTTTCATGAAGACCACCCTAATATATAAATTATATAAACATCCAGGTGCTGCTCAGCTCCAGTCCGGGGCAGTGATATAACACTTGACTCTGGGGTTATCCAACTCTCAAATTGCTTTCCCCTAAAAATATTTCTCCTCCTGACTTAAAGAGTGAATGTTCTGTGGGGAGCAGTTCAGCCTTGGCCAAAGTGACCTAAATTCAGCCTTTTCATATCTGTGTCTGTGCTGATGCTGGGAGCTTAAGCATTCATTTACATTTCATCTTAAGAGCAATGAGAATGCTGGGCCAAGCTTTGAGGTGATGAGAGAAAATTGGGTAATCCTACACGTCAGCAAGCAGCTGGAAGAGGAAGTTTTTTGTTGGAACTTGCACACTGAGAAGGCACAATGTCCCTGTTTTAACTTCTGCCTTGCTAAGCCTCCTATTAATCACTGCTTTTGAACTCCTCTCTGCCAGCCCCTCTGGATTTGGAGGATGGGATTTGTCTGTAGTGGATCCCAGGAATCTGGCTCAGGTGAGGCACAGCCAGACTTTGGTTCCCTTTCACCACCTTCTGGGCAGCCTTGGGTCCAGTTTGCATCCCAATTTCCCAACCATTAAACCCAGGGATTATTCTCATGGTATCAGCCTAATTTGTGCTGTGTGTAGTTCTCCATGAAGTGCATTGAAATTCTGAGATGATAACTGAGAATTTTGAAGTGCAAAGTGTATCACCCAGGTTTCTCCCAGGGATTATTCTCATGGTATCAGCCTAATTTGTGCTGTGTGTGGTTCTCCATGAAGTGCATTGAAATTCTGAGATGATAATTGAGAATTTTGAAGTGCAAATTGTATCACCCAGGTTTCTCCCAATGGTTATTTCTGGCACAGCTGTTGGAAGTGTTCTGTGCTTCCCTATTTACCTTTTGAACTTTACAGCCACGGCGCCCATATTGTGGTTTTAAGACATTGCAGCTTAATTAAACTTTCAGAGAGTCCTGGAGCGTGACTGTCTCCAGCTTTCCTGAAATCCCTGCAGAAGCAGAGCTGTTTACATAAAATCTGGGTGGGAGAGGGGTGCTGTGCTCCAGAGCATCCCCCGAGGGCACCGCTGAGGGTGGGGGTGTGTGACCCTGGAGGTTTGTGGATCTTGGGAAGCTGAGCTCAGGCAAGAAGTGCAGGAGTATCTCACCTGCAGGAGTGTTTGTGGGAGTGGTCAAATGGAGCAGCA
This sequence comes from Chlorospingus semifuscus, assembly GCA_035048045.1. NCBI lineage: Eukaryota > Metazoa > Chordata > Aves > Passeriformes > Passerellidae > Chlorospingus > Chlorospingus semifuscus. Next base: position 111,011,486 of record JAWWMS010000173.1, read on the forward strand.
GCCTTTTTTTTTGACAGCCAGGACTTTATGTATCCCTTGAGCTGCTGATTCCCTGCCCTCCTCTCATTCCAGCAGTCCCCTCTGCCCAGCCTTTCTCACCTGGAGCGCTGCAGGCTCAGGGGTTTTTTCCCCAACAGCAGGGTCAAATTTTTTTCCCTTTTTTTTTTAACAAGCCTGGTGTTTGTCAGTTACCAAATGGCAAAGGAATGCTGTGTGTAGCAACTGTGATGGATGTGGTCCAAAGGCAGGGAGCGTGGCCCGTTCCTTTTTCCGGCGTTGTCGTAGGGAAATGGGCGTCTCCAAGAGACGCCCAGCGCTGAGCCCTCGCTCCGCAGCTCCGCCGGCCCGGGGCTTCTGATCTGAGCACTTGCTCCTGGAAAACAGAGCTTTGTCACTCCTGGCAACTGGCTCTACAAAAACACTGATAACAATAAAGGGCTCCCTGCCCAGGCCAGGCTTGCTCTTGCTTTCTGGGAATCTTCCAGGTCAGAGGAGATGCTGCCCCTCTGCATTAACCCACAGTGGGTTTTTGTAGGGCCCTTCTGCTCCCACATTCTGTGCCTTTCAGGGCTGTGGCAGATCCTCTTCCAATCACAGAATTTTGAGTCTTGAACTCCTTTCTTTCCTGTATCAGCAGAGCAAAATGCTCTTCATCTTTACAGAGTGTCTGAAGGGATGGGAACTGTTCACACTCTCAGAGGAAGCTTGGGAGGTAGGAAAAGTTATCTCAAGTTCATGTCAGGCAACAAAAGATTCGAATTTTACCATGACATCTGTAAAGCACTTTTGGTACTAATTTTCCAAGAAGTTTTTATTGTTGAAAGTTTTGGACTGAAAGCTGCAACACTCTTTTGTCCTAATTAGTAACTGATTTTTCTGGAACCTAGATTGTCAGACTCTGTTTTCCTGGGTCTTAAGTCCTTGAAAGAAAAGATGAGATTGCACCCAAGCGGGAGTTGTGGGGTTTGACACCACTTAAGGGCCCTGACAAAAAATCACCTTCAGGTGATGCAGGAGATGCCCACTTGGCTTCTTGTTTTGTCCTTCAGGATATCTTGTTGCTGTGGAGATTTGCTGATCCTGATTGATTCAAGGCAATATTCTCCAATTGTTTCAGAGTTAAGCTAAATGCCTAAAGGAGAGGGAGATTAATCCCAACTGAGAGGTTAAATACAGTGATGTAACATCTAAGAAGCAGGGGAAGAGAAAAGCTCCAGTGAAGGGCCATTTAACCTGCTTAAGGTGTGAGCTGTGCATTTGAGGGTCACCTCTCTCCACTGGATATGAAGATTTGACACTCCAGATGTAAAGCTTCCACTAAATATTAAATATTTGTTTTGAGCTTTAGGTACAAAGCTCTTGGTTTATAATCATATATTGCAAATATATAAAAGCTTTATATTATTTTCATTTCCATATAGATACTTAGCAAGGCAATATGCTTTTGACAGTTTCTGTCTTATATTTTTTATAGAGCAGAATGGTTTGGGTTAGAAGGGACCTTAAAAATCATCTCATTCCAACCCCCTGCTATGGCCAGGGGTTCACATTTTTGGTGCTTCTAAAAGGATTCAGTCCCAGAACATGGCTAGGACCTCAAGGAACATTGGAAGGGATCACATGTACAGAAATTATTCTGTAGGTTAATGCCACTTCCTAACTTATCCTTAGATAAATGATCTTTCTGTCACTTCTGATTGCTTTCCTTTCCCAAGTTCTGCAAATAAAAATACCTTTCTGTAGGAGATACAAGCAGAAATCCTTTTTGAGGCAGGAGTTTTATGTGTCCAGGAATTTATAGGCACCTTTTCCCCAGTGTGCAGCTCTAAATCGGTACCTGGCTCTTATTTAGGAGGGCATATTATTCACTTTCCTCCAATATTTGGGAAAACAGGACATGCTGCTCATTTGAAAATCATACCAGCTCCTTTATCACTGCCAGTCACAGTCAGCAACGCTGCATTCCCAGCTTGACACCGAGGGGGAGGTTTGCCCTGAATAAATAGAGGAGATAAATGGTCTTTCTGTTCCTCAGAGGAATTTGGGCCACTTCTCAAAGTTGGTGCCAGCAGTACAGTAGCAGAGTGGCATGGTTAAAGTTAATTGCCCTCAGATTTTAGTTAAAAGTCTAACTAGCTTGTCAGCTTTGAATTTATATTTTCACAGTTCACTAGGGAGTGATAATAGGGAGGCTTTGATGTAGCTGCCTGTTTTTTGCTTTGTACGAAATGCTCCCAAGTTTAGAAAATAAACTTTTATTGAGAGAGGGCAGGATTGACAGCTTAGAGCCAGCCAGGAGAATCACAGATATCCCCTCACTGAGGGTTAGAGGGGCAGCAGGACATTGGGGCTTCGTGGCTGGAATGATAAAGGAGATTTTCGTGGAGCACTGTGCTGAGCTCTCTAAGAAACAGCTCATCAGAGATTTGTTAATTAGGTGTCACTCGAGACTTGCTGAAACAGTGAAGCTGCACAAAGCACTACCTCATTAACTCTTTAATAGCCCTGGAATACACTTGCTAGCTCCCTCCACCAGGGAAAGTGAGGAATGCTGGATGAATCCCCTGGGGCTGCCCAAGGCTGTCCTGAACAGCATTAGAGAATAGAGAGACTGATTCAGAACTTGTAACAGAAGACTGTGGTTTCTAAACCAAAAAAAGCCTCACCAAATTAATTGATTACAAAGATGTTAATTCTGGCTTTAACTGGAAGCAAAATATCTTTTCTTTTTTTTTCTGGTCTTTTTTTTTAAATTTTAATTTCTGATGACCCTTGCTCTATACTGTACCTCTGCCCTATAGCCAGCTGGGAGAGACCCAAGCTGTTCAGTCATCTTTCAAGTACAGAGGCAAAAAGGCACATTCAAAAGCATTTAAAGGATTTGCTACACCTTATTCCAATATTACTATCTTATTCAAGGTTACCTAATAATGTCACTCAGAGGGTGGGGAGGCCCTGGCACAGGTTGCCCAGAGCAGCTGTGGCTTCCCCATCCCTGGGAGTGCCCAAGGTTGGATAGGGCTTGGAACAACCTGGGATAGTGGAAGATGTCCCTGCACATGGTATGGGGCTGGAAATGGATAATTTTTAAAGTCCCTTCCAACCCAAACCATTCTGGGATTCTGTTATGGGTTAACTTTCTAGTCACAACATTATTAGGGTTGATACCTTCCAGGCAGCTGTTCTCTGGTTGAAGGGCAGATCAACTCCAAGAAATTGGGGTGCTCCCCCTAATTCTTGCTAAAATCATTCTTGGGACACTTTTTAATTTTAATACATTTTTAATCCTTTCACATTAAATGAGTAGGAATAACTTACTCTCTTGTTTCACCTGGTGATGTGTGATCAAACCATTGAGCTCCTTGGAGGTGCAAGTGGTTTTCTTGGCTGTGCAGCCAGAGTGGATGAATTCCATTGCCAGGATCTTGCTGCCATACAAACCTTGTCTCAGTGGGCTGCTGGTTTTTGTAATCTTTTTTTTGAGCTGCTCTTTTCACTGCAGGTGGTTCTGCAGAGCGAGCTGGCTGCCTTTGGACACAGAGACAAACTTGTGCCTTTGTGCCTGAGCTTACACAAGCACAGATCACCTGCTGGCCACCAGGAATGTGGTCTGATCTTGTTCTGGCTGACCCCAGTGAAAATGGGAACTTGCATTGCCAAAACTATTGGAGCATCCAGTGGCTCCAAGGAGTCCAACAGGCTGCAGACAGGTTTGAACCGTCTGAGTGGGAAGGGACTTTATTTTTTTTTTCTTTCCTTTTTTTTTTTTGCAAGCCCTGCAATATTGATTTCAGCATTGCCTGGCTGAGGCAGAGGAAATGTCAGCTTCTGGAGGAATAGCTGGGGCTCTGTCTGAAGGAAAACTTGGGGGTTTTCCACTCTGAAACCATAAGAGAAAAAATGTTATTTCCTTCAGAAAGTTCTTAAAGGAGCATTTGAAGAAAAGAATCCATTTGTAAAGCAAACAATGAAATAGTTAAATGTAAAGAGCCATTATTGCTTTAACATAAAATCATGGAATCACAGGAAGGTTTGGATTGGAAGGGACCTTAAGTTAATCCAGTTCCACCCCCTGCCATGGACAGGGGCACCTCCCACTATGCCAGGTTGCTCCAAGCTCCATCCAACCTGGCCCTGGATGTAAATTTCCTCCTAAATGGAAAATTACTAATTTTTAGTACTGTGTATGTTTGATTTTTGGTTGTACTCAAAATTCTGGATTGTTTCACAGTTTCTGCCTGGTGTCGTAAGCACTGTATTTGAAAATTATTTGTCTGAGGGAGAGTATGTTGCCCTTGGGTTTTTATGGCAAATTTTTGAAAGACATGTCTCTTTAAATATGCCTTTGGACTGTCTTGAAAATATTTGATAAATACAATTCTGGAGTCCTGGAATGGTTTGGATTTCAGGGACCTTAAAGCTCCTCCAGTTCGACCCCTCTGCCATGGGCAGGGACACCTTCTGCTATCCCAGGTCGCCCAGGGCCTCATCAAGCTGGGCCTTGGACACCAATTAATAAAATCCATCAAAATTTTGGGGGATTTTCCTTTCATAAGGATCCCTTACAAGGAATATTTAAGCCTCTGAGGCTTTCAGTGCTTGTACTTCCCTCAGGCTGGAATTGCAAGTTCCCCCAGAGAGGTTTTGGGCTGCTTGTGCTGGAGTTGGTTGAGTGGATCAGGCCATGTCTCCTAGAGGCCTTTATACAATGCCCTTCTTGTACAGTCAAGAGTTTAAGGTTTATTTCATCATTTTTTCTCCTCTGTGTAATGTCACTTCTCCACATATTATACTGAACCTCATTCAAATACCAATTTGTGTAAAAAAAAAAAAAAAAAAAAAGAAAAAACACCAAACAAAAAGTCCCCTAGAAATGCTGAATCTGAGCTTGATCGTGTAACTCGACTCTCTCCAACCCTACAATGAGATTATTTAGACAATCATAATTGTTAATTACATAATTATGTGCTGTTCATTTCTCTGGAAATGGCACTCACATCATGAACAGCTATTGAGTTTTTTGGTGTTTTTTTCATTTAGGGTGTGCCCTTGGTCTTCATTTACTACATTCAATTCAAATGCTGTTTAGAAGACAGGATTTGGAATATTCTTGCTGGGAATTTGGGAATATTCTTTCTATGTTGTTTACTGCAGTTTTATCTTCATCCTTTCTGGTCTGGGGGTGGTATCAGGTACTTGTAGAGGACAGTTTGTTAAATGCTGAAGAACAAATCAAAATTTGGAATTTGGGTGCAGCTGCGGTACAAGGCAATGTAGATATTTACTGATTTTAGGTTTGCAGGTTGAGATGGCTGAGACCTCAACTCTTTCTGTTTTCATATTGCTTCAAATGGTTGAGTTTGAGCCCAAATTCACACAGCTGGAGCTGGAAGATTTTGTGTTTTCAGTACCAATCTCGTGTGAGATAACTGAAGTACTAAAGAGGAGACAGTTTCTGATGTCAGCCCTGCTGCTTTGCTGTTAATCTGTCATACATGGGAATGCTTTTCTCATCCTTCCACATGTTCCTGGATTAAAGGAATAAGCATTATTTCAGGTGATATTATTCATGACAGCACAGTGGGAAGTTATTGTTTTATTAGAGAAGCAAATTATACCTCAGGGATATATTCTGGTCGTATCACCTTCCATTTAGAAGGCTGTTGCATATCCAACATGTCTGCAAACAAAACAGACAAATTTGGATTTTTTTTCCACTATTAAAATCAATTTTTTTTTTATGTATTGACACTTCTGCCTTTTTTTGGGAGGGATTACAGTTTCTTTGATCAGTAGAGTCAGCTGGCTCACAAGGGAAGGGAACTCAGCCTCTGGAGTTGCTCTATTAATTCATGCCATCCATCTGAGATGCTGCTGATGGATGTCACCTTGTGAACAATGCAGGTGGGAAAATGGAACATGAGAACTTTCCAGACAGTTTCCTGTAAAAATACCAGGTGATATTTTTAGAGGCCTTTGGCTACCTGAACATAAGTGATGTCCTTGTGTGTAATACACACAAGCCTGGTGCTTGTCTGTGTGCCTGGAAGTGCTTGTGAGCACAAATTCACAGCTTGTGCCTTGCTGGCATGTTTTATTAATCAGATCCAATTGATGGCACTCACTGGGAGTTCCCTGTGAGTATTTCAGAGTGCTCCATGCACAGATTTGAATTGCTTATACTTCCATCAGGCTGGAATTGTGTGTGTGTGATTCCTGGTGCATTCCAGGTAGTGGTGTGGCCTGAAGGCTTCTGGAGTCTGCAGAGTTCCTCATTTGGGATGGATTAAGGTGCTCAGGTACAGAGGGATTCTGTCCCTCTGCCCCACTCAGGTGAGACCTCACCTGCAGAGCTGCCCCAGCCCTGGGGCCCAGCACAGGAAGGACCTGGAGCTGCTGGAACAAGTCCAGAGGAGACACCAAAATGTTTAGAGGGATGGAGCAGATCTGATGTGGGAAAGGCTGAGGGAATTGGGCTTGATCAGGAGAAGAGAAAGCTTCAGGGTCACCTGATTGTCCCAGTACCTGAAGAGAGGCTACAGGAAAGATGGAGAGAGACTTTGGACAATGGCATGGATGGATGAGACAGAGGGAATGTCTTCTACTAGCAAAGAACAGGGATGGATGGGATAATGAGAAGGAATTCTTCTCTGTGAGGGTGGGGAGGGCCTGACACAAGTTCCCCAGAGAAGCTGTGGCTGCCCCATCTCTTAAAATGTTCCAGGCCAGGTTGGATGGGACTTGGAGCAACCTGGGGATAGTGGAAGTGTCCCTGCCTATGGCAGAGGGGAACTGAATGGTTTTCAAGGTCCCTTCCAACCCAGACCATTCTGGGATTCTGGGATTTTGGGATTCTGGGATTGATTCTGTGATCAAGCAAAGCACTTTGCTTGATGCACTTGGGTTACAGAGAAAAGCATCTCTGTGTGTTTGCTCAGTGGTCTCTTCCTACTCTGGTTTCCATGGTTGCAACCCAAACCTTTTTCCAATTTCCCCCCTTACCCATATTTCTAGCATTCCAATCATTTCTGATGTTCTCATTTAATATGAAACATGTCACAGTGGCAATGTAGCAATCATACAGAGTTTAGACCTCACTGAAATACCTCACAATACCCATTTTTGTGGATGCACAAACCATTTACTTGTTATGAGTGTGGAGTATTTTAAGAGTACCAGCAGGAGGAGTATGTGTGGGTCAGGTGAAAGTTTCTTGTGCCAGGGTGTAAAAGCATCAACTATTTGTCAGTATTATGAGATTCAGTATTCTCTGCTGTGTCACATTCCTGTTCCATACCTTGTCCATTTTTCCAACTCTCCAGCCTGAGCTCTGCTTTTGGGGTGGATCAGGGCAGAAAAGGACAGCTTTATGTTTCTTGGAGAGCCATTAAATTGACTCCTGGAGAGGCAGGAGCTGTCCAGGCTTTCTCCCCTTCAGATACATGTTATCACACATTAACTTATCTTGATTAATTCTGCAGCAGATATGGGAGCAGTTCCCTGGAGTTCTTGTGAAAATGAGAGGGACCTGCTATCTCCCCATCATCCTCCCTCGGCGTCAGAGTGTCTGTCTCTGGCATGACTGGGAGCCAAGGGAAATTGCTTGACATCACTTCAATTTCTGAATCTCAGTTTGGCACTGGGAAGGTGAATTCCAAAGCCAGTTTTATCCATTGGATGGTACAGATCATGTTGACACACTTCCTTTGCTCCTTGTACTAAATCTTCCAGGAACACTTCCCCAGGTGAAGTTGCAGCAGCTTGAAAAATTGAGAATTTTATTTTTTTTCCCCCTTTTTCCTCCTCTGCTTTTTTTTGCCAGAGGTGGGCAGATGCCACCCTCCTCCCATCTAACCCCAGACTATTTCTGAACATCAAATTTTGATTCTGGTCACTGTAAGATCCAGATGGTTTTCCCAGTCTGAGGTAAAACCTCTTCTGCGCAATACAAGCAAATTAATGAAATTTGGATAGAAAGTCACATTTCTAAGCCATGATTTCAGTATCATATCCAGGTAATAGGTCTGCATGTCTTCAAGACAGAATTTATTAAAACATGTCACTTTTGGCTCATTTTAGTTGATGGAAGCTTCCTTTAAAAAAAAAAATAGCCTAGTTTGTGCTGGGAAAGCTTTCTTCTGAATTGAGCATGAAATGCTTTTTTTTTTATTCAGAAAATCTGTTTCAGATGTGTTTCAGACTTTTCCTTTGATCAACAAATAACTTGCCAATCAGCCTATTGAAATTCACTTTTCCAAAGGAGACCAAAAGAAAATTTTAAAAAAATGTTTTAGGAAGTTCATTCCGAGTTTTGTTTCTTCAGACAACACCTCAAAGCCACTTTACCAAACAGATTCCCCCTGAAATGGCTGGTGTCTGTCTTGCCTTTCTTTTTGTCCCTTTTTTTTTTTTTTTGGCTTTTCATTTTTGTTGTTCTTCGACAAGATTATCTCAGCAGTGTCAGAAAGGACCTGACTTACCCAAAACAGCAGCAGTTAACAAAATCCAGCCTCTGATCCGGGTTTTCCTCCCGAGACTCTGCTGAGTTTATTTTGCCATTCTTGAGAGGTGGTTGCTTTTCCAGTCAGCTCTGCCTTTGATATCCCAGCTAAGTAAAGCTGCTAAATTTGTCCTGGCTGTGTTTTCTTTTTGAGCATTTTCTGGACAAGTGTTTCAACTCTTCCTTTCCTGTCCTGTCTGATATCCAGGGATAAACACACCCAGACACACAAACACACACACACACATGCTGGTTTATCCTGAATCCTGGACTCAGTGCTGCTTTCATGTGATTAGAGTCTTAAAATACTTCTTTCATTCCAGTTTGAAGGAATATTTGACATTTTTGATGCCATCACTATAATTCCTGTCTTGCCCAAAGAGCATTTCATCATAATTTCCTTATTTTTGTATTATTTCAGGGGGTTTGAGTGAGGAAATTTTTCTTTATTGTGGTAGAACTTAAAGAGAAATGGCAGAACAAAGTTGGAGAAATGCTGAGAGCTCATGATTTGCCTTTTGAATTTTTTTTACTCAATAGAGTAAAAAAAGAGTAACATAAGTTTTGGTGTGCCATGTATACAGAACAGTGTTTTTCATTTAGTGGGGACACTAAATCATGTTAAAGGGTAAAAATGTATCAGCAACACAATTATTTTAAAGCAAAACTTTAGAAGTTCTTTTAAGGAGGAGGAGAGGAAAGTTCTACTTTGCCTAAAATGCCAATAAATTGATTATTTCTCCATTGACCTTTGTTCATTTTGGGTCTCCACATGTTCTTCTCTATAGACACAGAGTAAACTCTTTCAATCACCTGGAAAGTTAGTATATTTTAGGATCTTGTGTGCTTTTTAAAATGAAACTGGACTGTTCTTTTAAATGTCTCCCCAAACACCTTGTCCTAGAATAAACTGGTAGCAGAAATAAGTTTAGAATTTGGGAATCTTGAAGTGCTCAAGAACTTTCTCTGCCCTGTCACATCCATGAAGTTCTCCCCAAACCTTTTGGCACCCCATGATATCTATGATGTGGATTTAGCAGCTGCTGCAATTACATGAGGGGTGTTTTCTAATATTGTTTTAATTTATAAATTGACAGTGCAGCCATGATTTCAATAATGATATTGAGGGCTGGGGAGGAACACAGAAGCAATTATTGAGGTTTCTAAAACAACCATTTGGGAATTATATGTGGGTATTTGCTAGATGGTTTTTGGTTTTTTCTGCATCAGTAGATCCAGGTGGGGCTTTGTGGAGAGCTGGACACTTGGTTTCCATCTGGAACATTTATTTATCACCTTTATGTTCAAGTCTTACTTCAAGGTGCCTCCTAAAATGATGTTGAGTCCATCTCACTTATGGCTGACAATGTTTCAACAAGAAGTAACTCCAGTTTTATAGAGGGTGGAGGCTGAAGCACCCATAAATTAAATCCTATGTGGGCAGGAGATGGAAAGATGGGAGATAACCCAAAATCCTTGGAGGCTCTGTCTAGCCTGTCCTCTGCACACTAAGAAAATGAGGTGGCAGGACTGAAGGAACATAAAGAGAAGGAGGGAGCAGTAGAGAGAGAAGGAAGAGCAAAAGAAACCATTGAATAAAACTATTAATTTATAGAATGGGCTTTGGAACAAAGGAAACCATGAAATAAAAATATTAAATTTGTAGACTGGGGCTTGGAGCAACCTGGTCTGGTGGAAGGTGTCCCCGCACATGGCAAGGGGTGGAACAGTTGATCTTTAAGGTCTCTTCCAACCCAGACCATTCTGTAATTCCATGATTGTTTCCATATGCAGGGAATGTCCTTTTGCCAGCTAATTGGTTTTATTTGCAAGTGGAAGAATTCTTATGTAGTAAAGATTATTTAAGTCCTCAGATATCTTTTAAGCCCTAAGTCATCCTGGGTGTGTCAGAGTAGGTCAGTTTACACTGAGAATACAGAAGATTTTAGGTAGTTTTCAGTACTCCTAAAAATCCTAGCACAGTTTTTTCCCAAAACTTCAACCTTTTGAATTACAGTTAGGAGAAATACTTCTCTTTTTTTTCCTTTTTTTTTTTTCCCCCTCCTCTTGCTTAAGTTTAATTTTTACTGCCAGCCTTGGTGGTGTCTGTTCTGGAGAGTAGCAGGAAAAGCTGATAAGGGCATAGGACAGAAATCTTTGTGCTTATCTCCCTGCAACACATGGAGCTGAGAGTGCATCCTTTTCCTGTCCTAGGACAGGAGACGTAAACTGACCATCTCCTGACAGCAGGGACTTCAAACAGAGCCTCCAGCATCCACAGGGTAGGAATCTTCTCTCAGCTTCAGAGGCCAGCTAGGTGAAAGTGGGTCACTGGCTGTTTAGAATGCTGGGTTAGTGCCAAAAAGAATAAAAATAAAAATAAAAAACCCACCACTTTTCTGATAACTGCTGGGTCAATAGGCATCTCTGTAGATGTTGTGGTGATTTTTTTCCCCCAAAGGGCATAAATTCAGCCTAACTTCTAATTGTTTGTTCAGACTTTCACCAGAAGGTGAATTAAGTTTAAAAGTAGGGAAAGAAAAAAGTGTATTCCAAAAGAGTTTTATAAAATCAGAATTTTACTGTCAGATTTGGAACAAAGGTCAGACAGAAATTGTCCTCACAGAAGGGGTTATTTGGACAGTGTTGTTACAGATGAACATTCTTTTATGCATTGTCTTTTTGGTAACAAAGTGACCTAAAAGTGAAGGGTCTGAGGCAGAGGGAGTGGGAATTGGAGCAAAGAGAACCTTCCACCAGGAATGCCTGAGCCTCAGTGTGCCTGGAGCTGTGCCAAGCCTGGGCTGTGACTCCAGGTTGGGAACCAATTCTTGGAAAACTGTAAACACAGTTAAGAATTGGCTAGAGCAACTTATTTTTACACTTAATAACAGTTAGGGTTCATTCCTAATTTTCACCATTAAGAGAGGCACAGAAAGTTCCAGCTCTTCTGGCTCCATGTGAAAATCTTCCTCAATGGCCAAAGCCCAGGAAGAGAAATGCAGGAAGAAAACCAGGAGTCCCCACATCAAATATTGATGCTGAACAGTTTGGGACAAGCTGCTTCAGTGCTTCCCAGGCCTTGGTGTCCCTGGTATAGGACAGCCCAAGAACTCCATGGCAATGCCAAGTTCAACACAGAGGATCACAATGGGAAAGAATCTTTGGAAGTGTTTTTCTTTTCATTAAGTGCCTGCCTGGCAGCCTGACCCTTTCCAGAGTGGCTTTGCTCTGGAGTCTCCCTTCAGGGAAGTTCAGCACCAGAATCTTCATTTTCCCAGAAATCCTGGGACTCTGTAGGTTTCCCAGCTCTGACAGCAGCTCCCATCAGCTGAAGGTGCAGCCTCATTCTCTGAACATTTATTTATTGCTCTGACATTGGCAGGCCTTGCTGAGGCAAGTCTCATCTGCTTCATATGTTCACTTGGAGACCTCACCAAGGCTGAAGAAACAGCGATGATCTCATCCTTTCCCTTTGTTTCAGGATAGACAACAGTTCCTCCAGAATGATTGATTTGTTTTATTTTTTTTTAACAGTCACTTCTAGTAAATGTGAGGACTGGAGGAATTAGTAGCATTAAATCTCAAAGGTTTTCAGCTCTAGGCTGGGATTTGAGGTTTACTGCAGTCCTTAATCTCAGCTCGTGGTCACATAACTTTGATAAAGGCTGGCTTTGAGTGGAAAACCAGTAAACTTTTATCTCTTCCCTCCTTCCAGTTTGATATTCCTGTCCCAGAAAACCTCAAATGACTTCCCAAATGCAGCTCAGGCAGTGCAGAGCAGCTCTAGGACCCTTCAGCAATGGGATGAATGGGATCCCTGGAGTCATGTGATTAATCCCATTATAATCCAGACTTCCTAGTTCTCTTCCAGTCCCTGTGAATCAGATGCAAATTGTACCCTGTGGGGTTGGCTAATCTGTCATCAATAGCAGGCTCCCAGCTGCCTCTGCAGGTCTTTTGGTATTTCCAAAATTATCCTCAAACCTTTACACTGCTGTTCTTGCACGACTTTCTGCTCTCCAGGATTCACATTATTGTCAGCTCTGCTTTAAAGACAAAGCACAACTTCTGGGGAATGTGGTAAAAGTTTTTCCTAAAGTGGTGTGAAACTGAGATCAGGTTAAATTTGCTGAGATTAAGGCTTTTCTGCAGCCTTCAAACTAGTGATGGACTAAAGGTCTAAATTTTAGATTCAAAACCCAAATACAGAGATGCTGAGTTTTCTGAGAAGCAGAGGAGCTGGAGCCAGGAGTTCAGGTCCCAGTTTACACCCACATCCCCTTTTCTCCAAGGCAGGAAAACTGGGAACTGATCTGAGCACAGGGTGTGAAGATCCCAGTCTGGGAGGGAACATTCTTGTACACAGTTCACCCTTCCCTGGACTTGGCAAAATGAGCTCAGCTTCCTCCCTCTGAATCACTTTTACCTTCTGCACTGGCACAGTGTTGCCTGGTTAGGTGGTGAACGGGGCTAGAAGATGCAGAGGCAGAAATTAGAATTATGGATGGTTTAGATTGGAAGGGATCTTAAAGATGATCTAATTCCAAACCCCTGCCATGGGCAGGGACACCTTCCACTATCCCAGGTTGCTCCAAGCCCCATCCAGTAACTCATTTGTAAGAAATTTGCCATTTGCTGTCGAGCCTGAAGAAAAATTCAAGTAGCTGTTGGTTCTGCAAAAATTTCTGTCCTCTCAGAAGGACCCTGACCTGCAACTGGAATTTATCCCCAACCTTCCACATCACTTGGCCTCTGCCTGAAAGGCCACATTACCCAGTAATTCCTGTTGGATATTGCAGAGGCTGTCACTCATCTCTGGAGCTGCCCAGCAGCGTGGTAGGAGCCGTTGTTACGTGAGTCCCATCAGCTTTTCCGTGCCCCGGGACATTTGGGAAGCAAATCCCACCACCTGCCAGGGATTTCAGGGCTGTCAGTAAATTCCTTAGTTCCTGGAGAAGTGTTGCCATGGAAGGTGGCCTTTTATTCCTGTTTGTGCTGGCTTGTCTGCATGAGTGTCAATAGCAGCATCAGACTGGGCAAAATGAAACCTGTCAGTAGCTGCCTCCCAATGTTAACGTTGGCAGCAGCTCCTCGGAACTGTTGCAGGGAAGTAGCTGTGGTGGCCAAATTCTTTCAAAATTCAGAGATTACCTGTTTGAATGGTTAACTCCTTCAGGAGAGCTCTCTCTCAATCCATTTCCAAGCTGGTTTCTTTACATAGGAGGTAATTTAGGAAAGTATCTAAGAGCTCATGAAATCCATCACCCTTTCTCCAAGAGGGATCAGCTCTGCTCATGTGAGTCTTGACAGATGTATTCAAAAATCCCACTATGGGTGCTCTTTTACATCAACCCCACAGGCTTTGCACAGGCTGTTGTGTGCCTGACTAAACTTGGAAAAGCTTCTCCAGCTCTATAAAAAAATGCATCTCTGCTGCTTCTGTTTACAATCATTATTTCTTTACCACAGGGAGTACAACATGGAGGTGAGACCATCGTTCTCTCCCAACCTTTGACATTCATGTTGCTCCAGGAATCATAAACCCCAAATCATGCATTCCTGCCTGTGTCCCTGGTTAAGGTTTAATAGCTACTGGCACTCCAGGCAGAGATGAGGCTGGCAGATTTTCAGGTTTTCTCAATCATCAAGGCTAAATTACCATTTTTCTCCTTACAGTGAGTATAACCTGACCAGCCCTCAGTGTGAATCATGGCAGGCTCAGACTCTGAATCTGTAGTCTGGCATCTTAACCATTACTGTGACCCTGAACCAGCAGATTGTTGCTGTGTCTGACCTTTCTTCTGCACATATTTTAGGGAGTTAAACCGGAAAAGACATTTAATATTGTTTAGAAAGTGTGTGTGGGAAGCGGGGAGAAGGTGGGTAGGGCAGGTTGAAAGATGAAGGGGCTGGAGCACCAGGAGCAGCTTGGGGAGCTGGGAAAGGGGCTCAGCCTGGAGAAAAGGAGGCTCAAGGGGGACCTTGTGGCTCTGCACAGCTCCCTGAAAACAGATTGTATCCAGGTGGGGGTCAGGCTCTTCTCCCAGGGAACAAGAACCAGGATCAGAGGACATGGATCCTCCACAGAAGTAAATTCCCTCCCTAATTCTGCTTGGAAGTGAATGAGGAAACCCCCTCTGAATTTCTGGAGACAGTGTCAGGAACCCATCCCATTCCAACCATATGGACTAGACTGAACCAAGTCTGGCTCCTTCCACCCTTCCAGCTGTTCTTTAATTCCCAAACGTGGCCTTTCAGAGGATGTTGAGCAGGTACCTTCACTTGCACGTTGGGGAAGCAGTGATGCCTGGCTGTGCTGGGTGGGCTTTGCAACAATTACACTGTTATTAATTGAAAACCAGCTTGAATACACACACACAAAACTTGTAACAAGAATTCCCACAGCAGCATCCCATGGTGAACTCCCTCTGAGCCCAAGCAGAGAGATAAATCCAAATTTGTGCTTTTTAACTCCTAGAGACGTGCAGCAAACAAGGGGAAGACTATTAGGGAATGAAGAATGTGGTCTCTCTCCAGGGAGTTTAATCTGCCCTGGTGACTCCAGGCTTAGCAGGAGATACAAATGGTTCTGTTTCACTGCTTTGTTTTAATGTTGATTTGTTTGTAGTCTGCCCGAGGTACTAATTGGTGTTTTACAAGTAGAAATACAAAGGTGTCTGCCCTGAAGAACTCACTAACAAAAAGCACTGCAGCACCGTCTTAATGACAGTGAAATTTTCTGCCTAATGAACCAATCGCTTTGATAAAATCTCTACCTCCTGGTGAATTCCCTGCTTTGATTTCCCCCTCGACTCCCATCTCCTTTTACACCTCACTTTGTATTCTTTTTTCCACTCTGCTTTAAATTTTGGGGGCGGTTCTCACTCTAATCAACATTTTACAGTGCAGCTCCTGGAAAGAAAGTGAATCACCTCTTTCATTAGGAACAAACAGCACCGGGCTGATGTTGCAACTGTGGATATTTCAGCTGAGAAAGTGGAAGCCCCTGGCCTGGCACTGCATTTTAAGAGGATGGTGGCCTGTCATTAGCTTTTAATCCCTTCAACATGCTGCGGTCCCCAACAGGTTGTAACACGGATGTCAGTGCCTGCATTTGCAATGCTCATACCCAGGATAATCATTGAACAATTCCTCCTCTTCAGTGCTGTGTTGGCTTCTTACCACCTATGACTTAGCATGGATTCTTGCTTTTTTTTTCTTCAGGAGGTGTTGATTGCTGCAAAAATAGTCGTGTTAATGGTTGCCATCCTCACCTTACTCTCACTGCTTCCATTTGGATGTTTCCACTTTTCCAGAGGTGATTTCCTCTCTGGAAGAGGGTCTGTGCCTGCTTCTTGTCTGCTTCAGCACAAATTATTTTTCTAAATGGTCTTTAGTGGTCATTTATACTGTTGTTACTGTTTTCCTGTTTCTCAATTGAGCCTCACTTCCACCTTAAATCAACACCTCCTTTTAGCACAAGTCGTGTTTGCATGAAGGAGGTGAAAAATGTCTGAGAAATCAGATTAAGGGTAGTTGGAATCAATGGTAAATAGTTCTGGCACACTTGATTTTGGGGAGCTTTGGACCAATTGGCATTATAGAGATTTCTTTTTAACCTCTATCTGTGTGATATCTTGTTTTTAAAATTGTCCAGCTTCTTTTAGATATAGTATTTTAGACATGCAGAAGCATCAATAACATCCAGTAACAGGCTGGATGAACTGCTGAAATACATCCTGACTTTCTAATTTTATACTATTTCATATTTGGTTCTATTTTACCCAGGTGCATTTCTTTTTATTTATCAACACTGAATTATTTTGGTTTCATTTCAACTACTTAAAGGACTGCTTCATTTTTTAGTTTGGTTTCCAGGTCAGTTAAAGAATAGATGAATTTTTTTTTTAATTTTTTTTTTTTAACACCATCCTTGGAGGTGTTTGGAAGACATGGATGTGGCACTTGAGGATGTGGTTTATGGGTGAACATGGTGGCAGTGCTGGATTGACTTTTCCAACCTTAATGATTCCATGATTCTGTGATTTTTTTTTGTTCTATCCCATCCTCCCTCACTGATTTGAGGCACAATCCACAGGCAGACAAATATGAAGTTCCTACTCTTTGTGAAAATAAATGATTGCATGAGAAGGAAAGACAAATTGTTTTCCCAGCTGGGTTCAACTGTGTCATTCAACATCAGAGAATCCACATGGAGAAAAGGTGTTAAAAACTCCATAACCACAGTTACAGCTTCTATCAGAATCTGTTAGAAGCTTTATCAGGTCCAGGATTATCCAGCCACAATATCCAAAACACAACCATCCTTTCCTAAATGAAAAACAGAGCTCCCACCTTGGATCAGCCATGACCTTCACCTGTGCTTGGAATGAGTTCTTGGAGAACTCCGTGGCTCCACCCTCCTGCTTTTCTCAGGGCATTAAGTGTGGGGTAATGAAGGGAATGAACCTGAGCTGGCATTGCTCAGTCACTGCAGGGATTTGACATGGGATGGTTTGGTGGTGTTGGGACCACCCAGCTCTGGAGGCAGCAGGAGGGATCAGCAGAGAGCAAACCTAAGGAAAGAACAGGGCAGTGGAGGATTAACTGGAAGGAGACAAAGCAAAATTAGCAAGGAGATTTAAGGTGGATTTTAGAGTATAACTGGGGGTAAGCAACATCTTGAAGCTTCTGTGTTCCTGCTAAACATGGGGCCACTCAGGTCTGATGGATGAGGGGAAGTGTCCTAAATCAGGTTGGATGGGGCTTGGAGCAACTTGGGATAGTGGAAGGTGTCCCTGCCCATGATCTTTAAGCTCCCTGTCAACCCAAACCATTCTGTGATTCTTTATTTCCCTTTTCTGTACACCATTTTAATCTCAGCATCAAGCAAGAATTTCTTTGCCCTTTGCAAAGAAATTTGCTCTTTGCTCTTCTCTTTCCTTGCTGGCATCTGGTTTTTATTTTTTTCTCTGCTTCAGGACACTTAGGACTTCTTGCTGAGCTCTCCTGAGCCTTCCATGATGGATTTGAGACCCCAACCAGCAGCACTTCCCTCTCAACAGAACAGCTTCTCACAGCTGAAGAACAGGAGGGTGCAGCCAGCTGGGGGTCAGGTTCTTCTCCCAGGTGACAAGTGACAGGACCAGAGGAAATGGCCTCAAGCTGCACCAGGGGAGGTTTAGATTGGATATAAGAAAAATTGAAAGGGTTGTCCAGCCCTGACACAGCTGCTCAGGGCAGTGGTGGAGTTCCCATCCCTGCATGGAATTAAAAGCTGTATGGATGTGGCACTTGGGGACATGGGTCAGTGGTGGCCTTGGCAGTGCTGGGCAATAGCTGGATTTGGTGATCTCTGAGGGCTTTTCCAACCTCAGTGATTCCACAATTCAGTTTTCCTTTGCTTACCTGCAGACCGCAGAGCATTAGGAACAAACGAGACATTGGGAACAAATTGGTTTTCCCTTTAATCTGACGTTTCCTCTTGAGTCTTCATTTTGCTGCTTATTCCTGGAGCAGTTTGCTGCTGAGCTGTGATAAGCATCCCATTCCCACTCCTTTTCCAGAGCTCGTGTGCCAGGAGACGTTCCGGCTTGGAACGCTAGCGCTGCCTGCGGGGTCGCCTGCCTGGCAATTATTTGAATTGTTTTGTACCCACTCAGAGCCTTTAACCTGCAAGTCCCTTGGGGCACAGGTTCTGTGTTTTGTGTGGTTCACTGGGCAACCAAAGAGCTCTTCACTTCCCTCAGGGCATTACACAAAGTGTTAATAATAAAATCCTAGGAAATCTATCTGGAATTGCAGGCACGGGGATTTTCTCGTTGGCAGTTTTTTGCATTGCTGCAGAATCTTTATGCGGTTCCATAAAGCTGGAATGAAAGAGAAGTGAGCCTTTAAAACTCAACCAGGTCAAAACCAGGGATGCAGTCATCACCAAAACAATAAAAAAAAAAAAGGGTAAACACCTCTTCTATGGAGCCAGGCTGGGAGAGCTGGGGATGTTCACCTGAAGAAGAGAAGGCTCCAGGGAGAGCTCAGAGCCCCTTCCAGGGCCTGAAGGGGCTCCAGGAGAGCTGGAGAGGGACTGGGG
>JAWWMS010000173.1:111068293-111091886 GCA_035048045.1 Chlorospingus semifuscus
GGAGGAGTGATTGTGGAAGAGATAAGGCAAACTGCCCACTTGACAAAAGACAACTCCCATACAGATGGTGATAGAATACATCTTGCCTTGCAACCTGGGACATCTGCCTGTCAGCCAAATGTTCCCTGGGGCCAGGAGTCAAAACTATCCACATTTCACTCCAAAGTTATTGCAAACTGCACAAAAGTTCTTTATTATTGTATCTTACCTTAAAAATTGAATCACAGAATCACTGAGGTTGGAAAAGCCCCCTGAGATCATTGAGTCCAACCATACCCCCAGCACTGCCAAGGCCACCACAAAACCATGTCCCCAGGTGCCACATCCAACTGTTTTCTGAACATTTTCAGGGTTGGTGACTCCACCACAGCCATGGACAGATGGGCCAGGGCTGGACAAACCTTTCAGTGAAGACATTTTCCTACTATTCAATGTAAACCTCCTGTGGTGCAATTTGAGGCTATTTTTTCTCTTTTGCTGTGGAAGAGAGTGATCCACTCCCCACCCTTGTCATGGATTTCCCATCACTGAACTATTGCTACCACCATGAGGTGTTTCTTTTCCCTGAGGGACAGATTGCTTCAAGCAGGAAGGTGTACTGAGGAGCCTCAGAACAAAGCAGTGGAGAGGTGTTTCTGCATTTGCAGTCCCTTCGGTTTTCTTCTGAAGGGTCCTTTGATGTGCAGCTCACAAGAATCAGAACAGTTTTCCGTGAGTTTTTAGGGCTTTCATCACTTTATCATTTTATGGTGTGGGCAGACAAGTGAGCACATGCAGGCTCTGATTGCTTCATTCTTTATTCTGTGAGAAATTAATTCCCAATGCAAGACCCTGGGATGATGATGAGGATGATGTTGGGTGTCTCTTGTGCTTTCTTCCTCTGGGTCATAGATTTTATTCTCTTAGACTGAAGCTGTTTGGGAGTCCAGCTTGTCTTTGTGCGCCTGATGGGGAGCAGAGCACCTCTGGATCCAGCTGAACACAAAATCCCAGCTTGCCCTGGGAGTGGGGAATGGCTGTGATGACTCAGAGGAGCCATTTCTCATTCACTGACAGCTCTGAGGGGAAGCTGTGACTCACAGGCACATCCAAATTCTTTAAAGGAGTTGCCAACCCTGTGGAAGAGAGTGGTTCAACCATCTAACACATTCTGAGATTCCCAAAACTCTTGAAAGGAGATTCCTCACCAGGGGTTCATGGAGAAACTGGGCTGCCATGAAGTGGAAGGGATTTGAACAGAGAAAGAACTTACAGGGATAGTTTTGTTGGCATCCATGCAAGAAATTCTGATGTTCCAGGAGGGTAAATGCCAAGATGACCAAGTTGGCCAATGCCAGAGCATTTTACAAAGGGGTCAAAGTGAAAGGTGGCTGTGCAGAGGTGCAGCAGGTCCCATTATTCTGAGTGACTGGGGGTTAAAACAGCAGCTGCAGCTCATCATCGATAAAGAAAAAAAATAATGGATATATGGAGAAGTAATTCCAGCTGTACACTGGCCATAATAGGCTCTAATTTGGCTATTACTATGTCAGAAGAACTATGGCTAGTCCTTCAAAAACCTCAGCTTGAGGCTCTGGGGAGGTCAAAAGGGCAATGAGAGCATTAGGAATTATTAGGACAGGAATAAGTGGCAAAGCAAATGTGTTGTGCCAGGGCACTGCTCCTGGGAGCCTGCCTGTGTGTGATTCCTGTCCATTCCATCTGAGAAAGGAGTGGTAATTTCAGAAAAGGAGGGAAGTGGAACAGGAGGGATGAACAGGGACATGGAAGAGCTCCTGGCATCACAGGGAATAGCAGAGCAAGACTCTGAGGCTTTCAGGAGAGATGTCTGATGGGGATGTGACACATTCCCAGCCTCATGGGCACCATGGAGAGGAGTCAAGAGCTGTCCTCGTGTCACTGCTGCTCCAAGCACATGAAGGAGGGGTGTCAGATGGCCTGATCAGGCAGCAGACCTAAAACAAAGAGAAGGAAGTGTTTTTTCTTCCATCAGATAATTAAACTATGGGAGTCGCTGACCAGGATGTTGTGGGTATTTATCCTTAAGGGATAAATGGATTCAAAAAGCAATTAGGCAATTTCCTGGATGAAGATCTCTCTGAGGCCATTAACCACTGGGATGTAAATACAACTCTGTAAATACTGGTCCTGTTCCTCCTCCTCCCCTGAGCACTTGACAGCCAGAGACAGGAGTCTGGGCCACAGGGCTTTGGCCAGAGGCATCTGCTCTGTCTGTGCCACTGCAGTCACTAATGGCCTTGCTGACATCACACTGGGTGAATTTGGGTCATCTTCTCCCATTTTCCAGCCAGGAGACGGAAGGACAGATGAGCTGAAGGCTCTCAAAGGGTTTGTGTGAGAGGAGTCCAGCTGCCCTGTATTACCTGGTGCCTTTCTGGTACCTGCACATTAACGTGGCCACAACCTCCTTCCTCCCACTTTAAAAACAGCTGGAAACAACTGGGCAAATGATGTTCTGCCTCTAGCAGCTCTGATGGGCACTGCTGTTATTCCCAGTGTTGTCATTCCCTTGCTGATTGTCTCCAATTTGCACAGAGCTCACCAACATGAAAATGAAAGCAGCGATGACTTGCAGGGATTGTGCATCCACCTAATGAGGATCAGATGAGTTGTTCTCCCACCCCCAGAGCTTCTCCCACCTCGGAAGATTTATGTGGCTGAACATGTTTGTTCTGATCAATGACTGTGCTGCAGACACGAATACAAATGTAAAAGAGAGATTACACTTTTGATCCAAAGCCCACTAAAGGCAGCAGAAAGGTTCCTGATGCTCACAAAAAAAAAAAAAAAAAAAAAAAAAAAAAAAGAGGTTTTGGCCACAGTGAAAAAGATGAAATTTTTGGTCAGCTTCAGTGAACAAAGCACCTTGTTAGGCAGTGACAGATTTTATACAACCCACAGCTATTTATCAGTGAATGTATCATTGCTTTCACTTCTCCTAATGGGAGGATTAACATGTTTAAGGCAGGAGTTCAGCACCAGATCTGATTTGTTGCGTTTGCTTTTCACTCATCTTCGAGATGACAAGAAACATGAAACAGAAGCAAAGCTGCTATTTTTAGTTTGGTTATTCCAATCCAGAAACTTGGCACTTAGAAGGAAAAGCAGGAGCAGGTATCTGATGTGTGTTGCTGACCAGGATTGTTTCAGCACCAGGATGCAGGAGCCTGAAAAAGCAGCCTTTAATAATTCTTTGATCCTCAGAGTCATTAACCTGAGCGTTCATTAAATTAGCGTTACTGGAAGCATCACAGAGCTGAGATAATTGTCCCAGCACTCAAAAACTCGCTCCTCCCACACCCTCTCCTACACAAGGATGGAAAACCTTGGGCCGGCATTCCTGAAGGCTTAAGGTGGATACAGGGATATTCAGAAATGTCCGAGGACTGAGTTTATCCTCTCCATCTTTAGTCCTATAAACACCAAGCTCCTGATTCATGCGGGCTGCTGCTGTAATTAGGTGAGATTATCACACGGAGAGGATGATTTGACCCATTTTGTGATAAAATCCTCATGTTAAATAGCTGAAGTTAAGAGAAATGGCATGTGTGAAGTAGCATGCAGGAAGCAGAGCAGCTCAGCCAGTGTGGAAAGAGATCTGGATTTGGGTGCCAGAGCTTGTGGATTAGGGAAATGGATTTGCAGCTGCTGCCTGCAAGTTTTAAATCGCCAATCCCCCAAACATCCCCATTTCCCACCAACCGGGCAGGGAACCGAATGGAAGTGGCTAAACAGGAAAAGAAGGGAAGAGCAGATCTGGTCTGAGAGGGAAGCAGAGTTTAAATGGGGATCTCTGGCTCTGCCCCCGCTCCGCATCCCTGCCCTGACCGCGATGTGACAATTCCCGCGGGGACAGAGACAGGGCATCAGGAATTCTCTGCTGCTCTGAGATGGAAGATCCTTTACAAGTGTGAACAGCCTCCAAATTGGAGCTAAAACTGATCTGTGCAGGGGCTCGGCTGGTGCTGAAAATCTCCATTTTTTTTGTTTTTTCTTTTTTTTTTTTTTTCTTTTTTTCTCTTTTCCCTTTTCTCCTTTTTTCTTTTTTTCTTTTTTCCCTTTTTTTCCTTTTTTCTTTTTTTCTTTTTTTTCTTTTTTTCTTTTTTTTTTTTTTTTTCTTTTGCTGCTGGGAAAAGCTGCAGCAGAGCTCACGGTCTCCAGACTCCGCTGGTTATCCCGGTGTTGGAGGCTCCCAGCGCCTTCCTCTCGCCTCCAGGATAATCAGGATAATGCCTTAGCCCATTCCTGCCCCGAGGGAATCCGCAGTGAAATCCCCAGTAATCAAATCGTGTGTGGATGCTCATTCATCCCAACGGGTTGCCACCACGGCTCCAAGGTCACCTCTGTGGTTTTCACTGGAATTCTTGGCTGAAGTTGGGTCGGGAAACCTCTTTTACATTCTCAGTCTGAAGAGGGTCCAGCAGCACTGCTTGAGGTGCAAGGGTGTGGCTATAATAACAACTAACAATGTTGGTTTAATGTTTGGACTCAATAATCTGAAAGGTCTTTTCCAGCCTTAATCTCTGGTCTTTGTTAGTCCCTTCCAACTGAGGATATTGTGATTCTACAAACATTTCCTGTGCATTTATCTTAATTTTTAACTACTGAATGAATACTGAACTGAAAAAATGAAAAAAAAAGAAAATATAAGAATATTAATGACCAGAGCCCTCCAGCTACTGGAGTGGGAATTCAGCCATAAACTTCAGCGAGTGCAGATGAGCTGCACAGGGAACTTCAGACCCATCCTTGCTCGTTAATTAATGTGTGTTAGCTCAGGGTAGCTGCTGGCAGAAGGGGTTTCATCCATTGATGACAAAGATGTTTCCCAAAGTAGTATGCAAACAGGAAAGGACAACATTTCCCAGTAAAGTTTGCTGTCTTGGGAAATGGATTTGTATTGAATTTGTTTACCATGAGTGCTGGTTAGGAAAGGTGGAAAAATATTCAAGCCCACTGTGGAAGGAAATTTCTTTATAGCAGGGACTGAAGATGTCCTGGAATCCCAGACTGGTTTGGCTTGGAAGGATATTAAAAATCCTCTAGTACCTTCCACTATCCAAGCTCCAAGCCCTGTCCAGCTTGGAACTTCCAGGGATCCAGGGGCAGCCACAGCTTCTCTGAACACCCTGTGCCAGGGCCTCCCCACCCTCACAGGGAAGAATTTCTTCCCAATATCCCATCTAACAGTTCTCTGGCAGAGGGAAGCCATTCCCTGTGTCCTGTCCCTCCATCCCTTGTCCCCAGTCCCTCTCCAGCTCTCCTGGAGCCCCTTTAGGCCCTGGAAGGAGCTCTGAGCTCTCCCTGGATCCTTCTCTTCTCCAGGTGAGCACCCCCAGCTCTCCCAGCCTGGCTCCAGCCCTTGGAGCATCTCCATGGATCCTCTGGACTCTCTCCAGCAGCTCCATGTCTCTCCTGTGCTGAGGACCCAGAACTGGACACAGTTTAATGATCCTCATCCCAGAGACTGATCATCCTCCTTTTCCTTGCAGGAAGACATGACAGATCAGGGAATGAACCAGAAATGTTGTTTTTCTACTTCTCACTCATTTCCTTTTTCGTCCAAGTTCATCTGAATGTTGGCTGCTGGAAGGTTTGAGCTTCTTGTGCTCCAGCTGACTTTGCTCTTCCAGCTTCTCACTGGAGATTTCCCTCACTGGAGCAAAGCAGGAAGAGCCTTTGTGCTCTCTAAATATGAAATAATTTAGGGTGGCTTAAAATTCCCATCTAATCAAAGCCATACACTGTGGTTGCAGCCATTAACCTTGGGATTTCTGTTAAAAAACCCTCCTAGAAAGAGATAATTTCAAGACTTGCAGGGGGAATATCCAAGCAAGTCCTGTCAGAGCCCTCCAACCCCCAATCTTCATTGCTCCTCACCCACCAGAGCTTCTCTCATTCCCCCATTGCCCCCTCCACTGGTCCCTGTGTTTGTGGGGATGTGTGAGAACAAGAGCTGCCTCCGGATTTATTTCTGAGTCTTAATTCTTCTGTTACAGGAGAAGTGCAGGACCAGTGTGAGAGCCCAGAAGGCAGTTTCTGAAATTACCCCTTCAAAAAATGCACCTCCAGATATTCATCAGGAGCTTACAAACCCCTCAAGGCTGTGCTTTCCATCCTCATTTCTTAAACTGAAATTTTTTTTTTTTTTAATTGCCATCTCCCCACCTCCTCT
Organism: Chlorospingus semifuscus; assembly: GCA_035048045.1. Lineage (NCBI taxonomy): Eukaryota > Metazoa > Chordata > Aves > Passeriformes > Passerellidae > Chlorospingus > Chlorospingus semifuscus. The sequence continues at coordinate 111,074,490 of JAWWMS010000173.1, forward strand.
CAAAAAGGAGTTGTGGAAGTGCATCCTGGCTCCTCTGCAGGACTTTGTATTGTCATTAGCATCTCATGCATTATTCAGTGAGCTGATTATGAATGAATCAGCATAGATCCCTCCCCCTGGAAGGCTGAGAAAAGCTGCAGCTCTGTCAGAATGCCCCATGGCCCTTCCTGACCCAGCTGGCTGCAGAGGGAGATGTAACTTCTTAGTGACGTTTAATTAAAATTTAATTAATTTCTGAAGAAGCAGTGGATGTCCTGAATAGATTTCTATTTCAAAGGGAATGCTTGAGAATTGGTGCCCTGATCCTGTGTAGTGCTGGGAAAGTACTGAATGGACACTTTTTAAAAAAGATTGGGAGATCAGTGGGGCAAAAAGCACCGGGAGGAGGGTTGGATGTTTGATCCATGGCTGAATTTGTGTTATTTGCAAAATAAATAAGGGATGAATGATTATTTAGCATCTTCTGATTAGGAACATCATCAAGAAGCAAAGATCCCCTCCAAGTTATAAAGCCTGGGATAAATTCCACCTAAACCCAGCAAATACCACAGTGAAATCCAGCTGCTTTTCCATTTTCCTTTTTCCTCCCTCTAAAAATTCAGCCTGTGACGATTTCCTCAGCCTGAGAGCTGATCCTCGTATCGAATGTGCTGAATGGATAAAATCTGCAGCAGCAACAAGTTGTCTGTGGGATTAATTTGTCTCTGGAATCAACATTATGCAAACTGGACCCACCCTGATTTGTGTGAACAGGCTGTGTATGTTATCTTATGATTAAACCGCTTTGTAAGCATCAAAATATCTCACCTGGCTTCCCTGAGCAGGGTCTGATCCAGGACAGGATCTTCCCTTCAGCTCTGCTCTGCACCTCCAGCCTGATCCTTAGGGCTTAGAAGGTCCCAGCACTTTTTTTAGGGAGAGGAACCAATTCTGGGTCAAGTTATAAATGAGTGGCATCTTAATTTTATTTTGGAGGAGCCCTAAAAGCCCAGTGGGCAAAGGTTTAACCCAGCACCAGCACACCCCCCTGTTATCCATCTTTAGCTACACCATGGACATGGACCACCTCCCAAACGTGGGTGAGGTGGGAAGAAAACCAGAATATCGTGCAAAATTCCATGGTGCTGTAGCATGATTCCCTCTTTTCTCTGCATTCAGTGCAGGGGATGTTTTCTCACCCAACTGTTTTGTGGAAATCTTTTGAATTGATTGATGGAGCCTCACCGGTTCCTCTCATCACTTGCTCTCCTCTCATTCTCCATGGAGGCACAAAGGGAAAAGAGATCATCCTCAATTTTCTCTTAGGTTGGATCTGATTCCTGCCTTACATGCTTCAATTCAAATAAGAAAAAAATTCAAAATACCAAAAATATGGATATGCAAGAGTCCAAGAGGAGGAGAATCCTTCTGGAGTGCAATGGGGTGTAACAGAACAACATCAGTGTGTCAGAGAGGACTTTCCTCCTTTTTATGGGAGGCTTTGGTACAGGTGGGACACATCCAGAATACTGTGCCTGGTTGGAGACTTCCCAGTTTTGAGCTTTTCCACAAGGAGGGGATTGACAAAATGAAGAGAGTCAGACAGAAGGTCAGGGCATTTACATATATTTATATTATTTATAATTCTATTTATAGTTTTAGGTATATTTGTGTTGTATTATGCATATTTATATTTATAGGTATATTTATATTTATACTGACATGTTTAGGGAGAGAAAGAGCAGGATTTAGAAGCTGAGGGATCTGAGTTTGTTCAGCCATTGGAGAGTATACAGAATGTAGAGTCAGATTTTCCTTGGATGTCCGTGAGTGAAAGGAGAAGAGACAATTGACTCTAATAGCAAGAACGGAAATCTCAGTTAGACATTAGGGGATTGAAGACAATAAAAAAATGGAAGGGGTGACCCAAAGATGCTGCAGGGGCTCTCCATCCTTGGAGATAAAATATTGCTGAGTATGACCCTGAGCAGTCTAATTTTGAACTTGCATCTAACTTGGAACTGGGTTTTGGATCAGACACCTCCCATCTGTGAGGAGCCTGGACATGGCTCCAGCTGCAGCTGTCCTGCCCAGCCCTGGAGGTGAGGGAAGCTCTAAGGAAGCTCCCACCAGGCTCCATGGCCAGAGGTGATGTCCCCAGGTGAGGGAAGCTCTGCTGAAGCTCCCACCAGGTTCCACAGTCACAGGTGATGTCCCCAGGTGAGGGAAGCTCTAAGAAAGCTCTCACAGGCTCCACAACCAGAGGTGATAATGTCCCCATGACCACAGAGAGCCAAGTTGGGGCACACCCCGTGCTCTGAAGCTGCTCTGTTATCTCACAGGCAAACAAGGGAAATGTTAACTTGGGATTATTTCTTGGCAGAGTGTGCAAGAGAGAAAGAATCAAACTGATGATGGTTTTGAATGGCCCAACAATGCAGATACTTCAAAGCACTGAAGGACTGAGTGGGTTCAGCCTGAAGCCATTAACACAAGAAAACTGAGGCTCTTGCAGGAGGAAGCCTTCAGGATACTGTTATCTGCCTGTGCCTAAGATATTCTTATTCAACAACCCACAAACCAACAGAGGCAACATAAAAAACCTTTATTCAGTTTATATCAGCAATATCTATAGATCAAACAGTGCCTCTTCCATTCTCTGGGACTTCATCCACCTGACATGGTTTGGACATGTCCATCCTGTCAAGTTCAGCCTTCAAAACAGGGTGGACCTGTGCTGACTCCTGATCCACCCCTGGGATTTGTTCCTGAGAGTGGTGCAAGGTCATGCTGAAACCCTGCCAGGGATTTGACACTGGGTTTGGAGGTAGCCAAAGTTCCCATGACTCAAGTCAGCAGTCAGGTTATCCATGCACAGGCACGGGCACACTGCAGGGCTAATTCATTCCTTAAAATTACCAGTGCATTCCTGATGATCCTCAGGGGATCACCACTGGAAGGGAGTAGAAGATGCTCCATTAAGAATCATCCCACCTCTCATTAAAGAGTTGGGACCACTTCAATGGAGAGTCAGAGCTGGGCAAGGTGGTGACATTTGTACAGCACCAGGGGTGGAGGCCCAGCAGATCAAGACATGGGGCTTGGAAGAGAAAAAGTGCAAATGCAAGCCTTGTTCTCCAGGAAGAATCCATCTGCACTGGGATTTGCAACAATGGCATAGCTGGGCTTCTGCAAACTCCACCCAGCAGAGCCAATTTCTCTCCTCTGGACAGACTGTAATGCCCAACATGAATACAATTATCAGCATCAAGTGAGGGGTTGAATTCTGGGTTTATTTTAATTTCTGGATTTATTTTAATGATTTTAAAGCCACAGTAGCTCCTTCATCTTCAATCTGATCAGATCAATGCTGCTGTGATGGAGAATCTGTATCCAGACCTGATGCCCAAGAACGTCTATAAGCCCAAAGCAATACAAGATATAAGTAAAATCAGTAGCAATATTTTTACTGCCATACAGGGGGCTGAAGTCTCAGGGTTTTTAATTAAGTTTTCATTTCTGAGGTGGTCTTTGTCACTTCTGACAGAAGGTCTCTCATTGCCTGTGCTTGTGTTGTGCAGCGCACCCTTGCATTTGCTGCAGCTTGTGAACGTACTCTGAAAAGGCTGGGACAAGACAAGGAGCTGGAAAAAACCCAAGACCTGAGTGCAAAGCTGGAGTTAAAGAGCCAGTTTAGCCAGGAATCCTCACAGAGCTCTGTCTGGGAGGTGTGTGTGTGTTGAGCAGAGCCCCACAGGTGCCCAGAGGTGTGCAGGGGCCGTGGGCAGGACCCCTCCAGCCCAGCACCACGGGGATGTTTTCCCTGCCCCTCTCAGATCCCTGCTTGGCAGGGCACAGATGGATGTTGTCATCCCTGTTACAACACAGGGAAGCTCTTCACAGCTCACTGGGAGGTAGGGTGAGGGCAGGCAGGATTTCATACCAGTGTGAGCACAGCAGCAGCCCCACCAGACTCGTTCTGCCGGGCTGCGCTCCCAGACGCTTCGCCCAGAGCATGACTGCTCCTGGTGTCCCCAGCAACCACAGCTCCAACAAACCCTTCCCTCCTGGGCTTATCCCAGCCTGGGGCCACTCTCAGCCTGCCATGGAGCTTTGCTGCCTGTGTTTACACTTCCTCTCTGAAACAACACGGGATGGTTTGGGGTTAGGACAAGAGGACACGGATTTAAGCTGCACCAGGGGAGGTTTAGGTTGGATGTTAGGAATTTCTTCATGGAAATGGTGATTGGGCACTGGAATGGGCTGCGCTGGGAGGTGGTGGAGTGACTGTCCCTGGAGGTGTTTAAGAAAAGACTGGATGTGGCATTCAGTGCCATGATGTGGTTGACAAGGTGGTGTTTGGTTGCAGGAGAAACTCGATGATCTCACAGGTGTTTTCCAGCCTGGTTAATTCTGGATTTGAAGGAGCCCTCAAGACCATCTCATTCCACACCCCCTCCACCTGCTATGGCCTGGAATTTGGGCTGAACACCACACACTCTTTATGTAAAACCTCTCTGGAGGCATCTTTCCTGTCTGCTCTCCCCACTTCTCCTCACCTCAGGAGACACAATGGGCAAACAGCTCAAGCTGGACCACACAAGATCAGTCCTCCATATCCTTGAGGATCTTTATATCTTCCTTACTGCTGTAGTAGAGGACAGCACTGAAGATCCCAAATCTGTTTGCAGTGGCACTTTTTGTGCTTGGGAGGGGTCTTCAGGCTCTGCAAGAGGCTTTTGGGAAGCCAGAGCTAAGATCTGGAGCCCCATTAGAAAATTATAGTAGATGAGCCCAATGTATTTTATTTATCCCCATGTATTTTATAAATTGCAGTAAATGATCCAGAGTAGCCACTCTTGGCTACTTCCAAGGAAAAAAAAAATAAATTCATTCCTGAAGGTGAAAGAAAAGTGAAAGGGAGGGAAAAAAATGGAGAGAGTGCCTGGGAAAAGCAGAGTGAAGTATCTGGGAGAGTGGGTTTTGAATCCCAAAAGGACACTTGGTGCATCCTGTAACATTGTCATGTTAGGAAGTTTTAAGACATTTCCCTTTTCAGCAAAGCCAGGAGAAATCCAAGCCACTTTCCCTGGAGTTGTCACGTCCCACAGTTGTGATTAAATCTCTAAATCTCATCCCCTGAAAGCTTTTCCGAGAGGACCAGAGTTGGGTGGTGGGTAGGGAAGGAACCTCCACTTTGCACAGAGTGTCATTTCCTTGGGGAAGCGTTTCTGCCCTGATTCACATCCCCTCCAGCACCTGAGGGCCTGAGCAGAGCCAGATTTCCTTTTCCTCAAGGTTCTCCACCCTCTCCATCATGCTCCTGGCTTTCCTTTAGTCTCCAGTTTTTTCTGCTCTCTGAATCCAGCAAAGTGATGATGCTGGGTAAAGCAGTCGGGGACAAGCACTGGGTTAACTGGTCTGTAAAAGCTGTTTGACCACAATCCCAGGTCTGGCCAAAACTGGTACCAAATCCCATCCCTGATCCCAGACAGGAAGCATTCACTTCATTTTGAAGCAAGTTTAACACTGTGGGCATTGCCAGCCCTGACAGTTTTAATCAAGACCAGAAAATTTCTCCAAGCACTGATAGATTTCCTGGTAGAGATGTCACCTTCCTGTCCTGAATCAGCATCTCAATCCTAAAAACTGAGGTATGAAAATTCCAGAGTGAGCAAATTGTGGTTGTCATCACCCATCTTCTCTAAACCAAAAAAATCTGTTGTGCTTTTATCTGAATTCTGAGATTACTCCCCACCTCTCCCTTCCCAGCCTCCTGTGGTCATTTGTGGGACAGTCCCAGAGAACACAGGACATGCTCCAGCATTCCCCAAGGTGTCTTCAACTCCTACATCCTCTGGTTAACCATGGCTGCTGATCAGGTGAGATTAAATAAGAGTTTGTGCCCCAGGTTTATAGGATTTGGTAAAGGATTCCCAGCCTGTGGCACAGCCAGGAGAGCACCAGAGCTTTAAACTTTCCATCACTGTATTTTGGATGTTAAAGTGTTCAAACAAACAGCTCCTGGATGAGTGGGAGAGGTTTTCCCATGTGCTGACACGACAGGCCAGATCTTCAGTTTAAGATTTAAGGAAGTTGCATCATTCCTCAGAATACAGAGATTTCCACATTTCTCCCACCTCCACCTCCCCTGCATGGCCTGGGATTTTTCCCAGCAAATATCTCCCCTAAGGAAGATCTCCTCTACTCTTTAAATACCTACAGCTTGGTTGGATGAATTCAGGCTGGTGCAGCTGAAACTGTGGAAAAAATGAGCCATGAAAAGCTCTGCTTTGCAGAAATTCCCTTTGGATTGAAGGCAAGGCCTCAGAGTGGAAGTGTTGGGTTATGGCTACAGCAACCAAACAAAGCAGCTGATTCCTGCTGGAAAATTGTATCACCTGAGGAGAATGGGAAATACCAGGCTGGCCCATGGCTGTATTTGAGTGCAGCTGCAGATTGGGGGTGATCCAGTTGAGGCCTTCCAGAACCTGAAGGGAACCCACAGGAAAGATGGAGAGGGAATTTTTACAAATGCATGGAGTGACAGGGCAAGGAAGAATGGCTTCAAACTGCCAGAGGGCAGGGAGAGATGGGATATTGGGAAGAAATTCTTCCCTGTGAGGGTGGTGAGGTCCTGGCACAGGGTGCCCAGAGAAGCTGTGGCTGCCCCTGGATCCCTGGAAGTGTCCAAGGCCAGGTTGCACAGGGCTTGGAGCAACCTGGGACAGTGGACGGTGTCCCTGCCTATGGCAGGGGTTTGGAAAGAGGTGAACTTGAAGATCCCTTCCAACCCAAACCATTTCATGATTCTGAGGCTCTACAAGATGAGAAATGAGTGCTGGAAGGCACAAGGAGCAGGTAAGGATGGAGCCCTTTAAAGGCCGGGGGCGTGGATGTTGCATCATTAATCAAGTTCCTAATGCTCTTAGTGCTAATCCATTAATGCCTCAGCATATAAGGCAGTTACTTCTCTCTTAGACCAATTTTGGGCCCAAGGGGATTAGGATAGAAAGTCTCTCATCCCTTCTGCTTGTGTTGTGCAGCGCACCCTTGCATCTGCTGCATCTTGGAAGGTGAAAAAATGCAGTCCTAAAACTGCATTGCCCATTGCAGGTGCAACTGTGGCAAGGCCAGAGATTTATCCTCAGATGGCTCCCAACAGCAAGGTGAGGCCCTGATCCCAGAGCCCACCACACTGAGAACATGGTCAGGGCAGGGATGTCACCCTGTGCATCTGCTGCTCCTGTCCCAGCACCCAGAGATGGAACCCTGAGGAGATGGCAGATGATGCTCTCCAGGTGAGATGAGTGCAGCCAAGGCTGACAAAGCTCCAGATCTCCTTCAGGCTCACCCAGAAGAGCTGTTGCTGATGAAGAGTTCTGCTCAGACCACTGTGGGGAGCCTGGGGTTGGTTTTAAAGAGGGGCCCAGGCAGGAGGTGAGGTCTGGAAGATGCTCGAGCATTCCACAGCTGTCTCTTACATCTGTGATGGACCAAAGCAAGGTAATATCACTGTCCTGCCAGTCAAACCTCCACACAACCCGTGTTTTGAGACCAGTGCTTTTGGCCTCTTACTCCTGACCCATCCCAACAATCCTACCCTGTGCCCCAGAGCACTGTCCAAACCCTCCCGGAGCTCTGGCAGTCTTGGGGCCCTGGCCATTCACTGACAATCCTGGTCAGTGCCCAACCATCCTTTTTTCATAGCTTAATGCATTCATACAGCTGCATTTCAGGACAACACACAGTTTTCAGGCTTGTTTGGTTTTCAGGTGTTTCTATTTTTATAAAATTCCAGAGCAAATGAAGAGCTTTCTCAAGTGACCCTACAAGGCTTAAGCAGGATCTGTGTTTGGTGAGGAAAGAGGAGAGATTTGGCAAAGAAATAACTTCAGTCTGCTGAAGCAGGACGTGTGTTTGGTGAGGAAAGAGCAGAGATTTGGCAAAGAAATTACTTCAGTCTCAATGGCAAAGAGGAGTCTGCCTGCAGCTGCCTTTCTCAAGTTTCTTGACTCTCCTCATGCAGTCCTATAGAATAGAGCCATGGGATGGTTTGGGTGGAAAGGGACCTTTAAGGTTCATCAAGTCCAACCCCCTGCAACAAACAGGCTCATTTTCAACTAGATCAGGACAGTCTTGGTAACACCCAGACTTTTAGATCTCCTAGAAGTTGGTCCCACACAATTGGGATCATCTGAGCAATGCATTCCTTAAGTGCAGTCTGCCTAAAATTGTACAATTCTCATGTGTCACCATGCACACAGTGAGAATTTAATTTTCTCTGGAAATTATTTTGTAGAGAGCAGAAACTGATAACTGGCACAGGGAGGTCTAGGCTTGTTCTCTTTTCCTGGGCAGCACAGTCACCTCTTGATGAACACCTCTGGGAGGCTGAGGTCCTTTCACTACACGGAAAATAACTCCATAGGGAGAAAGTGAGGCCCTGTTCAGAAGAGGAAAACACAGGAGAAGGTTAAATATTGCCTGGAAATGAGGTGCTGGCTCATATTCCTATGGGAACAGGGGCTAAGTGATTTCCCCAAAATAATCCCAGTTGTACCACACTCAGTTTTTCTGAGTGAGATCCAACAGCCTTGGTTATTTCACTGTTAAGTGTAAAACCTTTCAATAATGGATTAGAAACAGGTGCTAATCATATCCAAACATAAGGAGGGTTTATGGGAGTCAAAGGGATTAGGTTCTCCCTGTGTGTCAGTCAGCAAATTTCTCCTGTCTTCTGCTAAATTGCTCCTCGAGGGGCAGGAGGTGTTTAGTAAGGGAGGAGGGGATTAGAAAAGGGGACCCCTGGGTTTGTTGCTGCTGTTGTCATGTTCACTGGGTGTTTGAGCTCAAGACCTTACAGAATTCTTTATCTGGGGAGGAAATAGCGTCAGAACAGCCACTGTGGTGAGGAGATAGGACCTACAGCTTTAATTTATTAAAAAGGCTGGAATCTAGGTTAGCAGTTATGCACTCTGGTGCTTTCTCTCCCCTGTAGATTTTACAGGGGTTCAGCCTTGAATTTGAGCAGTGGTCCCTGCAGGAGTTTTTTCAAGCCTAACACATTTTCCAAAATGCCTTTTCCCCCCTGCATTCTCCCTTAACACTTAATAAAATCTCCTCAGCCACCTTCGTTGGTGAGTCTATTTTCATTAACGCCTTGAAGTTACACAGAGATTTACAGGTAAAATAGTCCAGGGAGACTGCCAAAATGTAATTAATTATAATAAACAATTAATTATTGAGACGGTCTCGGAGGAGAAAAGTGCTGGAAATCCCACTCTGAGCAACTGTGTGTAATCTCCTTTTGGAAAAAACCCCAGTCAACCACAGCAGTGTGAGGTCAAGCTGATCATGTGCAGCTTTAGGTGATGAAGACATTGCACGGGGTAAAGCTGGAGAGATTCCCCCTGTTCTGATGATAAACAGCCACCAATCCCTGGGGAGATTTAACATGACACCTGCCTGCAGTTACAGCCTGCAATGTGTAGAATCCTCATACATGGCTGAAATCAGCTCCATTTTTTGAGTCTCGGAATGGGGTGAGGAAGGAGGTGGGAGTGCAATGCACCAAGGGAGAATCTTTTTACACCACAGTTCTTGTGGCCTTGTCTTTTGGGGTGTTATTTTGGGCCAGTCATGCAGAATTTTAGATTTTTCTGTGATTGAATTTAGATTTTTACACTCATTGAATAATTGCAAGCAGCCTCTGGTCTGTCATTAGTGGGGCAAGAGTCACTTGCAGGGGTAATTCAGAGCTGGCTGAGCTTTCCCTGTTTCCCTCTAGAAGAAACAGAAGCACCTGAATGTAGGTAAAAATTTCTGGGACTTTTCATTTACAGCCACACCTCATTTAGGATTATAGGATTCATTGAATAAACTCAAACATTGAACTGTTTATGCTTCCACTGCATGTGTTTTGCATATGATGATATTCCTCCTGGGTGAGATGTCATCAACAGGGCCTGGAAAATGGTTCAGCTCTTTCTAAAGCAGGGATTCCAGAGGTGTCTGTCTTGCCCTGGAAGGAGTAGTACCACTTATTCCATAGCTTGGAGCAACCTGGGATAGTGGAAGGTGTCCCTGACCATAGCAGGGGGTGGAATGAGATTAATTTTAAGGTCTTTCCCAATCAAAACTGTTCTAGGATTCTGTGGTAGCTGTTCTGTGGTAGCTGTTCTGTGGTACAGTCAGTTTTCCCTCTAGGATGAAGAAGGATTTTGCAAAGTGCTTATCCTCCTAAATGACTGGGCATGAGGAGAGGATGCACTCATCCCATGCAATTCCAGCTGTCCATTCCAGAGGTCAGTATCTGAGCTAAAATCTCAAATTTCACTTATTCCCTGAAGTGATTAGGTCATTCTTGAGGGTGAATCATGGAATCACAGAATGTCCTGAGTTGGATAGGACCCACCAGGATCACTCAGACCAACCTGACCCTGCACAGACACTCCAAAAATCCCACCCTGTGCATTCCTGAGGGTGTTGTCCAAACACTCCTGGAGCTGTGGCAGCCTTGGGAATGTCACCATTCCCTGGGGAGCCTGGTCAGTGCCCAGGTAGGAATGAAGCCTAAGAAAACACAAGAGTTTTGGCATGGAGGCATAACCTGGGGTGAGGGTGTTGAGCTTGGCATTAGGACATTGGAGTCTGCATTTAGTCTTACTGTGGGGAAAAATATCAGAATGTGAAGATGCCTCTTGTCCACTGAAAGGATGAAACCAATGAAGGAAGAAAAGCACTCACCCTCACCTCTATGGGGTTGTTTTTGTCATTCCTTATAGCTTATAATACAGTTTTAGAGTCTCTGATGAAATATTTGAAATTTTGTCCTGGACACTGAATTTTTCTTTTTGCCACCCATGAGAGTTTTTCAGGTCGGGAGAGGCTTTTGCATTCACTTAATCTGATTTAATTATTGCATATCAGAGGCTGGAGACTTAAAACATGGGCTTGGTGATCAGAGAAGGCAAGAAAGCCTTTGCCACGCACCAGGACCCAGCTTTTCCCTGTGCTCTAGCTCCTGGCTGGAATACACATGGACAGAGGAGGAGGAGGAGGAGGTACTGGGTCCAGCTGCTGCTCACAGTGATGCAAAATTCTCCATCACCAAACCTGCATGGGGAACAAGAGGAAAAAAAACCCCACAACTTTAAAACCTCATTAGCTAATCATCATCACCACAGATGGTGCCCAGCTCTAAGCTCCTTTCTGCTCATCCTAATCCCATTCCAAGCAGCTCCCCTTGGCAGAGGAGCCTGCTGGCTTTGTTATCTGCAGAAGTGGCCGAGCATGGGAGCACCTGGCGCTGGGGAGAGCTGCAGGAAGGGGAGAGATGTAAAGATTTAGGAAGGGAGGTGGGGGCCCATCTCCCTGTGCAGGCAGGGACTGAGCAGAAGCATCCCATTTGTTGAGGAACAGCAGCCAGAGGAATTCTCTGCTTGGCTTTTGATCTCCACTCTCAGAGCTCGAGGAAGGCCTGGCCTGGGATGGATTATTGACTTGAGCAAAGCTATGTACCTGGATTACCTTTGTTGTGGTGAGTGGAACCTGCTTCAATCTGTGTCTCTACGAGCTTTTAAACCAACACTGGGAAAAGGAGTGACAAGGGAGGTGCTGGAGGAGTGATGTTAATACTACTTGTCTTTTTCAGCAGCTCTGTCATCCTTTTAAATTTGTTTCTTACTAGGAAATTGAGGTGTTGTTGGTTATGTGGGAGACATAGGTGCCTGTGATCAACAGGAATTCTGCTTGCAGGGAAAGGTTCTGATGGGAACAAGCCATAGTTGGTGGCTGTGCTTTGCTCTGTTGAGCAATGCAGATGTTATTCCTGGAAAGCCTCCAAGGGCTGTGTTTGTGTTTTCCTGGGAGGCTTTGCAGGACTCTGGGTCCATCCTTTTTGAGGCATTTCCCAGGCAAACAGGTCTCCCTTCTGACCAGAGCTGGGTTCTGGTTTTCCTGATGGAGCTTGCCGCAGCCACTTAAAGCCTCTGCTGCTATTTAGGGACAGCAGGAGATTGAGTGGATCAATCCCATAAGAAGATCCATGCTCCTGTGCACATAAAGGGGACTCCTGACCATTTTAAGCAGTGCTGCCCAGGCAGGGAGCCAGGTTTGCCCCAGGCACTGATGGGAGAGATGTCACTGTCACCACAACCCCAGCTGGAGTCTAAACCAGAATTTTTGCTCTGATTTTCTCTGTAAGAACTGAATAACCACAAGGTCTTTTTTTTCCCTTTCTCTTTTTCTCTTCTTGGCAGCCCCTCAGTCTCTCTAAGCACAAACTAAAAGGGGGGCCTTGTGTTTTTCTGGCTAATGTGAGTCTCAGGTCATTAACCCTTGACAGTTCTTTAATGAATTACTATTAAAAAATGAATTGATTTCTTGGGCTGAAGAGAGATTCATACTGTTGGTCACATAAGGGTAATTTAGATAATCAAATGTGACTATTTGTATAGAAAATGGCATTGAATTTCATCCTGTAGCTCCTTTGCTTTCTGATCTGTCCACATTGTGTGGAGAAACTCATGGCAGGAACCCATAAACTGAATTAATACAGAAGGGAATGTGAGAACTGATATAAACTCACCAGGGGGCCACAGGTCAGCATCCCACTGAGCTTTGAAGAGAAGAACCTGGCAATCCATGGTTGTTTCTGCTGAAAACCCAGCTGGTTCCACCTGCCTGTTATGGGAGGATGTTTTCTGGTGGCCATACCCCTCATCTGGAAATTTCTGCACCTCTGTGGCTCTTCTAGGGTTTGGATCAAGATTTGTTTTTGAAAATCTGAAACTTGAGTAGGTTCTTGGCCTGGCTGCAATCACTATGAACTCTTGGTTGTGCTGGTGATTGTTTTCTCTTCATCTTCCACATCTTCTACTCCCCCAAATTGCTCCTTACAGCAACTGAGGGCGCAAGATAGCATTTCCATCTCTTGCTGCTTTTTTGATTTTGGGTTTTGCCTCCCTGCTTCATTGGATCTCCCTTGGCTCTGCTTTGGAACTTCAATAGGTCTTTTTCTCCTCTCTTTTAATCTATTTCCCTGTAATGCTGACTGTCTTCTTATTTTGCTTTGAAGAAACACAAACCTTTGGCCAAGAGGTGAGTTTTATTGCTATCAGTTGTTATTGTAACTGTAATTTGTGCCAATTAATTTAGAAGAGGGACAAACTGCACATTTAAGTATAAAATGGCATTTATAAGGCTTAGGTGGTTTAAATATATTTAAAATAATTTTTGAGAAATAAACAAGGCATCTTTTAATCTCTTCCCTTCACAGTGTGATTCTTTCCCCCCTGCCAGAAAACAAAACAATCTCTTTTTTCCCCACTCAGTCTAGTTTTAAATAACCTGTGGGAAGGGGCTTCCGCTCCTTCATTTGAAGATTATTCCAATCTCAATGACCTCACTTGCCCTTTTCTCAGTTTTATCCCATCACATCTATTTTTACCCTCTTGCTCTACATTAAGCTGTTCCTCTGCACGCCCGGAAAGAGGAAGAATTAGAGCCTTAACATTTTTGACCACTTAGAGAATAAAAAAATACAGGAGAAAATCAAGACCCAGGTGCCTGGCTGCTGCCAGAAATGTTCCAGAAAAGACTTGATTTCATCTCTCTGTGCAGAGCCTCCATTCCTCAGCTTCCCCTCAGCCTAACTTATCTCCTGGCTCCCAGTCGTTCCTCATTGTTCACTTCCAAGAGCTGTGAGCACTCAACAATGGAGATCCTACTTCTTCCTTGGCTCTTGGCTCCCTCCTGCCTGCCAGCTCTTGAATTTTCCCTTGGGCATTCGCTGGCCAAGCAGTGTATATTTAGTTCTTTCAACATTTTGTTTTCTCCCTCCTTCATCTCACCAACCCCTCAATCACTCTGCTGGTTTTCCCCAAAACCTCCCAAAATTGGCGGCATCCTGCAGGCTTGTGGTTGTCCAGCACTGCCCTCAGTCTTCCTCCTCCTGCAGGGCATGGAAGTTGAGTTTGTTGCCTGGCTTTTTTCAGTGTTTCCACTGATGTTGGTGCCCTGGATGGTGTGAGAAGGATCCTGCGTGTGCTCAGAGGGAAAAGTGGGCTATGGAGAAGGGAGAGCAAATCCTCCCATGGCTCTTTCCAATCAACTCACCTGGAAACAGTGGAATCGTGTCAGATATTGGGTTTGTGTCACTCTTTGCTTTTATGCAGAAATGTAAATCAAAATATTGCAGCCAAGGGGACAAAGGTCATGCTCCTATTGCTGTCCCAATGGCCAAGCAACTGGTACTGAGCACATTACTTGATCCACCAGAACCTCAGGTTTCCCTTCAACCTGTCTGTGTCTTCTGTGTCATGCTCTGAGAAAATGTGGATACCCAATCGTGGAAGTGTCCAAGGCCTGGTTTAACAGGGCTTGGATCAGCCTGGGATAGTGGAAGGTGTCCCTGTCCATAGCATGGGGTGGGACTGGATGATCTTTAAGGTTCCTTCCCACCCAACTCATTCCAGGATTTTATGACTATCTCTTAGTTTTCTGTCTCCACAGCTCTGAGATGGGGAGGCCCAGAGCCCTTCAGGCTCCCCAATCTTTCTGTGGTGTGTGCTGGATCTCAGCTGGGTCTCAGCATCTGCCATGTGCTTGGAAGGATCCATGCATGGGAGGATACAGGGAGAGTGGAGAACTTGGAGAAGATAAAGCTCCAGGGAGGTCTTAGAGCCCCTTCCAGTCCCTAAAGGGGCTCCAGGAGAGCTGGAGAGGGACTTGGGACGAGAGCCTGGAGGGACAGCTAAAGGAAAGTAGATTTAGAGTAGATGTTAGGAAGAAACCTTTGGCTGTGCTGATCAAGAACTGGCTCAGGTTTCTCAGAGAAGCTGTGGCTGCCCCTGGATCCCTGGAAGTGTCCAAGGCCAGGTTGGACAGGGCTTGGAGCAACCTGGGATAGTGAAAATTGTCCCTGCCCATGGCAGGTGTTCTAATCTGGTTGGGTTTTTTGGTCCCTTCCAATCCAGGCCATTCTATTGGCTCTTTGCTTCATTCACTGTTCCTTTTCCAATGACAAAAAGGAACAACAAGTGATGACTTGTTTAAACAAATAATTGATGCCCAAGCTGCCATTTCCATGGCCAAGTGTGGGCTCCCACCTTGAAGCTGGAGAGAAGTTCTGGTTGTGCCACATCCAAAATTAAACAAGGAACCAAAAAAGGCTTAGAGATGATACAAAGACTTCCAAGTGTGGCTGGTGTGACAATATTGTCTGTTTTTTCCCAGGAAAGAATGACTAGAAAATGAAATGACTGCAATAAACAGTATAAAGGAGGTCAAGCAGGCAGTCAAATTTACTTTTTAGACAATTACAACAGTGTCTCATTCAAAGGGACGCTGAATAAACTTGAAAGGCAACAGAACTGAGAACTGATAAAAAGACGCTTTTGTGAGCAATTCATCCATAGCCTCAGGCATTCATTGCCCCAAGACATTGCTGCAGCCAAGTTCTCCTGTTACACTACCCAGGAAAAAAGCTGTTAGAAAAGATAGGAACCATCACATTCCAGGACTTACAGGAGGTTGTTCCACAGCAACCTGTCCTGGGATTTTCCTCCTCTCCTCCTGGCACTGCTGGGGGTGCAATGACACTGGTCTTGGACACTGGTGTTGTTCTGAGCAGGTCCAGCTGTTTGTGTCCCCCAACATCTGGAGATTTCCATGTTGCACCTGCCCACCTGAGAAATACTGCTCTGATGGGGCTGGCAGGAGAAGAAGGTTTCGTATAAATGAGAAAATTGGGAATGTTGATTTCCCCTGAAGATGGATACACATTTCAGGACAGAGTGCTCCCAGTGGCTGTTCCACCACAGGGAAAGGAGGAGCACTGGGAGGTGACCTGTGAAGCAGAGTTGGAGACAGGAAGATCCATTAGTCTTCCCTTCTCTGGGAAGTTGTGGACGGACAGGACACACCTCTCCAAATGGATGCCACAGCCAAACTGAGAACTTGGGCTCTTAGCTTTTCTTTCAAACTAAAGCAGGTGAAGCCTCAGCTCAATGACAAGGAATGGAGAATCCCACAGAGGGGCTCGTGGAATGCCCTGCTCTGTGTAACCAACTCAAATCCATGAGGAATGGTCTCCGGGCTGAAGTGGGGGAATTTCTGCACTGGGAGTGAGCTGCAAAGAGGATGAACTCACCAGCTGAAAACACCTTGCTGTTCCCAACCCAGGCATCTCAAGTGCTGAGTGAAGCAGGGAAAATACCATGGAAATAGGGTGTCACCAGGGTCATGGGATCATTAGGTTTCCATTTAGGTTGGAAAAGCCTCCTAAGGATGTTGAGTCCCTCCAGCATTGCCAAGGCCACTGCTAATCATGTCCCTAAATGCTGATTATGGCATTTTAACAACTCCTTGGTCTTTCACCTTATGATATTTCATTTTTTTGAGTGTCTACCTACGTGGAGTCTTCAGGTGAGAAATCATCTGCAAACAGATTTATAATTCTCTGCAAAAGATTGCCTCCCCCAGGCTATATCTATGAATTTTCTGTGGTTTATCTTGAGACAAAAAGTTACAAAGCTGCTTTTGTCTTGAATAACATAAATCAATCTATTCTGAAATGTCATTCCATGGAACCTTTCAACAGGGAAGTCATGATCTAGCCAGGTGAAGATTTCATCGTCTATTTGCTGAGGTATATTCCTGAATTTCAGAGGAGCTTTGGGGCAAATTTTCTCCTGCTGCTCTCCTTGACAAGGCAGTTTGGAGACATGAGCAGCTGCCGAGACAGAGGAGCTGTACAAGAAGAAATACAGCCCGACTCCTAAGCATTTTTGGACCTCTCCAAAGGCTGGCTGCAGCCTCGTGGAGCTGGCAGATGAAATTGGAGTCCAAGATGTATTGCAGTAATTCTGCCAAGGAAGTGCTAACAACAGGAAACACAATGCAAATATAATCGAGGTCATCAGCCCCTTTTCCTTGCATAAGTACTTAAATATGTGCTGGTATTGCAGTTACTTAACTGTAATTGCTCAGGGCTTCACGGTCGCTGAGCTTGTATTCTTCCCTCAGGTGATGTATTGGTTTCTGACCCTCCTTGGGCACGCCCTGTAAATATTTACACACCTCCAGTCAACGGCTCTGTGTGTTTATTCAAAGAGGGGACAATTAACACGCATGGGAAGGAGTTTTCCAGGCTCCTTACAGACCTGGTGTCACTGGTGTAGGGCACAAAGAGGGATGTGAGAAGTACATCCAAAATGTGTCGCTTTTGGGGGGGTCCAGAGCGACTTTTTTCTCTGCTTCAGGTGGGGAAAACCTTCTTTGAGCAACTGCTGGAAGTGATGATTGAATTACCACCATTTAAAAAACTCAGACTTGTCACAGACATCTTTTATGAAAAATCCTTTCATTAGGATTTTTCCTCCTGAGAAACTGAGAGGCCTCAAGAACAAAATG
>JAWWMS010000173.1:111100171-111140583 GCA_035048045.1 Chlorospingus semifuscus
CCTGTTTCCTTCCACAGCAGCAGATAATCAATGTTTACATTTTGTTCTTTAGGCCTCTCAGCTTCTCAGGAGGAAAAATCCTAACGAAAGGATTTTTCATAAAAATGTCTGTGACATGGGACCACCTGACTGTACAACCCCACCAGGACATTTTGTTCTCCCAGAGAATGACAACCCCACCAGGACACTTTGTTCTCTCCAAAACATCTGGAAAGGAGTGTTCGTGTCAGAAATACCGCCCATTGTCCCACAGCTGGCAGCGGAGGGGAAGCATTGTCCCTTGTGCTCCTGCACAGTGCCCGAGCAGAGCAGGTGTTCAACCCCAAGGGATCCCCTGAGCTCTTGCTGGCTCATCTGATCAGAGAGTCTGGCACTGGGATTCAATAGATGGGGGCAATTAAGAGCAGTTTAATTGTGCTAAAAGTGTAGGCAAGCAAAAATTGTAGAAAACACCAAATTTAGATTTTGGCCAGGGTGCCGGTATTAGCAATGTTACTCTGCATGAGAGGTCAGAGTTTTGCTGACATGAACTAAAATCGAGGATAAGCAAGAACTGGAAGGATATAAATCTTGGGAGTAGAGGAAAAGTAGCAGAAAAAGCAGGACTAATAATAAATTAATAAAGAGGACAATAATTCAAAACTGGCTGAGTCATTGAACATCTTAAAAAAATCTCCTGAAGAAGAAAACTATAAGAGAGTGATTTGGACAAGATTTGAAGTGAGGAAGGAAGTCACTATAAAAAATGCAGTTGGTAAAGAACAAATGGAGGAATCATTGGAAAAAAAAATGGAAAGAACACAAATCAGCTTTGCTGATCTTGACAAGTTGGATGTTAGAGAATGAACTGAGAAACCAACTCTGTCACTTCCCAAAGGCAGCTGATGTGAACTGGGATGAATAAAGGAGAAAAAACGGGGATAATATCCCTGATAATTTTTTTCTTCCTATTACTCAAAACCAAAAGGAGTCACTCCAGGTGAGAAATTGTGTCTTCTAATACAATGGAGCCCCAAATATGAGTACAGCTGCATGGCAGAAGAATTCCAGACAAAAGGCCAGATAAACAAATTCTTCTAGAGAAATTTGACTCTTTCTACTGTTTATCAGATTTTACACAGTGCTGGATTTGGCTTGGAAAATTATTTAAAAGCATTTTTAGAAAGAGATATTGTTGGATGAATAAATGCTGTCCATGGATTCAATAATACACATTGAAAAAGTGAGAGAGAAAGGATATATATGTTGGATTGTGGAGGGAACTGATTTGATTTAATATATTTTAAAATAACTATTTTTAAGAATGTAAAAGGCACATTAATAAAAATAAAAATTGATAATTATTTGGAAGGAGCTGAAGATATAAGAAAGGAAAGAGAAATCATATAAAGGGGCCTGGAAATGTTAACAATGGTCAGAAAAATGAGATTTGTACTGAGGGAAAAAAAAGCCAATGTTTCATTCGAAGGTTTAATAATCTCAGGTAAATGTCTTATTGGAAATGGAAAATAGGGAAATGATGGTGGTGTAGAGGAAATTGACTTGTGCCTTATGAAGATGAAAACTCTGGGATGCAAATGGTTGTTGGACATATGGAGAACCACATGCTGAACTCCAGAGGTCTGGGCAATAAAATGTCTGTGTATTTCAAAAGTTGCCTGTTGTCCTGAGGAAGGACTGGAGTGTTTTTTGTGGAAGCTGGGGGAAAAGGCCTTTCAACCCCTGCAGTTTCTGTAACCCATGGTGAGTTCCTTCTCCTGATGTACAGCCTTGAGCTGCCAGGCCAGACCCAGCTGCAGATTGGAACCTCTCCAAAGCTCATGGGGACTCTTTCAGAAATCAGCTTCTGGGTGGCAATTTTTAGGCACAGCTTGCCTCAGGTCCTGGGTTTTGTGCATATTCCTGGTTCTTCAGCTTCTCACCCCAATCACCTGGTTTGCAACCCTGGATGCTGAAGTTTCTCAGTCTCTTCCAGAATTCCCTGACAGAGGAATTCCCTGTTACAGAGGAGCTCACCAGCTCAGAATATCTCAGCTCCTTCTCTATAAACTCCTTATGTGCCTGAGCTTCCTCCTCTGAGCTGGAAACAGCCCTGGAATGAGAGGTGGGAGGTACAGGAGCCACCTTGGCTGGCTGTAATTAAGAGATATCCCTACCAGACAGCGTCCATGGAGAGGAAAAAGATCTGCTAACATCTGCTCAGCCCATTCCTGATCTTTGTAATCCATGTGTGTTTTTGGGATCGTGTTCCTTTCGTGTAACTAATTGTACAATTTCAGGTTTGAGTTGGGCAAGCTGCTCCAGTTTTGCCATGCTCTCTCCTCTGTCTGATGTGATGAATAGAATCAGGAATCAGAGAATCTCTTCAGATGGAAGGGACCCACAAAAGTCATTGATCCAACTCCTGGCCCTGCCCAGGGCACCTCAACAATGCCATCCTGTGCCTGAGAGCGTTGTCTAAATGCTCCTGGAGCTCTGGCAGCCTTGGGGCTGTTCCAGTGCCCAACACTCCCTTGGGGAAGAACATTTTCCTGATATCCAACCTAAACCTCCTCCTGACACAGCTCCAACCGTTCCCTCAGGTCTTAACCCTCATTATTAGAGAGAAGAGAAATAGCACCTCTGTTTATCAATTTCCTGATACAAACATTCAGAGCAAGTTGGGCATCAAACTTCACCTCAGAAGGAAATACAAAGTTATTTTCCCCAGTATTGCCAGAAATGTGAGTAAAGGGCAGTGCTGATTGCCTATAACAATATTACTGGGAAATGCTTGGACCAGCACTAGAAACACCCTCTGAAACAAAAGCTTTGTCCCTGATCCTAGAGGTATTTCTGCCCTGTTGCTGGAGCTAAACAATGCAGACTCCGAAACACCCAGATGTGGCCATTCCTGTTGGATCCCGTCACTGGGGCTGTGTCCCAGATAAATGGGCTACCCAGGGAGGTGTTGGAGTCCCAGGAGAAATGACTGGACATGGCACTCAGTGCTCTGGGCTGGTGACAAGTTGGGGATCAGTCACAGGTTGGACTTTTTGGTCTTGGAGGTCTTTTCCAGTTGAACCATTCTATGACTGAGGGCTGTTGTTTCAATAGACCACAGGTGGGTGTTGAACAGCAAGTGGCAGAACTGGCCTGTCTGCCTCTAGTTTATAAAACCCTCATTTTCATTTTAGGAAAGACAAATCCTACATTTCTTTAGGAGAAGAAAACAGTTCTCTTTGACTTAGGTCTCGTTTGGTGGGAGAGTGCTTTAATCTCACAGTGGACTGTGCTTATCAGCATCCTGGGGGAGATGTCACGGTGTGATCGAATAGAGGGACTCTGAGATGGGGACAACAGGATGTGTAGGGAAGGGGTAACAAACAGGAATCACAGTGTCTCTGTCCCTGCTCAACAAAAATCACAGAGTTTTTGAGGTGGAAAAGCTCTATAAAGACCACTGAGTTCAACCCTTAACCCAGCACTGTCACTCACCCATGGCCCCACACATCTTTGGGTCTCCTGAACATTTTGAGGGATGGTTACTCCATTATTTCCACCCCACACATCTTTGTGTCTCCTGAACATTTTGAGGGATGGTTACTCCATTATTCCCACATGCAGCCTAAGCAGAAAGCAAAACTCACCACTGAGGAATTTGAACCAAGTCTTGGTTTAGAGCCAGTCTTGGTAAGGTCTGTCCTGTCTGAGGTCCTGATGCTGGAACCAGACCTTTAGGGCTCAGTCCCTACTCCCTGAACTGATACCAGGAGTTTGGTCTTCAGCTTCTTTAATGTCCCTTTTATTTGCATAGTGAAGCCTCCTCTTGCCAAAGGAATAACCACAAAATGGTTTGGGTTGGAAGGGAAACATCAGTTAGTTCCAAAACCTAGCCTCCAAAGTTTCTCAACTCATGTATTTTATTGCATGTTGAAGGCACTCAGTTTCATGATTTAAACCCATGGAAAATTATGTATCTACTGTAAAGACCTTGTTACAGAATTAACGCTTTAAAAAAAAGGAACATGGGGAAAAAACAACCTGATTTTTCAGCAAATTCAGATTTTCTTTCTTTGCACCTGTTGCTGATGGCTGGAAAATGAACTAGATAATACATCTAGAACAGCGGGGAGATTTTCTGTAGATGAATCTGATCCCTGAGACTAATTCTTATCCTCCAGAAGGCTGGACTTCTTTATTACCTGGGTTAAGTGCACTGTAATCCTTTGCATTGTAGGTTGCACTTGGAAATGCAACTTGGATTGCTGTGCTTTGAGGTTTGACTTGTTTCAAAATTATATGGACCCAAGTAAAGAAAAATAAGTACATTCTTTTCAAAAAAAAACCAAACTAATAAAAACTCCTACCTACCCTGTTAAAAAATAACACCAATTCTCCCCGCCTCCACCAAAACCCAGAACAACAACAAAGTCGTATGTGTAAATGAATATTTGAATTTTTAGAAGGAAATCCAGTGATCACAAAAGGGAAGAGCAAATAAGAGCTAAAGAAATTTGAGGTGGAACATTCCATCAGATCACAGAAATCATCTCTGATGACAGAACAGTTCAGGTGGCAGTAAAGGATGGATCACATTAAATTGGCATTTAGGTGGATCCCAATTTTCACAGGAGCCTGACCCAGTGCAGGCAACCTTTGTAGAAGCTGCCTTGCCTTTGCTAAATCACAGAATAAATTAGGCTGGGAGAGATTTCGGAGGTTCTACACTCCCAGTCTCAGTAGATCAGATGAATTTTGAGTATCTTCAGACTTGGCTCTACCTCTGAGGCCTCAGTCTCTCATCATGATCACAAATTATTTCTTTCTGCTACCAAAATCACCTTTTTCCTGCTGCCACTTGTGTCTGCCATGTCTTAATGCTTTGCTCTTCTGGGAAGAGTCTCTATTCCAGACCTACACCATGCCCTAGGCAGTCATAGATAAGAAGGGGATTTTTCCAAGTCCTTCTCCAGGTTCAGCAATTCCAGTGCTCTTATAATTTCTACCCACATCATGCACTCCTGGAATCACAGATGCGACCTTAAAGACCACTTAATTCCATCCCTCTGCCATGGGCAGGGAACCTTCCACCAGACCAGGCTGCTCAGAGATCCATCCAACCTGTCCATGAATGTTTCCAGAGATGGAGCCTTTACCCATCGATCTACCCTGCAAATTCCTAACAAAATCCCAGAAGAGAAGGAAAATAAATTAATGATTTTAGATGCAGTGAATCCAAACCCTCCTAGAAATTAGTTTATGAAAATGTTCTAAGCTGTAGGTGGTTCAAATCAAGAAGACTTTTGGCACAGAAGACAGAGTTTGCATCTCCAGCTTCCTTTCTGATCCAGCAGTGACATTCAAGGAATGGTGTCAATCCCTGGAATCTCCAACACTGTTCCTACCTGGAGGTGATTTTCCATGAATTTAAGACCAGCTCTGACAAGGACCTGGGTGAGGAAATGTGAGGAATGGTTTAGGCTCATTCATCCATGGAATAAAATGACATGTTAGCTATCAGAAATCTCCTTCCCAAATAATGAAAAACTTAATGCTCTTTTGATAACCTTTTCCAAGTAATTTAAGTAACAAATTATTTGAGGAGAAAACACACATTCTGTCCATTTTAGTCTCCTTTTTTCAGATAACTGTTAAATATTCATAGGGAAATAGGTAATCTGCTTTCCAATTCAATGCTTTTATCTTTTTATGAATCAAATTACTCAGAGTTTGTAATTTTCCTTACATTACTTTTCTTGGTCAGACCATAAATACTCCTTGTTAATTAAGATCACTTTGATATATAAAAAATATTTTTCTTCATCAAAAAGAGCATGGAGCAAATTGAAATGAGCTTTTTTTAGAAAAAAAACATGGTTATATCTTCCAACTGATTAATCTTCCTAGCTAGAAACTCTCACCTACTCTGGGAAAAATTCCACATGAAATAATTTTGTTTATTATTTCCCTGGAAGACAAACCTGGAGTTTTCAACAGCTGCATTCCAAATGTTTTGGTGGTCTGTACGTTTTTCTTCTGTCTGAAAGAAATGACTTTTCAGAAGTAGAAGCTGCAATAGCTTGTATGGGTAGAGAAATTCCCAGCAAAATTCTGCACCCTGATAAATCAAAAGAAGTCATAAAAAATTGACACTGGGGCTGTTCAGGTGGGAGGAAAGACACAGATTTTAGTATTAAGTGAGATTGATGAGCTGTCACTGCTGGATGGAGTGGATTCTTGATAATTTAAAGTATTTAAGTCAAGTCTGGAAGCTCCTCATAAAGGTCTTGAACAGTGGTGCTCAATTCATGGAGCTCAATTCATGGAGTCACATTCCCTGACGGCTCTCCTGCCTTGGCTCAGGCACCTTCTGGATGACAACTGGATTCCTCTACTTCTTCTACATCCCCAGCAGAGAGAAGGAGGGAAAAAACTTTCCAAGATAAGAGCAGTGCAAGGGAGAGAAGGTGAAGGCTGATGTGAACAGATGTTGATGCTGCAAGTGAAGGGGCCCTCCAGGAGAGTGAAGAGGGACTTTGGACAAGGAACAGGAGGGACAGGACACAGGGAATGGCTTCCCACTGCCAGAGGGCAGGGTTGGGTGGAATACTGGACAGGAATTCCTGCCTGTGAGGGTGGTGAGGCCCTGGCACAGGTTTCCCAGAGAAGCTTTGGCTGCCCCTGGATTCCTGGAAGTGTTCAAGGCCAGGCTGGAGCAACCTGGGATAGTGGAAGGTGTCTCTGTCCATGGCAGAGGGTGGAATGAGAGGATCTTTAATGCCCCTTCCAACCCAAACCATTCCATTAGGTTTTGGCTAAGGGGTCACACAGCTTCCTCTGTGTGAATTCCAACAACAGAGGTTTGAAATGTTGAGAAGCCCAGGACTTCCCTGCCTGCTTTACTTTAGTCTTCTTGACATTTCATTTCAAACTGGGAAGGGAAATTGAAAAACAGGAACCAGCCTCCCTGGCACAGCCCTGAATGTGTAGAAAGGCCTCCATGAGGGGTTCAGTCCTTCCCATGGATGGACTCCTACAAATTTTCCTGTAGAGCTGTGACCTCTTCTACCCAATGCAAGCCTACAAAGAGATGATCTTGGTCCTCTGGGTGAAGGATCTTACAGGAATGGCCTCTGGACCCTCAAAGATGTGTCCACAGCTGGAAAATGCAGTGCAAAGAGGACTGTAACAGCTCCTACACTGGCATTGCATTTAGAAGATTCCTATTAAGGATCTGAGATGTAAACCTTGCTGGATTTATTCTTGCAGGACCCCCAAATCCCTACCCTTGTAATAGAAACCCTCTATGACCCTGATCTCTCTGCATGTAATTTGTTCCTACAAAAGAATATGCTCAGTGCTGGGAGTGAGAGAGGTGCACAGGCTCTGTAAGTAGTGAAATCACAGAATCACAGTCACAAAGGTTGGAAAAGACCTCCAAGATCATCAGGTCCAATCTTCAAGAGTTCCAGTCTATGCAGGAGTGAGATTTCTCACTGATTTTACACCTAAATAAATCCAACTGATTTTTGGTTGTTGTTTCCATATGTGTCTTTTTTTGCAAGTAGGAACTGAGAGAAAAAACAGGAAGGTTCTTACAGGTGGACTACGACAGAACAAGTAATTTCCAATTATTTGTCATTCATGTGCTTGTCTGTCTGTATTTCATGCTCAAATCTCAGTGATCCAGCTGCTGAGCATCATTCTGAGACTGTGACTTTGCCATCTGCCATAAACTTGAAATTTTGGGGTTAGGGAATCTCTAGATTTTCCTGTTAATATTTTCCTGAAAAGGTTTTTATGGATCTCATCCATCCCTGTCCTGAGTAAGGGATTATCACCCAGGTGAGAATTGACAGATCCACACAAATCCTTCAGAGCCATCATCCTTACTCCAGTCCCACAGATTCCCCTGGAGTCCAAAAGAGAAATAAGATTCCAAAGCATTTTAATGAGTGGGTTGGATCAGCAAAGTTTTCCAGGTCTCTGCAGGCCTTTATTTAAGAGAGGAATTGCATTTCCAGTTGTACTAGTGTGATTTCACAACAGAGTCAGATTTATGCTGGAGTTACATGGCCACAAGGAAAAGAGGGATTGGACAAATTGTGGCTAAAGCCCCAGTGGATTTGAGAGCCTTCTCCAGCAGCTTAGGTAGCTTTTCTTTCTATCCTTAGCAACACAGCCCTGCTTAACCCTCCAAGCTGTGGTCAGTCATTTTGAGGCCAGTTTGATTGACAGCAGGTAACCTGTTAACATTTTTCCCTGCCTTTTCCAGTGTGTTTGATCCTGCAGGTGGCTGGTTGGATGTGTTGCTTTTCTAAATTATTTTTATTATTTGGTTGGTTTTATTTTTAATCCCTTGGATATTCTGTAAGGAAAAGTCATCTTGAGCCAGAGGGATGAAGTATTTCAATGTAAGTACAAAAAAATGGATTGAGACTTCTCTCTTTTCTCTAAAAATATGTATTTGGGTAAGAGGAGCATTTTCCTTTTCAGATTATCAGTAGCATTCCCTTCCAACTCTGACCCTTCAAATGGATAATATTAAAGTCCTCTGTATGTGAACTGCTTATATTTCCTTTTTTTTTTGTGGATATAAGAGCAGATCTGATAGACCCTCTAGGCTGGGGTGGGTAATCAGCTCTATCACCCAAAACTCAAGGAATAATATTCCTTTAAATTAGTCATCCCATAACAATCCTATGAAATTATTCCCCAAGAAAAATAGTATTGGGAAAGCATGCTAGGGTTTGTCCTCTATTTAATTTTTTTTTTTTGTACTTCTTACAATATGATTTAAAAATTTGAAAAATGTACAATAAATCCTTGGGAAGCAGTTTAGATTTCTGGGAATGCAGTCAGCATATTGTGGATCACCATTTGTCCAGTGACTACAGTTTGGATAATGGCTTTGTTTGGAAACGATGCTGTCACTGTTTGAAAGCTCCAATGTGGGAGCTTGTGGAGAAAATTGAACCCACCTTTCTGGAAGCTGTTGGAAAATAGAGAAATGAGATATTTTTTTCCCTGGAAATGATGAGTTGTAGTAATGGATTGACCTTTGACTGGGAAATAAATAAGTGAATAATTGCTTGGTGAAATGTGTACATGGAAAGAATAAATCATACTGAAATCTTTGGGGTGTGCCTGGATGTAAAAAAAGCAGGGATTTGTCACAATAATGGTTTTTCAAATGATAATGTCTTTTCTCACCTTGCTGAGCTCAAACTTCCATTTATTGCAGCATTTGCCATAGTACAACGTGCACAAATATTTTACTTGAGGGCACTGTGGTAAGCATATAATGGTTTTGTTCTAAAATGCAGAGAAATTCAGCATTTACAGCTTTTTGAGTGCTTAACAGTGACAAAATTCCCATTAATGGCAGTGGGCACCAAATTGATTCTCCAAAGGATAAATTGTGATTATCACAATTATTCAAACTAGAACTTCATTCAGCTGCTGCAAGAGAGGTAACCAAGAGCAAAACCATTCAATTATAAATACATTTACTGTTTTTAATTAATTTGTGAGCACTAAAAAAATTTCCTTTCTTGTAAGATATTTTTTGAAACTTACCATATAAAACTGATATCAACTAAGAACAGAATTTGGAAAATAAATTTAATGTAGGTGTTTGTGGCCAAAACCCCCTTCTGCAAGTTGCAATTCTACTGATTCCTTATTAACAGCTCAAATTATTTCCTATCTGTGAGCAGATAAATGACCTGAAGATGACATATCTAAGTGCCATTTTTAGAGTCTCCATTGAAGTCTGAGTAATTAACTCAGAGTAAACTGGGGAATCACTGCTTGTTTCATGAAATAAATGTATTGTGCTCTTTGCAGTCAATATTTTACCAGTTGTAAAAATACTGTTATTTCTTTTATTTTTTTTTCATGTCAAAATCAAGTTGTCTTCTTTTTTGGGCATAATAATTTCCATCCATGTGAGAAATGAATTTTTGAGCAACTGGCTTCCATGGCAATGGATTTAATAAGGGCAAGTAATAAGGAGTCAGGACAGTGACATTAAAACCACTTGTGTTCAAAATGTGGCATGCAACCACCAGACTGAAACACCAAAATCAGTTTATCTTTTAAAGTGAAGGACACCAACAAAAACCGGGCAGATGATCCCAACCAATCTCCAATTTTCCCACCCTTTAGTAGAACCAAGTTTTATAGTTCTATTTGATGCCTTGTGCTATTTGTTATTTGTTTGCATAACTGCCAGAAATTTTTCATCCAGAACTCAGCACACTATGGCATGGTCTGTTCTAAGACCAGACTGCTCTGCCCCTCAGTGAGCTCAGGACTGATTGTGTGCTGCAAGATATAATCACAACATGAAGAAATTCAGCTTTGTTTTGGTTTTTGTTACGCTCCAGTCCACAGGGTTAAAGGGTTACATGAAGACCTCAGTGCTGTGCTTGTAAAAATAAATTCTAAGTAATCACTGGCTCTGATAATTTCAGAGAAAACCTCAAAAATATAAGCAAGGAAGACACAAAACTCCAAAGGACAACAATGCACTTTTTGTGGGTTTTGCTTGGGGTCTGACTCATGCTTTTAGTGCCTCAGGGGTGACTGACAGTGACTGGATTCCCACTGGAATCTGCATGACCAGGAGGGTTGGACTGTGAGGAGCAGGGTTATGGATGCTCTCCCTGTTGTGCTTCCCTGTACCTACCTGATCCATGAATTCCTAAGAATCATTGGTACAATCTGCTCATGATGGAGCTGTTGTGAGGAGCACAAACTTTGCTTCTAGAGCAGTCAGGCCTTGATCCTTCCTAACTCAAACAAACCCCACTCTGTTTTTTCCTTCTCTTTGTAGTTACCTTTAAGCAAGCGGGATGACTCAGGTGCCTGCTGACTACCTGTCAACCACCAGCTCCTACAACTATGAGCCACCCCTCCCCTCCGTGGCTCGGGCCAGCACCCTCACCAAGGTCCCTCCGGCCAAAAAAATAACTTTCTTCAAGAGTGGAGACCCTCAGTTTGCCGGAGTCAAGATGGCCATCAACCAGCGGAGCTTCAAGAGCTTCAACGCGCTCATGGACGACCTCTCCCATCGGGTCCCGCTGCCCTTCGGGGTCAGGACCATCACCACCCCACGAGGAATACACTGCATCAGTGAGCTGGACCAGCTGGAGGATGGAGGGTGCTACCTGTGCTCCGACAAGAAGTACGTGAAGCCCATCAGCATCACCTCCGGGGGACACAGGCCGGCCCCGCCGCGGAACAGTCGCCCCTCCAGCACTGTGAGGAGAGCAGCTCAGGAGGGCAAGATGGAAGATTATTCTTCACCTTTCACTCACCATGGGCCCAGAATACCCAAGAAAATCACTCTGGTTAAGAATGGGGAAAGTGGATTTCGGCGCTCCATCATCCTGAACCGTAGAAATGCCCGGAGTTTCAAAACGCTCCTGGATGAGATCACGGAGATCCTGCAGTTCCCGGTGAAGAAGCTCTACACTATTGATGGGAAGAAGGTAAATATCTCTGGTGCTGGTCGATTGCTCAAACAGGAGTCATCACGTTCCTTGTGATGTAAATCCTTTAGCTCATGGGTCCAAAAGTTTATCCACCTTACCTTAATCCTTTGGGCTTTGTCACATTAATCACTTGCCCATTAATTACACAATAGTTTGGTGTAGAAAAATCTTGTTCAGCCACTCAAGAACTTCATGACAAATATTGTTTGGGGTCAACAGGAGGTTTAACATTTTGCAGTCAGACATAAAACCCCTTCTAGTTATAGTGTTTCTCACCTTTTTTTGGGAGGCATGTCCCAGCCCAGGTTCAGCTTTTCCACACCTGACCACTAGAAATTCAACAGAATAAGGTGGCCCTTAGGTAGCATCTTGTGGTTGCACAGCTCTCCACAGAATAGGGTCCTGCTCATGATGTGGGATTCTCAACAGAGACATGATAAGATAATCAATGATGATAAGATAAAATAAGATAAGATGCGGTGGTTTCAGTTCAAAACTGGGCAGAACATAACCATTACAGATGATAAGATAGCCAACTAATGCATAAAAAATTAAGGTTTGAGTGGGATCAAGAGACACTTTTCTATTGATGAATTAGTGAATCTGCTGTGGGGGAAATTCTTATAAAAAATTCAACGTGTGGCAATCCCTTCATTCTTCTGTTCCCAAAGGAATTTCTGGACAAATCTGAGGTTCTCTTGAATTCTTCTCCATCTCTTTTTAGCTAATTAACCTTTACCTCCATTTTTTTGAGAAGGATCTCATGAGTTATCCTGACTTGTCCCTGTCCCTGCAGTGAATGGAGATTCAAAGCTCCTTTGCCACTTTTCCCACCTTCACAGGGCTGAGTGCCAGCTCCTCAGTGATAAAAACACAACCACTTGTAGTGTCACTTTCTGAGCCAGGTGACCTAAATGACCTGGGTTCAAATGGCCCATTATCCAAGAGGGGAAAAATGCAGGAATGTTTTGCAATAAACAAATTTTTACCTGGTACAGGGAGAGGAATGTGCAGTAGGAAGGAGAGAGGGAGGGGATAATTTAAGCCATCCTTCCTGGTGGAAGCCCTGTGCATTATCACAGAGCTTTCTGCTATTCTCACCAGTCTGGAAAGTGCTTCCAACCAAACCAAATGCTCCTGCCAAGATATTTTATAATCTATGGAAAACTAACTTATTTTGCCACTGATTTCTCCAGTTTTCAAGACTTGGACTCCTGCTCAGTCCAAGATGAACATAATAATCTTGTGAATGGATAGCAACTTCCTCTTCTTGACTTTTTGAAAATTTTCACTGATTTCTCTAAAGAAATGTTCTGCTTTTTACTTCTTAGTACAGTCTTAATATTCCCCTTGTAATTCCTAAATGAATTCCCCACAATTTTCCTTCTAATTATTATAAACACCAATATTTTAGGTGAGATGTGTGTTAAATATGCAGTGTCTTGACACAATATCCTCAGCTCGACGATCTTGGAGGTCTTTTCCATCCTTCCTCTGTTTTGCATCAACAGAAATATGGATGTGGGTCAAACACCAACACTTAATCTCTCCACAGTCCCTTCAGATTCTATTTTTTTAATATGAAAATTTTCATTACTGTTTTGTCAATAAGGAGTTGATTTTTATGCCTTAATAATTCTATTTTCACACCTTTAATTCCTGTGCCGAATATCACAGCGATGGGTGACAAGGGGCCCAACCTCAGCAACATCATCATCTTCCACATAATTAGGAGATTTGTGATTATTAATACCTTTCCTGGGAATAATTTACAGTGAGTTTTTTGGCCATTATTAATTTTAGTAATTTACCTCCAGCTTTCAAAGTGTTCACTACTGTTCATTTAACAACCATTTCCATTAGGGCTTTCTGTTACTCTAGGCTTGGGTGCAAAGCATTTAAACCACAAAAAATTCATTCTGTCTTGGATTTTCCAATCTTTTTACTTTGACATGGATTCTCTGTTCTTCTTCTAAGTTTTTTTGTCACATCTCAGCTTCAAGACCTCTGTTTCTGATATACAGTTAATCGTGTCTGAGTTTTCACCACATATAACTGTTTCATTGAGGAGTGAAAATTGGGAATTCAACTCAGAGTTTTGAGTTTTCCTGAAATAATCTCCTTCCACTGGTGCTGGAATTTAATTTTTTTTTTTTACAGTTCAATTTGCATTTTCTGTTAAACACAATTGAAAGAAGCTTCCATTCTTCCATGATCATTCAAAGGTATCTGGATGTTCCATATTTCTTGGGTACTTCCTTTTTTCTTGCATTATTCTCTTTAAATAATTTTCTAAACTTCTTTTATCCCAATTATCTATGTAATTTTTTTCCCCCATTACTTAGCACAGAGATCTTTCTGAGAAAGAGGGCTGGGATTGAGTGGAACAGTAACTTTTGATATTTATTCCCATATTTTGACAGATTAGCAGAATAATTCCTAAGCAATGCATCTGGACAACTGATAGATTGACTTCATATTTGACTGGCTCAGAATAACAAAATTCACACCATTTAATAGCAGGTTCAGAATGTCTCTTTTTCAGCCAGTTTTTCCTTGAATTCTTGAAAACCAAACCCAAAAAAAAGGGGAAAAATTTCCTGTCCTCTATGTTAATCAATCTTCCATCAGTGGAAGAGATGTTCATAGACCTCAAAGTGTTTGCTCTTCAATCTCCTTTTGTTTCTTCTACTACTGTAATTCCAGATCTGAACTTAAATCCTAAAATGAGCTTAATCACCTCTGTCCCAGTGGTTCTGTTTTGATCTGCTCCATTTTAATATTCTTACCATCTTGTAGAGAAAATTCAGGACATTTTGAAATTACAAATCTTTATGTGGGTATAAACTTAGACAAACATGGAACAGGCTTGTTTTGTGTTCCTTTCACAGAGTATTGATTTGAGAAAGCAGAGAAAATGAATTTCTTCCTTTTGTAGTCCACAAATTTTTCCAGTACACCTCTAAGTTTAATTCAATCATAACTCAAACTTAAATCATAGAATCTGAGAATTTTAAAGCCCTGATTCCCAGAGAAGTACATCCAGTTTGGTTCTATTGGTATTTACATATTTGTATTTTCATTCTAACCCCTGAAGCCTTGAATGAGGGGAAACCAGTATTTTGAATTCCTAAACATCAAGCTGATTTCCTACAGAAATCCCAGTCCCACAGAAAAAAGTAGATGTGAAGTGTTTGAACACTCATTTATAATGGGCAAATAGCCCATTTTCCCAAATTAACCAAGATTTTCCTTGCCTAGAAATTGGATGACTATGGGACTGGAGAAAAAATTAGTTCAATTTTAGGTAAGCAAAATCAGTTAAATTTTCAGCATGAAATGAAGTGTAAATCATAAAGTTTTTTTCAGGTCAAGCCACTCTTTGGTATTTTCCAGGTGATTAACTAGAAATAATTGGATTAACTGCCCAAATAGAGAAATTTGTTTTTAGGTTAACATTGACACGCAATCAACTGTCCAGTGAAACTCTGTGCATATTTTCCCACTAAAATACAGACAATCCTGGATGTAATTCATTAATTAATCTAAATCTGATTGTCTTACAAGGCATTTGGGATGGGGGGGAACATTTTGCCTTTCGGACCCTCTTTATTAATTATAGAACAAAGGAAGAATGGCTGAGACTAGTAATTTAAGCTAGGCCCAAGTTTTCATACACTAGTTGCAAGTATTACAGATGTTTAGATATTGGCAAACACAAGTATGGGACTTTACATCCATTAGCTGATGAGATGGTTGGAAGTCACATATTTCCTAGTTTATACTGAGAACATCAGTTCTACACTAAAAAAAGAACCAGGTGTGCAGATATCTCACTAAAAAGAATAATTGTAGGTTATCTTCTCCATCAAATGACCTTTTGACTCCATTCTGGGAAGTTTTTGTACCACATAGTGGCTTTTCTTCCTCATGGTCTAAACCACAGGAATGCACCTCTCTTCAGATCCCCACCACCCGCCTCTGGAGAGGGAAGGATGTCTCTGGGGGCAAAGAGACAGAGATCACAGAAAGGGCAGAAATCCTCCCAGGCTGTAAGAAATGACGTGTAGGATAATGAGGCAGCGACAGAGGATTTCCCTTACAAATGGCAATTATCCAGGGCCCACCAGCTGAACAGTCATTAAGACGTTGTTAAGTCACAGGAACCCAGCACCATGACTGTGTCCAGGCACAGATGTCCTGATTCCTGAATCACTAGGCCTTCCTTTTACTGGCTGTCCTGAATTAAAACAAAAACCAAACCAAACTCTTCCTTAAAAGCCAACGTTCCTCCTCACAGGGCGTTTGAAACCACGCTGTGAGATGGCAAATACTCTACATAGTTTATGGCTGCTGGTGGCAATTACCAAGAGCAGCTCAAATGGGATTTATCAGCCCTCAGAAGAGTTTTTCAGGGGATGTGGCCAGTTTTATGTTTGTTGGAGTGAGGCCAAGGCTGAGATGTTTTTTTGTTTGGGCGCACTCAAGGCTGACCGTAAGTTGTTACATTAAATGAGTGAATCTGATCTGGTTTTGTTGTGTGGAAAGGTTGAGTGGAAGACCAGAAACACTCGATTTTGCCTCAGATTCTGCAAGTGAGAACGTTGCAGAAGGAAAACTGTGTGCCACTGAGTTTCTTTGAGGGATCAGAGAACTGCTGTACAGGTTAATCAGGGAGCAATCACAAGTTAAGCAATGTTTCCTCAGGCACCACAAACTGGGGACTGTGAAGTATTAGTTATTAGAAACTCCTCGGGGTAAGAACCCTCAGTTTTCCCTTGTGTTTTGGTGGAATTTGGCATGGGCTGCACTTGGGCAAGACCAACCATTCTGGGGCAAACCAAGACATCTTTGAGTACATCCCAGCCTTGGAGAAAGACAGAATGGTCCAAATGAAGTAAGTCCTTCCCTGGTGCATCTTTCCAATCTCCAGTGACCTGTAGGATATGATCTTCAGCCCAAAGCAGCACAATGAGCCCTCACAGTTATTCCAGTAGCTAGGACAGTACCAGAGCACAGAATCTGGCACCAAATGGCACCATCTGTGGATAATCACACTTCGTAGCACACAAAATAGGGTCTAATTCCCACAGGGGTGGCCGCGTTCAAGCCACTTCTTAGAAAAACTCCCTGGTGTGTGTTAACTCCCAGATCTGCCCATGAATTGTTTGGGAAAGTGCCAGTTGATCCAGGCTTAAATGCTCTAAAAACCATTCTAAAAAGAGTGGAAGAGGCAACTCTCTTCCAGTGCCCTGGATCCAGAACTGATTTCATTTAGCAGTAAAGACAGAACTTTTATTTTTAGATTTTACTAGCCAAGCTGGTGGCCTAACTATTATTGCTGAGTAGTTCTTGATAATGACTGTATTTACAGCGACCTAGGGGTGCAAGGCCAGGAAACAGGCTTGTCTGACATATTTCCTGACTCAGATTTACACATCCATAGAGCCATTCCTGGGACATCTGTAGGCTGCCCGCAGGCATCCTCTCGGCCACTCATGTGGCTTTCTACCAAGATCATCTGTCTTAATGACAGGTGTCATCAAGAAGCTGATGGAAGTGCAGGAGGAAAACGGGATACATGGAGGCAGATAAGCTGGTTTAAAATGTGGTGTGTGTATATAAACAGTGGGAGAAGAGAGGTGATAATTTGCCCCCATGGGATCGTTAATTTTCTGGTTGCACGTTGACATATTCACTGTGACATTCAGTTTCTGTGCTCAGGTATGAAGGATTGCAGTGAATTCCAGCCCCTGATCTGGAGCAAACTGTTGTTATCGAGTGAGCTGTGCCACTTTTCCACCCACCACGTGTGTGACTCATGGTCTAAAAACAAACCACAGGTTTCAGGTTCGATATTCTCTGATTCCATGCCAAAACCGCAATGACTCCAACGAGATTTACACAAGCGATCTGTAAACCTCAGCAAAACTTTCCATGAACCTCATCCACAAGAAGATTCGTATCCAGGTGTGTTCTGTGAACCTTTGAGATGCCCTGAGATCATCTGGCCAGGTGCCTTACAAGGTAGAGTTAAAGGGACCCCGTGTTTAGCGACTTTCTTATCTAACATCCAGCAAATCTGATACTTTCTTATCTACCATACACCAAATGCAGATGATTCCTTTAGCCTGAGGAGGTTTTGCTCTTTCAGTAATAATGGAGTGAAGTGTAATTGCTTTCTAATCCTTTTGAATTTAATCCAGGGCAATACACATACATTTCAAATAATGTTATTGAGTATATGCAATACTCACGGAATCATGGAATATCCAGAGCTGGAAGGGACTCCCAAGAATCATCCAATCCAACTCCTGTCCCTGCACAGGACACCCTAGAAATCCCACAGTGTTCCTGAGAGTGTTGTCCAAACCCTTCTGGAGCCCTGGCAGCCTTGGTGGTATGACCACTAATATTTCCTAATTTTTCCTAATAGCAATATAGGAAATTCTACCACTCATTTAACTTGTCCTTATGGACTTCAATTATACAGCCAAAAGTTTCTGCCATGCTATGGGTACCTCCTACAACTATTTTTGGCATTTCTGGGGTTTCCCCAGAACAAATGATTTTGTTTTTAAATGCAAGTGGTTTTGAAAAAAAAAAAGGAATTGAATTTTTATAAGTACATTTTTGTCACATTTAGGTTTTTTTTCCATCTTAAACAAATTTTAGAAAGTACTTAGAGAAAAATTACTTCTATACTTACCAACATATAGAAGCTTGGCACTCTGGAAAGATTACAGACAGTTAATGAAGAAACAAAACACCCCAGTCTCATAAAAGGCAGATTGGTCAATGCAACAGAGGGCACAAAAGTACATAAGAGTAATTTAAACTTGATATAAAAATCCTGTCTAGGGGTTTTATTTATGAAAAAAATGTACTGAGCCAATAAAAACAGCTCTATGTCAGTAACAGGTAAATTGCTGAGAAAAATCAGCGTTCATCAGAAAAAGTTGTGTTACAAAATATGTTAGGAGGAATGTGAAGCATTTCTTGTTGATGGTTCTCTTTATAGTCCAGAAAAGGAGCACGAAATAAAAGTGGACTTCAGGAGAGTTAAGATTTGTCAGCATGACCTCTCTATTTATTCATTTGCTGAGAGTACAAAAAATAGCAGAATTCCACCCTCTCCTGGAAAAACTGTGAATTTTCTGTAAGTACTTTCAGTAGAAATCACTGTTTCTTCAAAGAATTTTCACAGGAAAGACTGTGGGGTTTTTTCATAGGGAAATTAAGTTTTACAAATGCAGACTTGGGAGTCTTTAGCCAGTAAAAGGAGAGGAAAAGATGTAAAAATCCATTTGCATCAATTTTCTTCTTCCTTTTGGGCCTTGAACATGGAATTCAAAGGATTCTGCTGCAACTCTTAGCAAGGTCTGGAAGTAAAAGTAAAAACCTTCCCACTTTTCCCATTTGTATCATGGACTTTGCAAAATGAGAGTGAAACCTGGACTCAGTAACAAAAAAATACTCAATTAAACCAAAATTTTCAGCTGAATGTGTCTCTCTTCATGCCCAGAGCTTCTGGAGATTTTACCCACAGTGTTTGTGCTAAGAGACACCCAGGATGGCAAGACCATGGATCAGTTCCCTATGGATCTGTGAGCTTGATCCAGGAGGGTTTTTATCCTCAATCTCAACTCCTAGAGATAATTGGAGCACAACTGTGTTGTCCTTCCCTCCTTTCCCCCACAATTTCCTACTGGAATACCTGCTCATCCACGATGTAAATATTCTCCATATGCAAGGAGTGAGTTTTGACAACTTTTGGTCATGGGGAAAAGCTTGAACTCCCAAACTGGAACCTTCCCACTGACTCAGCCACCACAAGGCTGAGCACAAGAACCAAATGTTTCACATTTTTCAAGGCACGTCAATTTTTAAGCTAATCCTGCCCCAGGAGAGGATCAGGGCAGGCTCTTGGGGTGGAGTGGATGTTACTCTGACTCATCATTTTCAAAGGCTGGTGTTGGATGGACCAGATTTAATGCACCCAATGCCAAAGGGGCAGGTGGGGGACTCTGATTTCAGTGAGAAGGTGAAAAACATCAGCAGCGAAACTTTTCTAGAAAGGCTGTCCTCTCTTCTCAGTTGAAAGTTGCGCCTTTAATGGCAGTTTGCTCTTTCTCTGGCTGCTTCACAGCTTGAACACTGTCAGACCTAATTTTGAGCTGACAGGATGGGTGGGGACAGAAAAGGCCATCAAAACTTGGCAGTGC
Organism: Chlorospingus semifuscus; assembly: GCA_035048045.1. Classification (NCBI taxonomy): domain Eukaryota; kingdom Metazoa; phylum Chordata; class Aves; order Passeriformes; family Passerellidae; genus Chlorospingus; species Chlorospingus semifuscus. The sequence goes on from JAWWMS010000173.1 coordinate 111,119,880, forward strand.
AACATCGACAGGGGCAGGACTGATGGCACCCCTCACACAATCAAAACTTCCAAACTGAACCAGGCTAGAAATCAGTTTTCTCCCCATTTGTATCCTCTTCACCTGTTTCTTAAAAACATGCTTTCTCCATGCCTTTAATTTCCCCATCAATCCTCTTCCCTTCCCCTTTCCCTTTTCCCATGAGGTGTTTCTCTTCTGCTGCTACCCAAGTGATTTCCAACAGCCACTGATTTTCTGATTGCAGTATTTCTCTTGGAATGATGAAAGAGTTGCTCATCCAAAGTATTTTCAGGGCAAAACCCAGAATGTTTATTTGATATGTGTGCAAAGTGTCACACAGAGGGGGAAAAGCATCCATGAGTACTTCAGGAAAAGCTGCCAGCAGAGGAATAGCTACAGATGATCTTTGCCTGTGCTTGACTGAGAAAGCAGAGCAGGGAATTATTGCATTTTTCCTCTCTCTTTCATGTATTTTACTTGGCTCATTGAGGGCTTCATGGCCTTCCAAAACTCTCATTTTTTCATGGATCTTTACACTGTGGGCAAGTCTGAAATCTGAACAGGTCATGTCTGCAAAAATCTAGAAGATGCTGATGTTTGGAGAAATGTTGGAATGGCATATTATCTTTCATTGATGCATTTCTGCACATGGAGCACTGGACTTACACATATTCTCATTAAATAAGCATCAAATAAAGGTGGCAACTTGTAATTACAAGAGCCTTGGATGCTGGAATCTGTCCTGATTTATGCATCTTTCTTTGGTAAAAGAAGGTTTTGGGATGAGTCTTCCAGTACCTGAAGGGAACCTGCAAGAAAGATGGAGAGAGAGGCAAGGACATGGAGTGACAGGACAAGGGACAATGGCTTCAGACTGACAGAGGGCAGGGTTAAATGGGATATTGGGAAGAAAATCTTCCCTGTGAGGGTGAGGAGGCCCTGGCACAGGGTGCCCAGAGAAGCTGTCCTGCCCCTGGATCCTTGGAAGTGTCCAAGGCCAGGTGGGATGGGGCTTGGATCAGCCATGGAGGGTGGAAAGTGTCCTTGCCCATGGCAGGGGTAGAACTGGATGATCTGTGAAGCCCCTTCCCACCCAAACCATTCCATGATTCTGCATGGATCTGGGGACCTGATATTTAATTAAGTTTAAGAAACCATATGAGTTTTGATCTGGGAGGTGCAAGGGATGCTGTGTGCTCTCTTCTGGACTATATTTTGGATGCTACCATTTCCAGAGGATTAGATCCATTTCCATATAGTATTTCCTTACTCCAAGTTGAGTGTTGCCTCTTGTTCTGTGCTCCTCCTGATGACAGGGAAGAGCCTTCTGACCCCTGCTAAAGTTAGAGAAAGGGAGAACAAGTCATGCACTTCCTGATCTCTTCCTCCTCCTTTTCTTCCACTACTTTACTAATTTGTATGTGGGCATGGAGTGGCAACACCCCATGATTCACCTTCTGACCACAGATTACCCAGCCACTCCCCAGAAGAACCACTCTCTAATTCCTCTGGTGCAAAGTTTGGGCAAGGGAAGGGCAAATGGGTTCTTTGCATGAATAAAGTGCAAAATTCATTATCGTTAAACCACAATACATCAGTTCAGAGCCTGGATGCCTCTGGATTGGATGTGGCACAACCACAAAACTGGGCCGTTCACACTCCAAGGAGGTGTAAATGGGAATGGAAGACAAAACGGAGCCGATGGAAGAGCTCCAGGAAAGGAGGCAGTGAGACAGCACAGGGCATGGACTCAGCCCATTAGCCTGTTCCTCTGTTTCCAGATTTTCCTGTTTCTCCCATGCATCTTTGCACTCCTTATAGGCTTCTCCTCTGAACCATATCCTGCATTATTTCCACATTCTAAGTCTCAGATGTCTTTGGCTGGCTGGCAGCCAGCAGAGGCAGAGCAGGGTTGTCTCCTTCATTCTGCCTTCATCAGAAGTTGATATCTGTGCTCAGTTTCTGAGGTGAGCAAGGCAGAGTGGTTCTTCTTTCTCTGGGAAGAGCCAGAGGGTGGCAGGTTCTCCACAACAACCAGCTGCTTCTGTATTTTAGAGGTGTTATGTTTGCCTTGCTTCTGTATAGGTATTGATAACATTTTATTATTAATTGTATTGCAGTAGCACCTAGAGGTCCTTGCTGAGATCACAGCAGTTGGTGGGTCCTGTACAGCAAAATTCATGGAGACAATCCATCCTCAATGGATAGCAGCCAGACTGCAAAAAAAGAGGAGTATTTCAGAAGAGAGGATGTGTTTTCATTTACACCTCACTTGAAATGACCATCCCAGTGGAGCTTAATGTCTGTAAATCATTTTTGTTGGAAAGAACATCGAGCTTTTTTGAAGCAATCTATAAATGCCATGTCCCACTGGGGCAGGGAGTTCCTCTGGTGGAGGATAATGAATCATAAACCATAGGATGGTTTGAGTTGGAAGGGACTTTAAAGATCAACTTGCTCCAACCGCCTGCCATGGGCAGGGACAACTTCCACTAGACCAGGCTGCTCTAAGACTCATCCAAGCTGGGCTCTTGTCCAGACCTTCACTCACAGCATCCATAATCCTCTTGGATCCTGATCCAGAGTCTGTAGAGGTCACCAAGTTTCTCTCCATCTATTACAGTGGGACTTGGTTTGGGTTTTACAGTCAGATTGAGAAACTCGACTTAATTTTCAGGTATCATGCAATAAAACTTTTATGGGAGTTTATTCCAGCCCATCAAGTGCCAAGTACTAGAGACTGATGCCATGAATTGTGGTGGATTTTTGTCTCTGATAATCCACAGCCTTAACTGTGTCTGAGTTACATCAAGAGAACTCCAGAAAAGCTTGAATGGATCCAGACTGATCCAAAGGAACTCTTTGCTAACCCATCAAACACCTTTATCATAAGCCATTATTTATCTTCCATTTTATTCCTAATTGTTCACTTAAAATTAAAATATTCTTGAGGTTCCCATGTTTTGGGACTCAGCTTGCAAATGAAGATACCTCATTTTCTAACTTTATGAATCTGGTTGATGTTTTCTGCTGAGGTTTCTGCTCTCATATTTATCTTTTACCCTGTCAGCCATCCTCAGACACATATTGGATACTCTAGAACATCTCAATTTTTTCTGTGAATCTACATTTAGAACTGAGACGATTGACTATGTCATCAGTGAGAATCCGGCATGTCCAAGGGGAAATGTTGACCTGCATCAGGTGAAATTACCCATCTCCCAAAAATATTGGCTGCTCTCCACCAAGTAGCCTTGATTGTAGATGGCAAGTTTCAATCCTGTGTGATGAATTAATGCAGAAATATTAGAGCAAGGCATTCTCTTCTCCATCACATCTCCTTCAGGTGATCACCAGATTTTAAGGATTTACAATCTACTGCCTTTGGGTGTAAATTAGCTAAATTGTGGTGGGATTTAATACTGTTTTCTCTGAATATTCTAGCATGGCTGCTCAGGAATCTTGCTGTGGCAGCCTGAGGGAAGTGGGGAATCTGTTTGCCAGAAAAATGTGAAGTTTTATTATAGCTTTAAAATCACAGAATTGCATGGGCCTAACCCAGGACACACCGAGTGAGCTGCAAGTTGTTAAACACGCAAGAGGGGATGTGCTGTTCAGTGACAATTGAGCACTAGTAAAAGATGTCATATTGATGGCTCTGAAAACAGATGTTCTCTGGAAATCCCAGGCAGTGTGTTGAGAGGATGAGATTCCTGCAACAGCGTGGGAAGGCTCTGTATGGAGCAGATGGAATGAACTGTTATCCCAACCCTGCATTGCCCTGAAACAGTGGATGCTGCATTAAATCTATGTGAGAAATGGGATTTATTTAACCCTCAGAAAACATTCAGTTGTATTTCAAACTACCAAAATGCTTTTAGCAACGAAACATGACAAAGATGAATCTCTGGAATTATTAATTTAATTCCTAATGCAAGACATTAGGAAGAAAATTTACATTATAGACACAAACACAGCTAAAGTGCTGCTGATGTCAGAAACATCCCATACTACAAACACAGACTATTTGAAGTGACATAACATAAGTGTATTCCATATAAAAGAATGTATAAATTCCCCTAACTCAGCTGATTGAGCTCCATGGATCCCTGACTCTCTGTCATTGGCACCATCTATTTTCTGCACACACAGCACAGCAGTGATGAGTGTGATTGAAATATCCACACCCAGACATGGAACCACGTGAGAAAATGTGGACAAAAATAGCTTTCACTGAAAAAAACATCCTTTACAAATAGAACAGTTCCTAAACTTAGTGGGGCTTGAAAGACAGATTCTTTTACTTTAGGGACAGAACACGTTTCTTGTCTATTTTTCTTTTTTTTTTCTCTTCCTATTTTTCCTATTCTCTTTCTTCTTTTTTATCCTCACTTATTTTTCCTACTTGTATAAGATCAGGGGGAAATAGAACAGAAAAGTAAAGAAGGAAATTAACAGAATTTCCTTTAAATTAATAAAGAAATTAACAGAATTTCCATTAACAGCTGGCAAAAACCGACTCAAAATATTGGATTTTTTAAATTCTAGGCTTTCTATAAACTTTTAAAGTGACCTAGAAAGCTATTTTCATTAGGACTATATAAAGATTTTTTTTGTAGTAGATGGACCAGAAGTGGAGTGAACAGAGGCAAACTGAGATTTGTGGGATATTTTTCTGTCATGGTGCCTATCACATGAATTTTCAGTTTAATTGCTTTGCAGAATTTAATCTAAGTTTCAGTGAGGAAAGCTCTCTTATTTTAGGTTTCATAGCAAACTGGATGGGCCTAAAACACAAGCATTGTTATAACACAAGCATAAAATAAAAATTAATAGGAAAACAAAGGGGTTTTTATTGCATTCCCACTAAAAAGTTGATGCCATATGTTTTATTGTAAGAAATGCTTTCAGAAGTGATTAACTGGATATAGAATGTTCTTCCATTTATCTCTGTTTTGCTCTTTCACCCTCCACACATTTATCCTTTTATTTGCACCAGATCCTACACCAATCCCTTAGTGCCTCCCACAGTCCTGGTGGGACATCTTGGAAAACCCCAGGAGCATCTCACAAACTGAGGGCTTGGGCTCCAAAGGGGCCCTGGTGGTTCATTCTTTGGCTGTAATAATATTTAGAAGCTAAGGTCTTTCCTTTACACACTGTTATTTCAGGCACATGTGACAACTGCAGAGCTGTCACTGCTGCTCCTCTGAGATTCCTTATCTTGGTTCTCGTTAAGGGGATGTGACTAAGTGACAGGGTGAGGTCAGGGTGCATCTTGATAAGCCCAACACCAGTGCTGGCTTGGTAACCCATGGAATGGTCACCTCTTGTTGAAGTCTTCCCTATGCTCTAGAGATGTTCTCCTGAAGTAGCAGGCTGAGGAGGAAAGGACATCCCACACTGTGGAGATGCACAAAGCTGCCAGAAATTGGCCACTCTAAAGTCCTCTCATGTGGTGGTGTTCACAGGGGTCCCAGGACGAGAGAAGAGACGAGGATCTGACCCCGTGTTTCAGAAGGCTTGATTTATTATTTTAAGATATATACTATATTAAAACTATACTAAAAGAATAGAAGAAAGGGTTTCATCAGAAGGCTTGCAAAGGAAAGGAAAAAGAATAGAATGATAACAAAAGCACGTGACTCTCAGACAGTCCAAGACAGCTGGACTGTAATTGGCCATTAATTAGAAACAACCAACACGGACCAATCAAAGATCCACCTGTTGCATTCCACAGCAGCAGATAATCAATGTTTACATTTTGTTTCTGAGGCCTCTCAGCTTCTCAGGAGAAAAAACTCTAAGGAAAGAATTTTTCACAAAATGTGTCTGTGACACTCTCAGACAGAAAGAGAGTCTTCTCTTTCTTTTGAAAGACATCAGGTATTTCACCTGAGAGCTCAACTTCTGTCTTTCAAATGAGAGGTTGCAGAAACAAGATGGAAGATAGGTTCAGGATCTGTCTGCCCAGTGCTTCCCACAGGACTGATTCCTGCTCTTTGAGAGAGACAAGTGTATTTAGGTAAAAGCTGGATGGGGATCCGAGAAACTTGATTCAGCTGATGTCCCTGCTCATTGTAGGGGTTTGGACTGGATGGCATTTAAAAAGTCCGTTCCAACTCAAATTTTTCTAGGATTATACAGTTCCAAGAGAAGTGACTCATGAAGGACTTGGTGTGTGATCCAGGACCAGGCCATGTGGTGAGGACCAAGGATGCAAACCTGAGTTCTCGTGGAGGAACAAAGATTCCTTCACAGGCACTTCCCAGGCTGGGGACAACGTCCCTCATTGTCCAGCTCTGAGGCAATACTTGGGGTTATAACTGAAGCAGTATTTGAGGGAATATTAAGGGAAGTCACAATTCTTGTCCCTCTTCCTGAAAAGGATCAACTAAGGGACAAGAATTGTGACTTCCCTCAATATTCCCTCAAATACCAAGGGAATTTTTCAGGTAATAAAAGCTGCCCCATACAGAAATTAGAAGAATTTAAAGAGATTTTTATAATTCTCTGTAAAACAAACTGAAACACCTCCAGTTCCACCTTCTTCCTCACTACCACATGAAATATGCCCAAAGTTTTTCCAGAATATGTAAAATCTTGTATAAGACATAATAAATGAGATATATTCTTCCTTAGGCAATCTCCCCCAGACTTTCCCTATCTTAGGAAATCTGATCAAAAACATAGCAGAGCTTCTCTTTCAGTGGAGGAATTCATCAACGGGCTTGGTAGACCCCAAAGTTCTCCAGAACCACGTTTATTTTCATTGAATCACAGAATATCCTGAGCTGGAAAGGACCAACAAGGACCATCAAGTCCAACTCCTGGCCCTGCACAGGAAAGCCGCAAAAACAACATTTCATGCTTGAGACCATTATCCAAATACTCTTTTATTTAGCTGACAACTCATTGTCAGTTGATTGCAGGTCAAAGAACCAAATTCTTGTGTCTGGGCTCATGGTGCTCCCTTTGGTGCTCCCTTTGCAGATCGACAGCATGCAGGCCCTGCTCCACTGCCCCAACGTGCTGGTGTGCGTAGGCCGGGAGCCCTTCAAACCTGTATCCATGGAGAATCTGAGGAAACACTCAGTGGAGAAGCTGCCCAACCTGCCTCCCCGCTCCAACAATGGCAACAATGTCAACGAGAACAATGACAGTAAGAAAAACCTCGGGGCCGTGTCGCGCGGTCCTACCCACAGCCTGGGGATTGCAGGTCCCCATTGTGCTGTCCCAATGTATGGATTTCATGTGGAAAATGCACTTCCCTCTCCCTGCCTCCCAGGCCTTTCCATCCTCCCCTTCTTTTTCTCTGGTTTCCTTCTAGGATTTCCTCCCTACACCCCCTAGTCTTTCTTTTTCATGCTCCCCATGTCTGGCTGACTTCCCTTCCTCTTTCATATCTCTGGGTCTCCTTTTCCTTCCAGAACTCCCTCCTTTCCTGTGTCTGTCCACCCAGACTCTGGAGATTTCCCACGAATCCTCTATCCCATCGTTGTCTGTCCTACCATGCCTTCCCTCCTGCATTTTCCTGCACCAGGACCAGAGGATGCCCAGGTTCTGCCAGCAGGAGACTCAGTTTCTCCTGCAGGTTACAGCTGGCCTTTTGCAAACAAACTGTGTTTTTATGGAAAGATTATATTCAGGAAGGAGTATGTTATGGATTATTTAGGATTATATTTTTTTGGCACCCCATCATGAGTTATCTAAAGTCACAGGTAATTAAACCAGCCACCCTCAGTAGCCTGGGAAAAGAAACTTCCCAATTCCAAAGGGCAATTAATCTCACCTGTATTAAGGATATATTGTGGGATGAAATTAAGTGTGCCCTGGAGGTGTGTTTGTTTCTCTCCATTGTCAATACCAGGAGCTTGGAAAGATTAATTTGTGTGTTGCCAACAAGTTGTAGAAACTCAAGGACAGAGGCATCCTATGCTCACTATCCAAGACATAAAAAATTGGAGGGAAACATGGGAATAATCTGGAGCTGTGCCTGTCAAGAAACTGAGCAAATCCATCAGTTCAATCGTTACGATGGTCAGGGAAGAGCTATTCAATGAGATTTGGATGTGCTCCTCTTCAGCACTTCCTTCCTAAAATGCCCTCCATTCAGCTACATATCCATACGCCCATGGAGGCACAGGATTGCCTGGATAAATGTACAAGGAAATTTTGGACAAACATATATTCAAAATTAAACAGATGAATGTCTTGCAAGAGAGCCTGAAATGAAGGGACCTACACAAACCTATGCAGATCACTGCATGGGCCATAAAGGTGTTCTTCCTATTCCAATTCCTAAATTCCCTTATTCTCATTGATTTCTTCTACAACTCCCACTATTTCTCTTTGTAATTATCACCAGCTTACAATTCCTTTTCTGATTGTTATGTTTTAATAGGAATTATAATTATTCTTAGTGGCACATCCCTGCAGGGACTGAGTGTTGCTTTGGTCTACATGGCCACACATTTCCTGGAATATGAGTGGAGAAATGGTTATTACACAATTAATGTGTGCCAGCTAAGGAAGAAGGTCACTTCTCCACGAATTTTTCCCTGGTTAAATAAGAAGCATGAAAACTTTCACAGTTAAATAAAGGAATATTTGCAACATGAAAAATGCCCAAACTCAGAGACTAAATTGCTCCATATGTATATATATTTTTTATTTTTCTTAATTTTACTTCCTAATGTGCACTTAATAAAACAAAGTGTTTGTGTTTCAATTTATTTTTTTAAATAAAGTTAAGGCGTAGAAGATTTTATTACAGATCATTAATTGAAAACTTAAAATTTAACAAGGAAGTTGGACTATACTATCTCCAGAGGTCCCCTCTGAGTGATGTCCATTTATTCTATGATTAATGGACATCACTTAGTCAAAGACAAATTTTCAAACTATGTAAATTGGCATAGGCTTGGCTTTAATGGAATAACATCAGGATTCACTAGTTTGAGGGTTTGGCTTACATATTTTCTGTCATCTTTATGTGAGTTAACATCTTTCTCCATCTTTCTTTTCTTCACTCCAGTGAACTTCGGACTGAAAGCCAAAAAAAGTGTTATCCATCCACGGTCAGCATCCAGCAACAGGTCCATGAGATTTTCCTTGTCATCAGAGAAGTCATACCCCAATGGCCTCGCAGCCTCTCCAGACAACGGGGGACCCTTCTCCAATGGCTGCTCTCACCCAAAAGCTGGGGACCTGGTCCAGTCCCTGGTCAATGATGACATCGAGAAGCGGGTCCATGTGAACAAGGACGGGAGCTTGTCTGTGGAGATGAAGGTTCGCTTCCGTTTGCTCAACGATGAAACTTTGCAGTGGTCCACCCAGATCAAAAAGTCCAACCTGATGAACCAGCTGCCTTGTGAGGAGTCAGGAGTGGAGGAAGACAGCGGAGCAGATCCCCTGCAGAAAATGAACCCAGAAGCCAGCTCGGAGGCAGATGATTCCTTATATCCCTGTGATATCGATTCCTACATGTCCAAACTTGAGGAATCAGAATATGACGAGGCCCACTGTCACAGCTGTGGAAAGAAACACCAGGACTATGACATTTGGAAGAACCCCATGCACATGTCCCAGAGGGAAGAGCCTGGCGTGCGAAGCACCTGGCACACGCGCTCTTCGTGTTCCAGTACATCTTCCCGCAGGAGAGTAGTCCACAAAAAAATGACATCTGTGGATAGCATCCACACCACATCCAGTGAGGAATTCTCTGAGCACATTGTGCGAGAGTCCTCATCCTACTCAGAGACTATAAAGAACAGAGTGGCGTATCGATCTGTTAAAAAGTGTGTGTGCCGAAGTGATTTATCCACCGGTGCTTCCAATGGAGAAGAACAGCAGGAATACACCAGGACAAGCACAGGAAACAGCCAGAGGCCTTCATCCTTGGGCTTGATGTCACATTCAAGCTGTGAAAACAACCTGGATACTCAAGACAGCCCTGAAGACCAGGAGATCACCAAAATCATTTCACAGAATGAGGATGCAAATTGTTTCGAAGCTTCCTCTGTGAAGTGCTTGAAGGATGACCCAGAAGAGGTTGAAAGCAGCAGAGTTGGGAGTGTCATGTCCAGGTCATCCCCGCAGTCTAGGCAGAGCAAGAAGAACGTGTGTGAGGAAGCGAGCAGCGTGGGCAGGAGCATGTCCTCCTCAAGCCTTCAGAAGGCAAACCAGGGAGAGAACAGCCAGTGCTCCACCCCTGCCAACAGTGTGCACAGCAAGTCCAGTAACTGCACCACACCAAAAGAAAAGGCTGAGCAGGGTGACACCTCTGATGACAACCCAGTGGTGTCCTCTTTCTCCAGCGAGTCCTGCCCCAAGAAGGAGGCTGAAGAGGTGGAAGCAGAGCAGGAAGAAAGTGAAGTCAATGAAGTCAGCTCAGTGTCAGCAAAAACAAAGCCAAGCCAATCAATCAGGGGTGAGAGCAGTGAAGGGGAACGATGCTCTACGCAAGGAACCCACCGTTCCAAGGCTAGTGACAGGAGCAGCAAGAAAAGTGGCAGTGAAGAGAATGTTCCATGCAGTGTCTCTTGCTCTTCCAGAGGGTCCAAAAAGAGCAAACGCAGCCACGTTCATTTGGACGCACAGTCCGAAATATCTGTGTCTTCACTTGAATCCACTCCGAATAAAAAGAATTCCCTACATACAGATGATGCAAGATCAGGCAGCAGAGCATCAATTTACTCCAAAAGTTCATGTGAAATCAAGAAAAAATCTGCTGGAGACACCATGTCTCATAAGTCAGGATCTCTTCACTCAAACATTTCATCTACCAGCGAACCAGAGACAACTGCGGGTCCTGCTGAGGAGGAGACCTCAAAAAGTACTGCCAATGGCTACAGTGAAAGTTCAAAAAGCTCAAAGAAAACAAGCCATAAAGAAGAAAACAGCAAGCCATCATCCCTCTGCTCAAGTCTTTCAAGTCCTAATGGAAAATCTGGAAAGGGTCATGCCAAGATTAGTTCTGAACCCTCTTCTTCAAAACAGGGAAGCATGAGTGGGAGTGTATGTTCAAAAGTTGACCACCCAAGTGAGGATGGGGTTAGGAATGGAAAACCCACAAGTAGCTCCTCAAGAGTCTCTTCAAAGTCAGAAATAAAAGATAAATGCATGTTGACCCAGATATCCCAGGAAACCGATGATAGATGTTCACAATCAAACATGTCTCTGTCTTCAAAATCAAGACAGACAAACAGGAAAAATCTCCGTGTGAAGGTGTCAAACTCCAGCCGGGCATCGGTGTCGGAGACTATGTCAGTGTGCAGTCTGCAATGCCCTGCCCCACCAAAAGGGAAGCCAAAGAGAAAAAATATCCGTGCGACCATTTTGAAGAACTCCTCCATCAGCAGCATCGGCACCGAGTCTGTGCTGACCGCAGGGAGAGAGCAGAAAGAAATTGTGGATTCCTCCAAAGCAACTTCCTACGGCTCTAAATCCGCTGCAACTGAAGGAAATGGTCAGAATAATAAAGAGATTGATGATTCTTGCAACAAAAAAACAGAGGAAGAGGTAGAAGACGGAGGTGTTCAGGAGGAAGGAGGTGATTTAATGCCATCAGCTCTACCAAATACATCTCCAGAAGAAGTTGTGCAAGAGTGGCTCAGGAAAATCCCTTCGGAAACATTGCTTATGAAATACGAAATGGAGGATGATGGAGAAGAGGAACATGCAGAGTCGACCACTGAGGTATCACACTGTACAAATGCCGAGGAAGCCCCGGAGGAGGAAAAAGCTGAGGAAAAGAATGAGGAGGAGGAGGAGGCTGAAAAGGATAAAGCAAAGGATGAAGACAAGGATGAAGAAAAGGATGAAGAAAAGGATGAAGCAAAGGATGAAGTGGAAAAAGAGAAAGCAGAAGACACAGCTGTTGTTGAAGAGGCTGAAGAATGCGTGAACCAGGAAGAAATCTCTGAGGCTCCACCTGAAGCTGCTGAAGCTGAGCAGGCAGAATGCAACAAGTCAGTTACATCCAGCCAAAATAACAACAAGAGAGACCTGCCAACTTCTGTCCAAACGTCTGTCCAGATCATGAAGGCCTTGCTCAGTTCAAAGCATGAGACCAAATTTGACCGATCAAACAGTTTGCCTGAAGTGTCCCCCACAATGGGGAGGAAACTGAGTAACTCTGCCAACATTTTGATTACTTGTCTCGCCAGCCTCCAACTCCTTGATGAAGAGTCAGAGGATCCATCAGAAAACTCAAAACATTTGAATAAGTCAAGGTATACAGAGCTGCTAAATATTTTTCAAGCCCTGTGGTTTGGGTGCACTGCTGAAAGAAGCGGCCCAAGCTCAGACCAAGAGGCAAGCAAGGTGGCAATGCCAGTGTCTGGGTCTAAAGCCCCAAAATCCATGGATCATGCCTTCACTCCCATGTCCTCCTCTGGGGTTGATGTTTGCAGTTGCTCTGGTGGCTCAGGAGAAGAGTGCACAGCTGGTGCCACATTGGTGGCACAGAAAACCATGGAATGCAAATCAGCCGAGCAAATGGAAAATGCAGAGACTGGTACAGAAGTGACTGAGGTCGCGGAGCAAAGTAAAGAGGAAGAGCAGCCATCCCGCCCTTCCACAGCCTGCTCAGAGGCAAAAGGTGAGGAAAAAGCAGAGTCTGCTAAAGAAGAGTCTGTAATCCAGGAGGAAGAAGAGAATAAGGAGGATCAGGGCAGTAACTGTGAACATGGTCAGGAGGAAGGAGGAGAAAATGAAAACGAAGAAGAAAACAAATTAGCTGAAACTGGAGAACAAGAGGAAGCTGAAGCTGTGAATGATGAAGTCCCACAAGAAAACCCTGAAGAAGAGGCTGACCAGCCAGAGGCCACCGGTGATGAAGAAAACCCTGAAGAAGAAGCTGACCAGCCAGAGGTCACTGGTGATGCCAATGTTGGTGATGCTGATGTCGGGACGGAGCTGAAAGAGGAGGTGCAGGAGCAGCCCCAAGAAGAATCACCAAATGACCTCGAGCCCAAAGTTGATACATCCACCAGCGTGGGCACATCACTTGTCCAGCAAAACTCCGTGGATCCAGACCCAACCTGGGTCCTGAGACTGCTCAAGAAAATTGAGAGGGAGTTCATGGCTCACTATGTCAATGCCATGAATGAATTTAAAGTCAGGTGGAACCTGCAGGACAACCAGCAGATGGATGCAATGATACTGGAGCTGAAGGAGGAAGTGAGTAAAAGGATACAAAAGAGCATAGAGAAGGAGTTGAGGAAGATCAGAAGCAGGGCTGGCAGGAGGCTGCCGAGACCTCCAGAGGGGCCACCCACACGTGAGTCCAAACTCCAAACCGAGCAGAGGAGATGGAGACTGCAAACTATGCATAAAAAGTCTCTCTTTGGGGACAAGAATGGTGCCCAGATGAGGCTGGAGGAGATATCAGACTTATCATTTGATGTAGATAATGACTTTAACCTCAGTGCAGCTTTGGAGGACAGCATGAGCAAACAATCCAGTGAGGAGGAATATTGTCCATGTGACTCCTGTGTGAGGAAAAAACTGGCTTCCAGGCCTGCCAGAGCCCCTGTGGTGGCCACCAATGCCCCAGTGATGAAGGCCTTTGATTTGCAGAAAATCCTGAGGCTGAAGAAAGATGGCAATGAGGAAGCTGTTGTTGCAGAAGCAGCCCAGGACACCAAAACACTTCCCAATGGTTCTGTGGAAAAAGGGGCAGAAAACGAGGAGAAGGATGAGGAGCAACCTCAGGCAGGTGAAACAGAAGCAGAGGAAGAAGAAGGAAAAGAGCCAGAATTAAATGAAGATGATGGCACAACATTGAATGGAGATGGAGAAGAAACTGAAGTAGCAGAGAGTCAAAACACTGAGATGGAAGATGAGGCCAAAACTGAAGAAACCAAAGAAGAAGGAGCAGAAGAAGGAGGGGAAGAAACAAAAGGAGAAGAAGAGGAAGCAAAAGAGGAGGAGGAAGAGAAAGAGGAAGAAGAAATGGCTAAGGCTGAAGACGAGGGGGAGGAAATAAAAGAGGAGGAGGGTGAAACTAAAGATGAAGATGAGGAAGTAAAAGAGGAAGAAGCAGAGGAAAGTGAGGAGGAAGAGGAACTAAATGAGGAGGAAGAGAAGGAAGTGGAAGAGGGAGTGAAGGAGGAGGAAGAAACAAAGGAGGAAGAAGGGAAGGAGGAAGATGAAGAAGGAAAGGAAGAAGAAGAAGGGAAAGAGGAAGAGGAAGGGAAGGAAGGAGAGGAAGAAGCAAAAGAGGATGAGGAGGAAGCCAAAGAGGAGGAAGAAGAAACCAAACAGGAGGAGGAAGAAGAAGCAAAAGAGGAAGATGAAGAAGACAAAGAGGAAGAGGCCAAAGAGGAGGAGGAGGAAGCAAAAGAAGAGGAGGAAGCGAAAGAGGAGGAGGAGGAAGAAGGGAAGGAGGAAGAGGAGGAAGCAAAAGAGGAGGAAGAAGAAGCAAAAGAGGAGGAGGAGGAAGAAAAGGAAGAAGAGGAAGAAGCAGAAGAGGAGGAGGAGGAAGGGAAGGAAGAAGAGGAAGAAACAAAAGAGGAGGAGGAAGCAAAAGAGGAAGAAGAAGAAGCAAAAGTGGAGGAGGAGGAAGGGAAGGAAGAAGATGAAGAAGGCAAAGAGGAGGAGGAGGAAGCAAAAGAAGAAGAGGAGGAAACCAAAGAGGAGGAAGAGGAAGAAGGGAAGGAGGAAGAGGAGGAAGTAAAAGAAGAGGAAGAGGAAGGGAAGGAGGAAGAAGAAGAAGTAAAAGAAAAGGCAGAAGGGGAGGAGGAAGAAGTAGAGGAGGGAGATGAAGAAGCAGAAGAAGAGGAAGAAGACAAAGAGGGAGAGGAAGAAGCTAAAGAGGAGGAGGAGGAGGAAGGGAAGGAGGAAGAGGAAGAAGCCAAAGAGGAGGAGGAAGAAACCAAAGAGGAGGAGGAAGAAGTAAAGGAGGGAGAGGAAGAAGCAAAAGAAGAGGAGGAGGAAGGAGAGGAGGAAGAAGTGAAAGAGGAGGAAGAAGTGAAAGAGGAGGAAGATGTGAAAGAGGAGGAAGCAGAAGAGGAAGAAGAGCAAAAAGAGGAAGAAGAAACAAAAGAGGAGGAAGGGAAGGAGGAAGAGGAAGAAGGAACAAAGGAAGATGAGGAAGAAAAGGAAGATGAGGGTCAAACAAAAGAGGAGCAGGAAGTGGAAGAGGAAGAAGCAAAAGAGGAAGAAGAGGGAGAAAAAGAGGAGGAAGAAACAAAGGAGGAGGAGGAAGAAAAAGAGGAAGAACAAGAAGAAGAAGCTCAAAATGAAGAGCAAGAAGCTGAAGAAAAGTCTGAAGGTGAAAAGGAAGGTGAAAATGAAGCTGAAGAAACAGAGGAGCCAGGGGATGAGGAAGCCGTGGCTGATGATGAGGCAGAGACATCAGAATGCAGAGGAGATGCTGAGGGCTCTGGAACTGACAACAATCCTGAGGGAGATGCTGTGGAAGGAAATGAAGAAGCTGAGCAAGATGAAGCTGAGGCAGAAGATGCAAAACCAGAGTCAGGAGATGAGGCTGAGGAGAAAAGCAGTGAAAAAGGTGAGAATCCTGATGAGAATGATGAGGAACCCACCGGGGATGACCCTGAAAATGCACATGAAAAACACAAAGACCAAGGCAACAACAAAGTTTCTGAGAAAGCCTCAAAGACCAAAGGTAAGAGAACCAACAAAAGGTTAGAGACTCTGAAAAAATCCACAGCCTTTTCTTGCTATTCTTCTGTTGGAAACTTCTCACAGCAATCCCAGAAGGGGTCTGATGATGAAGAGGAAAGAGTAGATGAAGAGGAAGGAGGAGTCAAAGAGGAAGGAATAGCTGAAGAGGAAGCAGTTGAAGAGGAATGCAAAGGTGATGATAATCCCACTAGCGACCACCCAAATGGAGAAGTTCGAAGTGATGAGAGCTCCAAACCCTCTCAGATGTATCCTGACAGTGACGAAGAAGAAGAGGACAAAGAATCTTCAGGTTCTGATCCCGTGGGAGATGAGGAGCATCCAGATGCTGAAGGTGCAGATCCAAAGGAGGCTGAAAACACTGAGGAAGTTCAGGCTGCTAAAAAGAAAGAAAACTCTGACGAGATTGACCAGGATGACCTGGACTTCTAGAACTGCTGACTAAAAACTGACTTTTTCTTTCTTTCTTCCTTTCTTTCTTTCTTTTTTAAAAGTATATTTTCATTACATATCTCAGTATCTCCGGTGAGTTGAGCCCTCGTAATCGGCTTTTCTTCTGAGCTAAATGTGGTAAACTCGATCTTGAATCCTGTGAGTAATGTTGCAATTACCTGCCCTCGTTTCTAGAGGGCTAGTAGCTCATTAATATCCTGTGGTCTCAATAGATAGGTGGTTTGGGGAAAGGGAAGGCTGTTTTGTTTGGGATACCTTCTAGCTCCCACCCTTTTAGCCATGCTGTTTGCTGCTGGAGTGATCTGTGGCTCTGCTGGGCATCGTCTCTGGGTGACTTTGGGATGCCTTTCACCTGCTGCACGCCATTTTCCTGGAGAGATTGCCAATCCACAGAAACACGACAAAATCAGGATTCATTGCCAAAGTCTGGTCAGAGCCCACAGAGATGTACATTGATGTACATTCATCTTCCTCCCTATCCCACCCTCCCTATACCCTGTATATTTATCTTGCCCTCACCTACCCCACCTCCTCTGTACCCAGAAAAAAGGGTCTGAGATATCAAAGATTTTCCTCATTTCCCCCATTTTTTTTCCTTTAGTAGATGTTGAGCTCATTGCTCATTTCACTGGGAGCCTCAACATGGAGAAAGGTCTTTCCAGTAGATCCTCTTCCAGACCCCATCTCATTGTACTGTGCTCATCACTGTAGTGGTAGATAAAAAAGATGAGTTAATTCACTCTGTCAAGTCTCTCAACTCAATAATGACCAAATTAGGGATAGATCCAATCCCTTGTGATGTCCTTTTCTATGCCAATGATGGTATTGAAGCACTTTACAGCCAGCTGGGATCCCTCAGACAATTTTGCACGAAGTCCTGTTCTGGAGCTGACGGGATTTGCAATGGCTCAATGCCCCATCCTTGCACACAAAATTTAAACTAATTTCCCCTTTAACATGGAAAAGCTTTGGGCATTTGTGCTGCAGCAAACAGCTGGAAGAGGCTGAAGCATTTATTGAAGAGCTTGGACTTCACAAACCACAATAGAACTGTAAACTTCATTTAGCAAATGTTTTTTACCAGATTGTAACTTTTTTTTTTTTTTCCCCTTCCTCTGGGAAAATATAAACATTTCTGGATGAATGCCCAACTAATGCCAGGAGAAGTTTGACCATACCTCAGCTGCATACTTGTGTAAAGCTCTTAGGGACACAGTTCATTTTATCAAAAATTTGCAGGGAGAATGAAAGAGAGGGGTTGAAAACAAAATGCCTTAAATTGTATGGAGAAAAAGTATGTGTGTAGTGTTGTGTTGGGTTTGTGAAGATGTATGCTAACATGCTTAAATAATCAGTATTCCAAATTAAATAATTCCTGTGGTTTTCATTTCTAGAATCCATTTTTCAAACTTACAGCCAGGGATAAGATTAATTTCACTCAAATGAAGAACTAGGTTCAGCTCCAGATGCAAACACCTAATTTTGGGTCTCTGAGGAGTAGGGGAGTTTGGGAGAAGCCAGTGGAGAGCTGGATCTCAGCTGAGCTGTTCCCACAAAGGCTGACAGTGCCTTCAGGAAGATCATCTAGAGACAACAGCATCTTCCTCTCAATGGAAAAGTTAAAATAATCTTCCTCAAAAGAAGGACAGCCCTATCTGTGAGCCTCATGGAATCACAGAATGGTTTGGGTTGGAAGGACCTCGAACATCATCCGGTTCCAGCCCCTTTACCTGGAAAGGGACAACTTCCACTATACCAGATTTCTCCAAGTCCTGTCCAGCCCTGGACACTTCCAGGGATCCAGGGACAGCCACAGTTTCTCTGGGCAACCTGTGCCAGGGCCTCCCCACCCTCACAGGGAAGGATTGCTTCCCAATGTCTAAATTAAATCTCGTCTCTTTCAATTTTTATGCATAAAGTAATCAAGTCCAGAGCATCAGGTCCAGCTGTTAACCCAGCACTGCCAAACCCACCACTAAACAATGTCCCCAGGTTCTACATCATGTATAGAACCCTTTTGGTTTCATAATCAGCTTTGTGACACATGCAGGATTCCATGGAGGATCCATGCAGGATTCCAAAAAGAACTGAGCCTGGTAGTCACAGCTCTGATCCTGACATGAGGAATAGATTGGAAGTGCTACATGTTGAGCGAACTCTAAACATTCCTGGTGAAATGTCTCCCCCTGAGACATCTAGACTCCCACCATAACCAGCAGGGAGAGAGGGGCAAACCCTGTGATTCATCTGCAGCTCCCTTAGGAGGAGGGGGGCTGCACTGCCAGCAGGCACATTTCCAACTGCAGAGTGCACAGGGAGCCTAGACAACCTCCTCAGATGAAAATCACACAACCACAGAATTATTAGGTTCTAAAAGACCTCCAAGACAATCAAGTCCAACCTGTGACTGACTCCACCTTGTCACCCAGACCAGAGCACTGAGTGCCTCATCCAGTCGTTCCTTAGAGACCTCTAGGAATGGGGACCCCACCACTCTCCTGGGCACCCCTTCCAAAATGTCCCGATGGGAAGAGCTGATCTCACTGCAGCTACTCTAAAGCATCTTCATGACTTTCAGGCTGTCAGGCAACAGCTCAAGCCAGTCATCCCATGGAGTTTTAAAAGGTTTTTTTTGGCTCCAAGATCACAAAGGGAATGGCTTCAAACTGAAAGAGTTTAGGTTGGCTATTAGGAAAAAATTCTTCCTGTGAGGGTGGTGAGGCCCTGGCACAGGGTGCCCAGAGAAGCTGTGGCTGCCCCTGGATCCCTGGAAGTGTCCAAGGCCAGACTGGACAGGGCTTGGAGCAACCTGGGACAGTGGAAAGTGTCCCTGTCCACAGCCAGAGGTGGAACTGGAAGAAATTTAAGGCCCCTTTAAATCCACGCCATTCCATGATTCTGTGATAGTCATTAATCAGTGGAATAATGAAACCTGGAACTGCCCCCAGAGCCAAATCCCATGATCCTGCTCTCCTACAGATCCTGCTGTACTTAAATTAACCTGTATCAAACCAGGGATGCTAACAGCAAGCCATACATCAAGATTATGTCTTCTCTATTAATTAAGTCGAGGTCAAAGCCCTTCTGCAAGCTCAGGCTCAGCACTGTTAAGGACTCACTTTGACTCAAATGGTGCCTGAGTTCTGGAAACACAGCAAGAAATGAGTGCACACGAGTTTTTTAGTGGGTCCCAGCCCTGCATTTTGAGCCCTGGATGGATTTATTAGGTGTGGGCATAGTGGGCAGATCTTTGTCCAGCTCATGGGCAAATGTGTTGGCTGCAGCTCTTCACCTGCTCCTGTCACACCTGAAGCTCCTTCCAAAGGTTTTCTGTGTAGGTGTTTATGATGCTGCATGGATGGGACACTGAATTCTCTAAGGAGATGCTCCCCAGCTCTGGGACTCTGGATTTGCTCCTTTTTTCCGGTTTGAGCCCTGACTTTGGCAAGGCTGAGAGCCAGCACTGTCAGTAAAAGCAGACAGAGCACAAGTAAACGCTCATCATTTCGCAGTTTGAACATATCCTTAAGTTACTTGTGCTCTCTGATATGTCTTCTGCACTGTTTGAGCAGGATCCTCACAATCTGAGCAGTGTAAAAATACCCCCAAAATCCACCCACAACCAGATCCTGAGCGTGGCTGCCTAGTCTGCTACCTTTACACACCTTCTCCCACCTTCTCTGAAGGGCAGAATTCTCTTTTCAGGAGAAAACAGCAGCCCTTGCTCTCATCAGGTCACACTGCTCATCATTAGCTGTCATCACACAGCATGGGCCAGAGCACAGCTCGGCTAAAGCAGGACTGACAAAATTGCTGGAGGGTTCATTAGAGCCAACAGTCCTGGGGAGATGAGCACCTAAAAAGACACTGGGGTTGAATTCATGAGCTGGCTGTCTAGACTCCTGCTTTAGCTGGAGCAAAACAGGTGCTTCCAGGGCGTGATTAATCTCATTCTGAAGCAGACATCTCAAATAGGTCAGATGACTCACGTCCTGGCAGGGCTTGTTTCTCTCTGCAGGTGACCAGTGTGTGGCTGCAGACACCAACGTGGTGCACATCAAACACCAGGTGAGACGAATCCCACCTTCAGAGAGAAATCAAAGCAGTGGACTTTGCAGGCTGCAAGGAAGAGGTTAGAATTGTCTGTTTGGCCAGGTAAAGCCCCTGGAAAGAGGGGTTGAGGGAGGTGAATTTAAAGAGATGTGGCCAAATTAAAAAAGCTTCTTGTGAACATGTTGCCTGGCAATTATTGCCCCAGGAGCTGTATTTTCAGCAAAGAAAGCAGGGAAGCTGAGGAAGAGGGTGAAGCAGAGCCAGGAATGCTGGAGGCAGTGCAGAGGATCCAAAGAGTTCAGGTGTCATAGTTGAGACAGAGACAACACAAAGCAACACACTCCATTTCCAGAAGGTTTCAGACTGTTTTTATTCCAGCATTGATGCTTTTTATACATTCTTACACAACTCATCAGTTTGCACTTTACTCATTGGTCACAAGAGACAAACAAGGTGCTCACTGAACAGTCAGTTGCAGTTTCTCTGATTTATCCTTCTGTCTGTCTTGGCTTCCACGTCAGTGACCTGCGTAGGAAATTCTTTC
>JAWWMS010000173.1:111167448-111184635 GCA_035048045.1 Chlorospingus semifuscus
AGGGTGGTGAGGCCCTGGCACAGGTTGCCCAGAGAAGCTGTGGCTGCCCCTGGATCCCTGGAAGTGTCCAAGGCCAGGCTTGGATCACTGTGGGACAGTGGAAGGTGTCCCTGCCCATGGCAGGAGGTGGAACTGGATGAGCTTTAAGGTCCCTTCCACCCAAACCACTCTATGGTTGTGTGTCAAACATTCTTTATTAATACATGGAGTTACTGTGTTAGAAATTTTTTGAGTTAAAAGATATACATTTCACATAATTTTAAAGTTACAGGTTGTATTGATCATTCTTTAATAAAGATAAATTTGATATAATGTCCACAATTATTGATGATTTGGAATTGTAGTGTCTTAGCAGCTGAAATCAATTTAAAAAAAAGTTGTGTATGGAGAAATCTGCTTTTCCCTACTTATGTATTCATTTCATGCTCTTAGTAATTGGGAAAACTGCAGCTATATATTTTTTAAAAAAAGATCTTCACCCCTCTTTATTTGCTCAGTACTTTTCAGTATTTTCATACTTTTTAAGTGGGATTGTTGGGGTGTCCTGTGCAAGGCCAAGGGTTGGACTCGATGATCCTGGTGGGTCCCTTCCAGCTCAGGGGATTCTGTGATTCACTTTGTGCCAGATTAAAAGCTTCTAAATGTCCTTTTATACCAGTGGGTTATAAAGTCCCTGAATTCCTGATTTCTGCTCACTGCCCAAATGGATCTTGAGATTAATTTGATTAATTTCATGACTTTATTAGGATTTTAAGTTTGGCTTAATGTACTTCATGTTTTCACTCTGTCTTACAGCACAATCCCTGCATAATGGATGCTTGTGAGCATTAATATTAAATATTATTTAAACCTGCATTTAAAAGCAAACTGTATTTTAAACAGAGTAGAAGCAGCACATATGAAGGCATAACCTTTGCATTTGATACCTGTAGTTACTGGAAGCTTTTGGGAATGTTAAAAAGTTATTGTTGATAAACTTGAATGCTGGAAAAATCTTGATCTCTCAGCTTTGTACCATTTCATGCCACGCTTGGCTTAAGGGACTTTTTTTGCCCATTTTGCATATTTTTAAAAAAACAAAGTCACACAAATCTATTCATCGATCCAGAGGAGGATTTTTTTAATTAAGGGAAAGCATTTTGTACTTATTTACATTTTACACACAGATTTTCTCTGTCCCAGTAAAAATGCCAGTTTCTAATCATGGTTTAGATGAGGGTAGCAAGAACCCGGTCAGAATGGGGACGAGCTCACCGAGAATCTGTTCCTGCTGCAGATCTGGGGAGTTCAGAAATCGCTCTGCACTTTCCAGGACGCTGCCTTGAACCACGAGAGACATTTCAAAGAACTCTCCCCTTCTCGCAGGGGTATTTGCTTAATCATCTTTGCTGGAACAACTTCCTTTGGAATGCTAATGAATCCTCAGCTCCGGGAGGTTCTTTGTACCAGAGTTGCTCTACATGAGATTTAACGCTGTGAAAAGCACACACAAGGAAATTTAACCCCCAAAACAGGGGTGAGCCCCATTCTTGCTGCTCCCTGACAAGCAGGACATGGAGAGGTGATTGACTGAAATAAATGTTGTGGGGTTGAAGGGGGACAGGCTGAGTTGTGACCTTGCTCTGCTGGGTGTTGGCAAAGCCCTGGGATGATGCCCTTGTAGGTCCACATTAATTACTCAGTAATTATCCAAGGAGAGAAAGAAATAATTTTTGTTTTTTGAGAGAAGATATTAGAAGGGATGTTGTATAGCTGTACTTTTTATTGGAAAAAATTGGCTTTCCTTTAAGCTCCCCTCTTTTTGCCATCTTTCATGACTTTTAAAATTCTCCTTTTTAACGCATCAGCTTGGGGTGTCAGAGAATCATGGAATGGTTTGGGTTGGATGGAACCTTAAAGATCATCGAGTTCCACCCCTGGCCATGGGCAGGGACACCTTCCAGTATCCCAGGTTGCTCCAAGTCCATTCCAACCCAGCCTTGGTAAATTCCAGGGATCCAGGGGCAGCCACAGCTTCTCTGGGAATTCTGTGCCAAGGCCTCACCACCCTCACAGCCAGGAATTCCTCCTCACATCTCATTTCAATCTCTCCTCTTTCAGTTTGGAGCAGTAAATATATACTGGCCAAAAATAAGATTACCTGAAAATTGGAAGAGGATTTCCAAAAATCGCAAACATCAAGTTCTGGACTGGCTTTCCAAAGGCAGTAATGAGGCAAATCATGTAAATGCTGTATAAATTAAAGGGCCAGTGTATTGCTGGGAGCATGGGATTGACTCAGTGACCCAGATGGTCCCTTCCTAATAGAATGACAATTAAACAGTAACTGAGAATATAAAATAATTTCCAATATGAGTTGTGTTTATCGGAACATCTGACTTTTTTTTTGAAAAAATGATTTGACTCTTCAGCCTTTATGAATTGTACAACTAGAGGCTGAAGATAAAATTTTAACTCATTGAGGAAAATACGCTGCCATTCTTTGGGAGTCTTGAGATGTGCTATTATTCCATTTGATAGTTGCAGAAAAATACCTTGGCGAATAAAAGTATTTTTATTAAATTCTGCTATCATATCTCCCTTTTTACATTTGGCAGGGATTAATATTATTCCATCGTTTAGTCATAAAAGAACAGGTCCTTGTAATGAACTGTGGCAGGAGAGAGGTGAAGGAGAGCTTTGATAGACAGATCTGATATAATGACACAGAAGATAACACACAATCCATGGTCCTCATATCTTGATCTTTTATATATGTTCAGCTGCAGGAAAAATTGAGGGAAAAAAGCTTTTTATTAAAAGAAAAAAGCCCTAAGACAGTTTGATTGCAGAAAACTGGCTTGAATTACTGCTGTGGAGGAGGAGAGAATGTGTGTGACCACCTGACCCTCTTTTCCTCTTCGTGGGGGAATGGGAACCTTCTCTCCTTGGCCCCTGGAACTTAAAGGAGGAATCATTTTGCTGAGATGTCTTCAAGACTGTTCATTTATCCTGCTGAAAGCTGGGAAGACTTTGGAGAAGACAAAGGAGAGAAGATTTTTCCTTGGAAGTGTCCAAGGCCAGGTTGGGATGGGGCTTGGAGCAACCTGGTCTATGGGAGGTGTCCCTGCCCATGGCAAGAGTTGGTACTGGATGATCTTTAATGTGGATTGGTACTGGATGATCTTTAATGTCCTTCCCAACCCAAACTATTCCATGATTCTGTGGCATTTAATATTTGGGCCATTTTGGTCGTATTTCTGTCTTATTTCTTCTTCATCTCCTTCTGCCTAAGGTGTAAAAAAATCCTTCCAGCTTGTAGCTCTGTGTTAGAGCCACACAAAGAGTCTGTGGTTGTTCCACGTGTCCCTTTTGTTCCTCAGGGAGATTTGAGGGAAAGATGGCATGAACTGAGGGGAACAGAGCAACGAGGGCTCACACTGGTGCAGGGGCAGGAAAGTTCAGTTCCTCTGCTCCAGGGGCTCTTGTCACATGGATTGGGGTGTCCTGGTGGTGTCTGAGTTCACTCTTAAACTCCATTTGCTTCTCCAGCAGCAAAAATAAGCATCAACTGACATTTGGAGAGGAGCTGTGATCAGTGAGAAAGTAGAAGGAAGAAAGTTTGCAAATAAATAGAAAATCCATCCCTGGAGCTGTTCCAGGCTGGGTTGGACAGGGTTTGGAGCATCCTGGGGTAGTAGAAGGTGTTCCTGCTCATGGCAGGGCATGAAACAAGGTGGTCTTTAAGATCCCTTATAATCCATACCATTCTGGAATTGTGTGACTCTCTAAGGTGTGAAGCCAAGCCGGGCTTTCCATGTAAAGGTTTTCCCACACACAGCAGTGACAATGAACTGTCATTCAGGGCATTGTCCTTTCTCTGCCCCCTCCTTCAGCATGAGTTTCCAAAATTCACATTTTACCCTCGTTCTCACTGTAAAAAAACGGTCAAAAATCTGAAAGTGGAAGTTCAGATCCTCTCCACCTGCCCAGTCCAATATAGTACTTCCAAGGAAATATATTCTGCTCAAATATTGTCTCCTAGCTCAGCTGTTACATTTTAATTTGAAGTGTCACCCTGAAGCCAAAGAACTGCCTGGTTTTGAAGAGACCTGGTTTCTATTTGCTTGTGACTTTAATCTCCATGAAACTACCAAAAGGATGATTTTAACTCAATACCCTTTGTTTCTTTTGTTTAAAGATGTGTTTAATTCTTCTTCAAAAACTTTTTTTTCAATGAGATATTATCATTAAAATAACTGTATTAAACTCAGCATCATGAATAATTCATAATGCAATTTTGAAAAAATGGCCATGCAAAACTCCAATAATTAGTTTTATGTGATAGGAAAAGCATTATTTTCATATTTAGACAGGAAGTGAATATTTATTTAGATACAACATTCACGGTGTACTAAATTATGGCAGAAACCACTCTTCGTAATTTAAAAAAATGACAAGTTAATTTGAAAGCCAGGTCTAAGATGCAGACTCATACCTTGCAAGCTACCTGATAAAAATGATTACTTTGTGTATTTATGCATTTGCTGTTAAATGGGTGGTTTTCAAATGTGATTGCACACTGAAAATGAGACTCGAGCCCATGATGGTGCCTTTTATGATTTTTTTGGCATTTGTTTGTGTGATTTGCAGTAGTAATGCCTGTCATTTTCTGAGGACACAATGACAATTCTCATTAATTCCCTCCAGCCTTGTAGAGAGCATTAAGGAAGTTGTGGGATGGTTGGCAGGAGTCATGGCACACCTCTCAATACATGAATTTTCTGGATCTGGGATTGGAAGGTGCCAAATTCCTGTTGTTCAGTATTGTCCTAGGTCCTCCCCAAGGAGTCTGTCTGGCAGTTTTGGGTCTAAATCTCTTTTTTTTTCTAATTAACATTTAAAAAACTTTCTCCCTTTATCAGAGTAAGTCTCTGTGTGCTGAGTGCCCTGAACCCCCCATTTCACAGAATCCTGAATTTCTGTCAAATCAAAATGAGTGGCATTTTTTTCCAATTTAATTGATCACCACGTACACAAAGCAAATAAGAAACAACCAGTTTGATTTCTTGGAGTTGTGACTGGCAAGGCTTCCAGGCTTGTGCAGGAAGAAGGGGATGGATATTGTCCCTGTTGTCCTCAGTCCTTGTGCTGCTGGGTGTTCTTCCAGGTCCCTGGTAAGATAAAACGTGATCATCACTTGAATTTCAGCTTCTGTGCATTTTCCACATGATCCAATTAAATTGTGGAGCCCAACTTTGCATCCTGTGCTCTGAAAAGCTTTGGCAACTTCCTTTGATCTTGGCAGTCCGTGGGAACGTGTTCATAAAGCAGCTTGAATAATAAATAGAATACAGTTATTTATTGATTTATCACAAATACAGAGGTTTTCATGAAGCAGTTGGAATAACTCTCTGCTTTTGTACATTAAATTATGAAAGTTTAATTGTGCTGGGTGGATAAAGGTGGCTCTTGTGAGCTGTAAAACCTGGAGGGTTGGGAGGTGGACTGGGACCTGGAGCATTGGCTGAGCAATTCCATGGCTGCCATCAGTTGTAGCTGCAAAGAGTTTGCACAGACTATGAGATACAGGCAGGTGCTGGGTTAAAATGAAGCACAGAATAAGTTCTTGGTCGCAAAACAGGGCTGAGATCCTGCCAGAAAATTGGAATGACAAAATGGAGTCGGTGTCAGGATGGGGACACCCAGCAGGATTGCTGGGGTGGATGTGGACAGGAATAATTCTGCCATTTCCAAACTTCTGAGCACCTGATTTCGGGGTTTCAACGTGACTTGAATGAATTATTTGAATAGAGCAATGCTGTGACAAAGGGCTTCTTGACATGCTGCTGGTGACTCAGAGCAGCCAACAGATTTTTTATTTATATCAGAAAATCGTGGAATAATTTAGTTTGGAAAAGCCCTTTCGGACCATTGAGTCCAAGTGTTCCCCCAGCACTGCCAAGGCCACCAATGCCCATGTCCCCAAGTGCCACATCCACAGGGATTTAAATCCCTCCAGGGATGGGAACTCCAGCACTGCCCTGGGCAGCTGTGCCAGGGCTGGACAGCCCTTTGTTTATTCTGAGAAGGCTCCAGGGAGAGCTCAGAGCCCCTTCCAGGGCCTAAAGGGGCTCCAGGAGAGCTGGAGAGGGACTGGGGACAAGGGATGGAGGGACAGGACACAGGGAATGGCTTCCCACTGCCAGAGGGCAGGGATGGATGGGATATTGGGAAGGAATTCCTGGCTGTGAGGGTGGGAAGGCCCTGGCACAGGCTGCCCAGAGAAGCTGTGGCTGTCCCTGGATCCCTGAAAGTGTCCAAGGCCAGGTTGGATGGGGCTTGGATCAGCCTAGGATGGTGGAAGGTGTTCCTGCCCATGGCAGGGGGTGGAACTGGGTGATGATTTTATTTTTCTATGGCTCAATCCAGCCTCTTCATCCCAACATAAAATTCACCCCTCCAGATCCTATGTCTCCTTCCAAACATCATTTCCCATCTCTGCACCAGCCCCTATCCCCAGAGCAGGACCCCAAACTCACAACTCTCCCATGTCCCCTTGTCCCCATGTCCCCATCATTGCCCCAGGGGTGCCAGTCTGAGCACAACTGCTGTGAGTCTCAGCCAACACCACCAGAACACACCCCAGGCAGAACTTATCACACAAGAGCTATCATTTGAGGTGTCTCAGCCTTCTTTAAACAGCAGAAAATCCATCCTAGAGATGTACTTGAGCACATTGTGCAGCTCAGCTGAGGACAGGTGATGCTGGGATACATCCCAGCCTTGGTGGATCTCCAAAAACAGGAGCCTTCCCTTAAAATGGGCTGCTAGAGGCTGTTCCTGCATGGAAAACAAAGTCTTTTTAGGTCATTTAACCTATTCCCAGGGTTCAGCAAAGCTTCTTGCAACCTTGTTACAGATATGATTCACACAATGATATTTCAATCACTTCCTCTGGGAGACTCTTTCCAACAATGCAGGTTTCTTGGCAGGAGAAGAATTCCCAGGGACTGAGCTGAAGCTTTCCTTCACCCTTCCAATGCATCCTCTCAAACAGCTTCAAAATGAGAATTTCCCTCCCTTTTCATTGCCCTCCTGAGGAGCCACGTCATTCTCCAAGGGCATGTGCCAAGCCCAAGGAAAAACTGGGATGAAAATCCAAAAAATCAGACCTAGAGTGATCCTAATCCAGTTCAGAGAAACCCACTGGAGGAAAAATATGGCAGGTTCTCCACAACTCCCTGACAGGAGGGTGGATCCACGTGAGGGTCGGTGTCTGGTGCCAAGGAACAAGTGAGAGGATAAGAAAAAACAGCCTGGAGTTGCACCAAGGGAGGTTTGGACTGGGTATTAGGAATAATCCAGGGAAATGTTGGAATCACCAGACACTGAGGGATTTAAATCCTGTGGATGTGGCACTTGGGGACATGGGTTAGTAGTGCCCTTGGCTCTGCTGGAGAATGGTTGGACTCAATGCTCTTAAAGGACTTTTATGATCTAGAGGATTCAATTTTTTTGTCCTTTTCATCATTTCCCAGCTCAAAGGTATTTTTATTTTGGACCAGGAAAATCCCAGTGACACACCCCAGGTCTATCCCATGGCTTTTCTGCAGGTGAACCCCAGGTGTCTGTACAGACATACTCTAATCCAAGAGTCTGATAATCCATGAGTCTCCTGATGTCTGACAGGATGAAACTTTGCTATGTTGGACTTCAAAAATTGCTGATTTCTGAAGCTTAAACGTGCTTGAATGTCGTGTAGCACAACCTCAGAATCCTGGAATCACTAAGGCTGGAAAATCCCACCAAGATCATCAAGCCCAACCATTCCTCCACCAGTGCCAAGGCCACCTCTGACCCATGTCCCCAGGTGCCACATCCATAATTTAACCTCTTCAGGGATGGGGATCCACCAATTCCCTGCCATACAAATGATTGCCATTTTACCAGAAATGAACACTCAGTCCTGGATCTGCTCCTGAAAAGAGGGAACACAGCAATGCAGGATGCAGATGAAATGAGAAATTTTTAAATTGTCTTTGAGCAGGGGTGTGGGAGAGGGAGGAATCTTGCCTTAAAGACACCTCTGTGTTCTGCAGGTGAAAATTGAAGTAGAAAGGTTCATTAACATGGGTTGGGTTTTCTTGCTGTACCAAATGATGATTTGGCCATGATTTTCCTCCCTCTTGCAGCTCAGTCTCTCACTGTTTTCTATTTTGAAGAATTTTCTCCCCAGAAGTACAGGAAAATAAACTTCTTATCCCTGCAAGTAATTGTGGAAGGGATCCAGTAGACAAAGCAAAAAGTACAAATACAGCCAGATTTGTGGTTTTGCAAAATATTAAATTGCAAAGAAACAGGCTTTGTATTAGAATTGTTTGTTATTATCCATCTCTTGAGCATCTCTGAAAACAAACCTTCTCCCATGAGAAGGAATAACTCATCCCTTTTTATTATTTTTATAATTATTACGGTGCTCAAGACACCGTTGTGGAAGCGCCGTGGTATCAGATCAATTATCAAAGATGAGCAGTTTTCTCTTGTATTAAGTGATGTGGAAACATCATGAGACAGCCCCTGATGCTGCAAATTTGCAATTTAAATTACTGAGCACTGGGGAAAAACAAGGAGGAAACTGAGGCACAGGAAGATGTTTTGCCCCCAATGTTATTTCATCACTTTTGAGCAGGAAACTGAAGAGATTCTGAGGATTTGGGCTGTTTGAGGTCACACACAGAAAGTTTAGGGTGAACTCAAGAGGTGAAAGATTTCCCAGTGTTTAAATCCAGCAGTGAATCCATGTTTGCTGGAACACAGGGAGAAAAACTGTCAGGAGAATTATTGCTCATGTCCATCTGCCTTGACCAAAGCATGAAAACATGGAATCAGGGAATGGCTTGGCTTGGAAGGGGCCTTAAAGTTCACCCCAACCCTTGCCATGGGCAGGGACACCTTCCACTATCCCAGGTGGCTCCAAGCCCCATCCAGCCTGGATATGGACCCCTGTGTGATGTGGGCACGCTGAGATCTTCCTTCCTGCATCCCACCAGGCCCTGGAGCCATTGCAAGGCCCTGGAAGGAATCCCAAAGTTTAGGGAAGGTTCTGGTGAACCCTGTGACACAAAATATCCCTATTTGGACAACAAGTCTCAGGCAGGACCCACAAGTGTCATCCAGCTTGTGCAGGTGGCAGGGTGGACATTCCAGGTGGGATAAATCCCCAGGTAGGTGGGTCATTAGCACCCACTGAATGATCCACAGGAATTATTTTAAGCAAGGTATGAGCTGGGAAAAGTCTCAGAACTTCCCAAGCCTGGAGTGCTGGTGATTGTCCCACCTCTGGAAGCATTCAAGGCCAGCTCGGACAGGGCTTTGAGCAACCAGATCTGGTGGGTGACATCCCTGCCTATGACAGGGGGTGGGACTGGATGACCTTTAAATGTCCCTTCCCATCCAGACCATTCCATGATTCGCCCATCACATTCCCTGCTGGCTGTAGAGCCTCATGTCACCCCCCTGGACCCCATCCCAGGCTCTATCCCACCACAGGACACCTTGCACAACCCATCCTCTTCCCATTGCTTGTGCACACACACACACACAAACCTATTTTTCCATCACCCACAGGCATCCCAGCAAAGCCTCTGAAAAAAGGAATCTGCCCACCAACTTTTGGGATCTGCTCCCTACGGACCTGGGAAGGGGATGCGAATCCCTTTAGCGTTGGGTCGCGTTTGGTTTGTTATGAACACATTTTTTCCCCTCTTTTCTCTGTGTCTCCCTGGATCAGGATCCCGGGATGAGGCCAGCATGAGAAAGTGGGGGCTGTCCGTGCAGATGTTGCCCGGGGAAGCCGAGGTTCCCACAGCGGGTAGGAAGCGGGGCCTCACGGAGCCGGGATGGGGCTGCGGAAGTGGCAGCAGGGCTGGTCCAGGGATGATGGGAGAGGAGAAGCCAAGCAAG
This sequence comes from Chlorospingus semifuscus, assembly GCA_035048045.1. Taxonomy (NCBI): domain Eukaryota; kingdom Metazoa; phylum Chordata; class Aves; order Passeriformes; family Passerellidae; genus Chlorospingus; species Chlorospingus semifuscus. The sequence continues at coordinate 111,177,394 of JAWWMS010000173.1, forward strand.
GGGGGGCCCCGGCCTGGAGCGGGGGGGACATCTATTCTTGGAGAAAAATGGGGGCCCTGGTTGGGGGGGTTTTATTGTAAGGCTTTGTTTACACCCCGAGCTGAATGAATCAAATGACCTTGTTTATTGTCGGTCGCCTGAATGGACGGCACAGGGAGAGGGGGAGGGATGGGGACAGAGAGGGGGGGGGGGTTGTATTATTGTTAATTCTGCCATTTCCAACTTCTTCTTCTTCTTTTTTTTAAATTTTTTTTTTCCCCTACCACGCATTGTTGCTGTGATAAAAGAATAAAAGGTGAAACTCTATTCCTTCCTTTCCCCATCTCCGCAGTATTCTCCAAATCCCCAGGCAGGAGCCTGTTGGGATGAGTGTTCCAAACCACAGAGCTATGGATGAGATTCAGGCCCTGATCCTGCTGCTCCTGACCTCTTTCCTTCCCAAAATCCTTTCCCGTGGGATGACACCTGTCCTTACAGTGCTCACTGTGTCCCTTCCCACAACAAACCTTTTGCCACCACCATTGGATGGATCCCATTTTGCCCCTGGATAGATGCAGCAGCATGGTCACTGCTGCCACATGCAGGGACATTATTCCCAGGGAATAGCAACATCCAGGCATGGTTCCTTACACCCCCGCAGTTTTTGGGACCTGAACTGAAGGCTTCATTGAAGGACCCAACTTTGCAGCAAACCACCTGCTCTTGGTGCCAGCTGCACAGAGATATTTTGGTGCAAGTCCTGATTACGGTTTATTTTACCTTTTAATTGGCCCCTGGTGATCCCCACTGCTGCTTGATAACTCCTCGGCCAGGAACTCAGCAGTTTTTTGGGGTATTTGACTTTGCAGAGCTATGAAGATTCAGGTTGGAGGATTAACAGGATTGCTGAGGGCATGAAATGGTCCTTATTGGTTTGAGCATCACAAAAACCCTCAGGGAAAAGGGCAGAGGATTATGTTGGGCTTGAAATGACAGTTTTCCCTCCCTGTCACAATTTATAAAGATTTGTACATCTCTAGGATGAAGAGAAAGAGTGAAATGTTTCCCAAATTCTGGCCCCTCCAGGGACATCCTTTGGGGTACCCTTGGCTCCACATGGAAGTCAGCTCCTGCACTGAGATTTGCCATATTCATGGGTGTTTCCCTCTATCCTTTCACCTCACTTCTCTTTCCCTTCACCTTAAGGCATTTTGATTCCTTCAGGATCATATTTTAATTTCTGAATGACTTCTGGATTTTGTTAGCACAATGTCAGAGATTCTCACTGGGGACAAGTTGAAACTTCATCCCAAAAACCTCATCCCGCCTTCTTCCCCTCTCTACCAGCAACTTGCAGGTGGTGATGGAGCTTTTCTGGCTGAGAAACATCAGTGCAACAAGGAAAGCATCCTGGAGTAGCTTGTACAACCAATCTGCTGGGAATTCAGCACTTGAAAGCTGATTTTTCAGGGGGTACAGGTGTCTCAGGTGCTGCAGGGCAGCTCAAATGTCACCAAGTGCCCACATCCTGTGTGGGCAGCTGAATCACACACTCGTGGCACAGACATCCACGTCCCAGGAGGGTGTTTATCCCACAGAAGCCCAACCAGACAGTCCATGAAGTGACTCAGCAGACCACAGGGAGGTCTCTGATTTATGGGGAGGTGAATCACTGCCTGGGAATATTTGCCAGAGATCCATAGGCAGTGTAAGAGGCTAAAAACCTGAGCTGATAAAAAAGACATAAATACTTAGAGGCAGGTGAGATGGGTTGTGGCATTTAGGGCATCCACCTTGGGAAAGACACCTTCCCAAGACAGAATCCAGGGAATTCCTGCCCCAGTGCTGGAGTGAGCCTGATCCTGTTTCCCCAGGCTGGCTTACAGAGAAGGAGACAGATGGGCATGAAACCCCAGACCTGTACCTACAGAGGAACTCAGACACACAATTTTAGATCCTTTCTGCCATCAGAGCTATGGATTTATTGTTATTTCAAGGAATAACAAATAATCCAGCCTTTACAAAGACAGTCTGACCACACTCACCACTGGAAGAGACTGGATGGACTCATCACTGAAGTCATTCAGTCACGACTTTATATCGCTTTATATTCTGCTTTATGAGCTTTTTCCATTATTTATTTACGTCTCCAATCCTTGCTTGATCACAGACTTCTCACTAATTAATATCAAGGATTATCCTAGGTTCTTTGGTCGATGATGAGCCAAAATCAAGGTTTTGGTCCTTGGCTTCCTTCATTCACGTGCTCCCTTTTACTGGCAGGCTCCTATTTTTGGCCTTATATCCTTCAGATTTCCCCATGGCTGAAGGCAGGTGGATTTAATGAATTTAATGCAACCTGTGGGTGTAGGACATGCCTGTCAGAGGGTACAGGATGGCCATAAGTCTTGAAAATTTACATCAGCATTAGAAGAGCACATTTTGGGCCAAGGTCAAGAAACCTTTGACTGAGAACAGAGGTGGGAAAAGAGAATTAAAAACACAGAGGTAGAAATGAGCAAAGAAAAGCCCTGTCTGTTACCCAGAGCCAGAAGAGGGGATGTACAAGGTGTATTTTGGCTGTGACACCACGGGCAGGTGGATAAATAAAAGCCCTTTTTCCCTCTCAATGGCCCAAGCCTTTTTTCAGTACCATGTGAACACCCTGTTTGCCATCCATGCCACCACTTCCCAGAACACCCTGTTTGCCATCCATGCCATCACTTCCCAGCCTGTGCAGCCCCAGGTGGAGCTGGGAATCCATAAATTTCAGCAAAGGAAGGCATGAAGATACAGGAGTGCAGCAGCAGTGCTCCTTGAACAAAGTGGGTGTCCCAAGTAGGGGGAATTAATCACTTGTCTCAATCCATGGATAGCAAAAAACCATGAGACCTCCTCAGTCTGGATTCTGAACTTTTAGGGACGATTTTTTACCCCCTAACCTGATAATTGTATCAACTGGACTGTGCCAATAATTCCGTAATGCCCCCATCTCCCCTCCATCTCTGCATCAATGCATCCAAATAATCCAATATTTATACTCTGAGCTCATTCATATTTACACTGAAGGACTGGACACCAAAAAGCCCTGAGATCTGTCTGATAAGAGGACAGGGAGATGCATTTTGGCAGAAGATTTGCAGTTTGATCAGCAAAAGCAATTTTGGTGGGGTTTAAAATCCACTGATGTCACATCATGGAATGAGATCTTGGATAAGGCTGAGTATCATAAATACTGACACTTGAGATTATCCTATTCAGGGATTAAAAGAAACCAAAACACCCAAAAGAGGGACTTTCTGCCATCTAGGGGTTGTGTTTTTCCATTACAATCAGGACTGGAAAAGGAAAACTGTGATTTCACCTCTCTTGAATCTATGCACATAAATAGGTCATTATATAAAAAATGAATAGACATTCTTTCCAAAAACAAGTTTTAAAAGGGAAGAAGTTGAGAAACTCCCTTTTTTTCTGTGAATATCCAGAAAGAAGCCCCATTTAATTTCTCTTCTACTGCAACATCTCAGCATTGTTTGTGTTAGAAATGTGCTGGATAAGGCACATGAGAAAACACAGTTTATTTTCCACTTCTCAACTGAAAGTTTTTAGAAAAATCCACAAAAGAGGAGGGAGAAAATCAAGAGATCTTTTGTTTTTTTTCTGCTTTAAAACCTCAATTTTTCTAAGATATCCAGTAGCATCATTAGCATCACATATTTTTACATTTAACACCCACAGCTAAGCTCTGCCTATAAAATAATTACACTTATGCTTAAAAAAGTAAAAAAGTGATTTGATATTTAAAGTGTGCCCCACTCTTCGCTGCTTAGACATTTTGCTGAAGGGTTTAAAATCTTTAAAAGCTAATAACAGAATAATATGTTAATATTTAATATTTCATTTCTGTGCTAGAAGATGGCAGAATTATGTGATGAATTTCTGTTTTTTTGACAATGGCCTGGAGTGCCAGGACACAGGGAATGGCTTCCTACTGCCAGAGGAATAGATGGGATATTGGGAAGGAATTCTTCCCTGTGAAGGTGGGCAGGCCCTGGCTCAGGGTGCCCAGAGAAGCTGTGGCTGCCCCTGAATCCCTGGAAGGTCCAAGGCCAGGTTGGAGGGGGTTTGAATCTACCTGGGACAAAGGAAGGTGTCATGTCCCATGGAATTTCACAATTCCATGAAAATCCAACATGCCCAGTTTATGACTGGTCACAGTTTCCTCGTTTCCATCTCATGTTGCCCAAACTTTGCCATCTTACCTGGCTGATAAAGATCCAAATTTTAGAAATCACGATCCAAACTGCAGCTGTTTGGCCCAGTTTTGTGTCTCCAGACTTTGTAAGTGGACAATGCCCAGGGGAAAATTTTAAGAGATTATAAGGATAAAATAATATTTCCCTGGTAGCTGAGCCATTGGAGCATCCCTAGCCAGACTCAGCTGATGAAATCTTTGGGTTTAGCATTGTAGGACACCACACTACCCACCAATCCAGGATTTTTCAAGAGGCAGCTGGATTGAGGTCACCCATAGGGGAAGGGAGAGCTTTTAAAAGCCTGGAGATGACCAGACTGGGTCACTCGGCTTTGTGAGGTTGCCACCATTGTTGGCACCGTTGTTTATTGACATTAATGCACCTACAAGTGGCACATCTGGGATTCCTACAGCCTTGCCTGGGCTCTGCATCAGGCTGGGCCAGGAGGTGCCCTTGCTTCCCCTTCTCTCCTGCATTTACCTTGGGACTTTTCAGAATTCTTCAAAAATTATTTTACAGTTTTACAGCCCCTCACTGCCAGAAGGACACTGAGGGGCTGGAGTGTGTCCAGGGAAGGGAACAGAGCTGGGGAAGGGGCTGGAGCACCAGGAGGGGCTGAGGGAGCTGGGAAAGGGGCTCAGCCTGGAGAAAAGGAGGCTCAGGGGGGCTCTGCACAACTCCCTGACAGGAGGGGACAGCCAGGGGGGGGTCAGGCTCTGCTCCCAGGGAACAGGGACAGGAGGAGAGGGAATGGCCTCAAGCTGTGCCAGGGGAGGTTCAGGCTGGACATCAGGAGGAATTTCGTCATGGAAAGGGTGGTCAGGCATTGGAGGGGCTGCCCAGGGAGGTTTGGAGTCCCCATCCCTGGAGGTGTCAAAGGAATGATTGGATGTGGCACTCAGTGCTCAGGGCTGATGACAAGGTGGGGATGGCCACAGGTTGGACTCAATGCTCTTGGAGGTCTTTTCCAATCCAAATTATTCTGTGATTCTTTGTCTCTTACCCTTTTATCCTTGCAAATACTCATTTACAAGAAGGAAAGCAGCTCCCACAGTGACTCCCACCAACAGCCCATGGAGTTGTGTCCTGGATCATAGCTGGGTGGAAGGGGATGTTCCTCCCACCAGGCTGCAGCAGGTGACAGGAAGAGGTAATCAGGTTGGGATTCTGCTGCACAGCATCGTGCCTGGACATTTCAGGATGCTTTTCTCAAAATGCAAAAGCTTCAGCTGAACCACAAAGCACAACAGGAGAAATCCTCATCCTCCCCATGCTCCTGAGATGGGATGCTCCTTTTCCACCTGTGTCTAATTGGGATTTCTCCTGCTGAAATCATCTGAGGCTCATTATGCAGCGAAGCAGAAACCGATTTACCTTTATTACAGAACAGTTCTGCCTTTCTCCATGAGATCACAGTGGGATGGCACCATTCCCTTCCCTTTTTTGTATTGTTAGCCTGTAATTGTGTCGTGGATTGCTTTGAAACCCTGGCAGCCGAGCAGGGGCGTGGGTGGCATTGAGAAGTTTGGGATGCAGCCCCTTCCCAAATCAGCTGGCAGCAGGATGGCCCAAACTCTTTTGAGCAGTGACTCAGGGTGCCCCCAAACACAGTGGGGAGAACAGAACACCAAAATGCATCTTTTAAAGCCATTGGAGGATCTCAATAATGGCTTTATGACTCCAGCAAGCCTGCCAGGCTGTAGGAGGATGTTTGGGATGGCTGCAGAGCAGGAATCATTGGCAGGAGGGTTGGGAAAGAAGCAGGGCTTGGAGGAGGGAGCTCTATGCTGGGAAATCAAATAGGGATGAGTGGGTACAGGATTTTTCTACCAACACAGAGCAGAGATGGCTGAAACCAACCCAAACACCAGCCCAAACACAGGTCAGGGCCCTTTGCTAGGAGGCAGTTTGGATCAGCCACCCTAAAACAGAGAATGTCACCAAATGGGTCAGGCAGGACAGGGCTGGTTGGTTCTTGGGGTGGAAAAGAGGTTTTGGTACCATTTAGGTTATGGGAGATGTGAAATATCAACATCTGTGTGCTGGCAGCAAGGAAAATAAAATAGAGTCACCTCAAGCTTATATAAGGAGCAACCTGCAGAGGTGGTTTTTAAATGAGTCTTTGGAGGTGTGTGAGTTTGGGATTTAAAATACCAGGAAAATGGAAGTGCAGGGTCCAGTGTAAAGGCAAAAATCCTACAGGGTAAGCTAAAGGCAGTTTAATAAGTGAAGTAAAGCTGTGTGCAAGCAAAGAGGCACAAGAATCATGGAATTACAGAATGGATTGGGACCTTAAAATTTAGCCCATCTCAACCCCTGCCATGGACAGGGACACCTTCCTCTATTCCAGGTTGCTCCAAGACCTGTCCAGCCTGACCTTGGACATTTCCAGGGATCCAGGGGCAGCCACAGCTTCTCTGGGCAACTGTGCCAGGGCCTCCCTACCCTCACAACCAAGAATTCCTTCCCAGTATTCCATCTAAATATCTCCTCTTTTATTTTAAAACCTTATGGAAAGGCTGAAACACATTCCCTTTCTCCTGCTTTCTCCAAGATTTTACTGCTAAGCATGACACTATGGGGTTTAGAATATCCCTGTGGTCATCTGGGGTCACCTGTGTCCCCTCCCAGTTCCTTTTGCTCTCCCAGCCTCCTCACTGGTGGGGTGGTGTTCGAGATTGCAAGGCAAGATGTTTTCAATTACCATCTGTATGGCAGATTACCTTTGTCAAGTGGGCAGTTTGCCTTATCTCTCCCTTTGAGTGACCACAGTCACACCTCCCTCGGGAGGGGACATCTGCTGATAACAGCTATTGAATGTCACTGCATGACTGATAAGAACTACAACATCCCATTGGGAGATGTGAGCCCAGAGGGAGGAGCCAAGCATTCCTACCCGGATATAATCCTGAGGTTTTTGAGACACCACGACGGCTTTCTCCACTGGATTCCCCAGAGGAACAGCAGCTGCCTCTTCTTCCACTGGATCTTCAGAGGAAGAATACAT
>JAWWMS010000173.1:111199537-111229052 GCA_035048045.1 Chlorospingus semifuscus
AATGTTTACATTTTGTTTCTGAGGCCTCTCAGCTTCTCAGGAGGAAAAATCCTAATGGAAGGATTTTTCATAAAGGAGACTGCGACAGGAGGTGATCTCTCCATGGCAAGCAGCAAATATTCCTTGGATTTTAGTGGAGAACTGTAGAAGAGAAGAAGATTGACTGAGGCAGCACAAAGAGCAGGAAGCAAAGCTTGGTTTTCCTCCAAAAAGGAAAGTTTGGGATTTCCTCCAGCACCTAGTGATGAATGGGGCCTTGATGGGTGTTTTCCTTGGATAGTTCTTCCATGCCTTAGGAGACAACAATGGCCTATCAGCATCCTCTGGTTTTCCTCTCTCTTTTTTATCAGCTCAACCGTTGGGAATACCCTGCTTGACACTGGTGTTAGATGGGCACTTTGCTTTTTAAAAACTCATAATTTGTCTCCAGTGTGCAATGGAGATGGAATTAGTTGGGAATATTTGTAGTTAGAGAGTAAAATGCCATCAAGACAATCCACATGCTCTGTGGGAATACTCCTGTGGAGCTGGAATTGCACACCTGAAGGGTTTTTGTACTGCTGCTGAAATATTTACATCAACATGCAGAGCCTCTGGCAAGTTTCTAGAGTTTTCCATATGTTTTTTTTTTAGGAATTGTGTCTTATGATGATGTGGGAATACAGTTCTAGGGAGGAGCAGCTGAGGGAGCTGGGGGGGCTCAGCCTGGAGAAAAGGAGGCTCAGTGGGACTCCCTCACTTTTTTCTCCCAGGGAACAAGGGACAGGAGAGAGGAAATGGCCTCAGGTTGTGCTGGGGGAGGTTTAGGTTGGATATTGGGAACAGTTTATTCACCAAAAGTTGTCCAGCCCTGGCACAGCTGCCCAGGACAGTGTTGGAGTCCCCATCCTTGGAGGGATTTAAAAGCCATGTGGATGTGGCACTTGGGACATGGGTCAGTGGTGGCCTTGGCAGTGCTGGGAATGGTTGGACTCAGTGATCTTCAAGGGCTTTTCCAACCTTAATGATTCTGTGACTCCATAATGTCATTATGCCACACCATTGCAAAGATAAATCTATTCTGGAGCAGTTTTTTCATGGGAGACAAAGCCAGTGGGAGCTTAATTATATATATAAATTAATATAAACTTGGTAAACCATGAAATCATGGAGTGGTTTGGGTTGGAAGGGACCCTAAAGATCATCTTGTTCCAACATCTGGGAGAGGCACTTGGGGACATGGGTCAGTGGTGGCCTTGGCAGTGCTGGGGACTGGTTGGACTCAGTCATCTCTGAGGGCTTTTCCAAACCAAACAATTCTGTGTAAAATCAAATGCTTGAGAGTAGTCAGGAAGTCACATTCGAGCTACAATTCCATTAAACTGTTGGCATACCAAACAGCTTTTTGAGTAAAAGTGAAACCAATATTCCTTTAAATTCTGGGAATGTCACTCACATGTTTGCCATCCTGACTTTGTGCCCGCTGACTCCAAGGGAAACAATTAATCCATTTTTGGATTGTAGACTGAGGAATTTGCATTCCATCCTTCAACAAACATCTCTTGGTTCCTTGGAGAAAAATCTTTCGGATATCATGGCAGTGTAATGCTGGGGTTTGCATGTGTTTTATGTTCTCATGGGGTTGTGTCTTGTGCACAACTGTGGAAATCTGGGATAGTGAGAAGTGCCCTGCCCATGGCAGAGAGCTGGAATGGGATGAGCTTTAAGGTCCTTTCCAACCCACACCATTCCAGGATTCCATGATCACAGTGACCTTGAGCAGACAGATCATTAACCAGCATTAAAAAAATCACAGTTCTGGGATTTTCCAGGCATTCCCTTTCTTTTATGCTGAGATTATGGCCCATATCCTTTCCAACCTGCTGTGGTAGCAAACTCAGATCCCAGTCCTGCTTTCAGCAAGCTCAGGAGAAATTCTGCAAATGGTGCCTGAAGGAGGCCCAGGTCTTACAGCTTTCCTTCTGTGCTGCTCCCAGTTGGAAGGTTTGGGAATATGTTAGCTGGGATGGGAAGGGCGAAAGGCAGCAGCGCTGCTCTTCATCTGTGCAAGTCCATTTGTTGGGTAGGCTGTGTTCTTTTACTGCTTTCCTCAAATGCCATTTTGTAACAGTAAAACGTTCACTAAAAATACTCAAATATTTTTAGTTGTCGAGTACAAGTCAGATTGAGCTGCACATTTCCCTCGTGAGTAAAAGTGATGAGTTTGTGTTCATTAACTCGGGGCCATCTGGTGCAGACATGCTGCAGTCTGTGAATCAAACATGCATCAAGCTCCAGGGATCAGAACAACCAGCCAGACCCAGGGTTTGGGGAGCTTGGGGTGGAGGGAGGAGGAAGAGGGTGGTGGACATAGATTTCACACTCTTTTTAAAAATTAACTCTGCTCTTAATGTTGCACTGTTGTAAAACTCCGTTCCAAGCTCGTCAGTGACCATTCCAGCAGCCTTCAGGGTGCTCATGTGCCATTAAAGTAACAATACCCACCATCCCAACTATTTTGTGTGCAAAATAATTAAACAGAACCGTTTCCCTGCATTTTTAAATAATGCATCTAGAGGGTGCAGCTACACAGATGCAACTGAGAAATAAATCTGAGCTCGGTTTTTCTGGGCCTGCACTGGTGGAAGTCACTGATGTTTCCACTCAGTAACAGGATCGGATTTTTGAGAGTTTCATAGAAAACTTTGGAAAAGTAAGTTGTAGTTAAAAGCTCTGATTCTATCTTAAAGATGTTTTCCAGCTGAATAATTCTTCTTCCCTATGAGGGTGGGAAGGCCCTGGCACAGATTGACCAGAGAAGCTGTGGCTGCCCCTGGATCCCTGGAAATGTCCAAGGTCAGGTTGGACAGGGCTTGGATTAACCTGGAATAGTGGAAGAAGTCCCTCCCCATGGCAGGGAGTGGAATGAGATGGTCTTCAAGATCCTTTCCTACCCAAACCATTCCATGATTTTATGAAGTTTGCTTCAGATACCAACCTGGCAGACATTATACATCTCTCACCTAAATGTCTCCAGACTTTCTTCTTCCTGCCTTTTTTTTGTTTTTTGTTGTTGTTGTTGTTGTTTTGTTTCTTTGTTTTTGTTTTTTGTTTTTGTGGCCTCTGCCTTCATCTCTCCCAACCTCATGCCTGTCTGGGGTTGCAGCGATGGCTGGCTGGGCCCAAAATGTGGAGAAGAGCCTGTTCTAAGCCCACACATATTAAGAGATGATCCAAAGTCACCAGATTGCACTCACAAGCCTGTGTAACTTTCTGAGTTCACCACAGAATAACTCAGATTGGAAAAGTTCTCCAGGATCATCAAGACCAATCATTCTCCCAGCACCTCCAAGGCCACCACTGAGCCATGTCCCCAAGGGCCATCTGCATTTCTTCCTATAAATGCCAGGTGCAAAATTTCTGGGAGAGAATTCCATTTCATTTATTTTATTACATGTCCTGAGGTGAAAGTTGTATTCTTCACATCTGTCATGTGTTCACAGGCTCTTGGATGGAAAAATTTGGGTCCATCCATGAAAATGATGGGGTGTTCCTGAACCAGACCAGTTTTTCCTGTGGGTTGTGGCTGTGCCCATGGACCACTGCTGCAGTCAGGCTGTAAATGAGAAACAAACCGCCTGAAATCCAGGATGAAATCCATACAGGAGATAGGAGAAAATTTGGGCCCGTAGTCTGTCACTGATTTAATAATAAAAAAAAAACTTTAGAAAATCTATTATTAAGATATGAAGGGCGAGCAGGAGTTAGTGATCACTCCTGAACAAAGCTCATGTTTCCATGACAATACCCCTGTCACTGGATAATCCACACAGCACAAGCTTGTCTGTCCTGCTGGGATGTATTTGGGTGTATTTGGGAAGAGAAATTCAGAAACTCGGAGTTATGCCTTTGAAAGAGTTGTGTTTTATTTAAAGATTCCCACTCTTTTCATCACTCTCTTAAATGATTTGTATTAATGGGACCCAGTCAAAGGAGATAACAGCACTGCACAGAGCCCCTTGTTTCTTTTTTCTGCTCTCTTTGAGTCTCCTCATCAAAATGACCGTCCCTGCTCCGTTTCTTAATTTCCTGCCTGGATTCAGTCACTCTGCTTTCCCATTAAGGGCAGTTTTGTGAATGACATCTTTGAAAGCTTTCGTTTGCCTGCAAGGTAAATGTCTGCTTACTCATCCCCTTTGGGAGAGTGAGTTTACCTTCCAAAGAAATCTCTCTTTTCAGTACTTTGTGCCAGAGTCTTAGGAATTTTCTCCATGCACTTGTTGGCTGCTCCTTTGGGCCACCTCCAGGAAGAGAAACACAAGCTAATTTAAGCAAAATAATGGCTCTAATGGCTCATTTTTCACATAACTTTTTCCGTAGGATAAGGTGATTCTTTGTCAGCTTCTACTGAAAGTTGTTTCCAAGTTGCACCAATTTCTCTGTAGGGTTGCTTCTCCCCCTTCAGTCTTGTGATGTTTCAATTCAAGTATTTGGATTTTGGATGCTAATAAAATTCTGGATTCTGATTATTTTTGTATTGCCTATCTTTACTTAAGCTCTTTGGGACCAAGGGAATGGCATGAAGCTGAGTCATGGAGGGGTTAGGCTGGATTTTAGGAAGAGTTTATTTCCCCAGAGGGTGCTGGGGCACTGAACAAGCTCCCTAGGGAATGGTCACAGCCCCAGGGCTGCCAGAGCTCCAGAAACATTTGGACGATGCTCTTAGGGACAGGGTGGGATTGTTGGGGTGTCTGTCCAGGAGTTAGATTTGATGATCCTTGTGAGTCCCTTCAGGATGTTCTGTGATTCTGTGATTCCATAAGCTTTTTATACTCACTTCATGGCTTCTTCTCAGAGCAACTGCAGCAAGTTCAGAACAAGGCTTAGCAAAGATGAAGATGAAGTTCACAGATTTTATCAAAAGAGAATTGAGTGTTCATTACAGCTCTTGACCTTGCCTTTCCTTGGGCAGATATAAACAGAGTCTTTAAAGCTGGGAAAGACCTCCAAGATCTCCAAGTCCAAGCATTAACCCAGCACCACTAAAGTGTTCACCACTAAACCATGTCCCCAAGTGTCACAAAGACATATAAAACTTCCCAAGCCCACCAAAATCTGACCCAGCAGAACTCCCAGCTCCCAGGCACGTTGTGCCTCATCCACCAGGACTGCTGGTTCCTGCAATTTGCTCTCCACACTTTTCCTCACTGCGACTCACCAGGCAGTTATTTTCCATTTCATGGAAATTACATGGTTTGGTGCAACGCTCAATCAGACTGAAATACCTCAGCAAAGTGGTTTTCAATTTGTTTTTCACTGAGATGCTCACTTGTGCTTTCCTAGGGAGACTTTGGAACTGCTGATCTCTGGGAGCAGAGATCCCAGGGGCTGTAAGGGATACAACAAGGTTATTTTCAGAGCTCTGCACTTGCCTTGTTTCTGGTCTCTTTTTGGTAACTGCATCTTGTGTCAGAGATTAAAAAGAAGAAATTTTATTGAGTTTCTTGTCCTTGTTATTAGTGTGATTCCATCTTTTTTCTCACCGTTTGGAGTAGAAAGTGGCTGAATAGGCTCAGCCCAAATAAACTCAGCAAATTTCAGGCTCCTCAGTCACTTGGGGGAATTTCAGGCAAGTTCCTCTGGAATCTAACGGGGACAATGACTGTCACATGCTGTGCCAGCACCATGGAGTGATGCCAGTGCCATGTCATGGAGCTGTGGCACGATATTAAGTGACAGGGTAGAGCCAGCCTGTCCTCCTTTATAGCCATGGCTGGGCTACAGCTGTGCTCCTGCACAGGGCTGTGTGGGAACAGCATTCATTTGAATGCTTTAATTCCATCTGGATCTTCTTGGCTCCATTCAGTGCCCCCACAAGAGCTCTTGTTTGAGGCAGCGTAGCTGAACAACCCCATTTAATGCACTAAATAATCCATTGCTATGTGTTGGTCAGAAAAGAAGGATGAAGAAGTCCTAATTAATCAGATCTCTTCCTAATTGGCTGTGGCAAAGTGATTTCTCAGCGTGCCAAGCGCACACAGTGGCCTGAGTGGTTGGCTTTGCTTAAATAAGAGAGAGGCTGTTGCTGCAACTGCTGTCCTGAATTTGTTTGGATTTGCTTTGAGGAGTCGGCAGCAGAGTGTCAGGTGGATTAATCCTGGTTTCTGTACATCCTGTCTCAGAGTGTCATCCCTGTGCCTCACACCCACTGTGCCCAGGAGTTTGACTGCAGCCTTTTTTAGCCTTGAATTTGGAATTGTTCTGATGAGGATCCTGTGAAATAAATAGAATTTGACTGCCAGCTCCAGAGCCAGGGGTGTTCCAGTGGGTGAGTGAGGGGAATTAAATTGTTGACTGTGTGTCATTAAAGAAAGGAGAGAGGGATTTAGAGTCTTGGCCAGTAGTTTCTACAATTTTTGTTCAGAAAACCTTTTAAACACCTTGAATGAACAATACAAAAAGTGCAGCTTTGCAGCATTTCCAAGCATTAAAATGTGATGTTGACCATTTCTGCTGGTTACTTGTCTGATCTTGGTAGTTTTGGATCCCATCTCTGGCCTAGATCTGCTCTCTTGGTGGGAAAATGTCCAAAGCAGACCTGCTGGGCAGGAATCCCTTCTCAGCTGTGTCCAGGCTGGATGGAGAACTCTGAGTGCTGTGAATGTCACTGAGAGAAAGCTCTGACCCACTGGCCTTCAGAATTTCTGCATTTTCAGTCCCTAAAGGGGCTCCAGGAGAGCTGGAGAGGGACTGGGGACAAGGGATGGAGGGACAGGACACAGGGAATGGCTTCCCACTGCCAGAGGGCAGGGATAGATGGGATCTTGGGAAGGAATTATTTCCTGTGAGGGTGGTGAGACCCTGGCATAGGATTTCCAGAAAAGCTGTGGCTGCTCCATCCCTGGAAGTAAAGCTGGAAAAGACCTCCAAGACGACCAAGTCGAAGCATTAACCCAGCACCACTAAAGTGTTCACCACTAAACCATGTCCCATATAAAACTTCCCAAGCCACCAAAATCCGACCCAGCAGAACTCCCAGCTCCCAGGCACATTGTGCCTCAACCACCAGGACTGCTGGTTCCTGCAATTTGCTCTCCACACGTTTCCTCACGCACCAGGCAGTTATTTTCCATTTCATAGAAAAGACCAGGTTGGACAGGGCTTGGAGTAACCTGAGACAGTGGAAGGTGCTCCTGCCCATGGCAGGGGTTGGAACTGGATGATTTTTAATGTCCCTTCCCACCCAAACCATTCCATGATTCTGTGATTTGAGCCATCCCTCAGGAAACACTTTGAGTGTGTTCAAATGCCCCGGTATTTGAAGGGAGCCTGTGCTGCCCTTCAGCCCCACCAGGAGCCCATTTGTGCCAAACAGGTCCCGTGGAGATGCCAGAGAGGAGGAGCTGGTCTGGGTCTGTCCCAGCCCATCCCAGGAGAAACCTCCCCACAGAGCTTTAGGTTTGCAGTGATCCCTCATTTTCTCCATCTCACAGATGAAAACCAGCAGCTTTTCCCACACCAGCAGCAGGACAAAAGATGAGATGGGTACAAGTGAGGAGATGAGATAACATCGGGGTAAGAATGGCTGCAATCAGCTTACAATGAGATCATATCAAATGTGTTGTGAAAGTTCTAATAATTAATTGTTTCTTAAACTGTGCAGCGTGTTTTGCTTGATCTTCCCTCTGCATTTCTAAAGCAGTGTATCATTTGTTTTCCTTCATCTCCTTTTTTTTTTCCTTGTGCACCATATTTCTATACTTCAGACTTGATTCAGTAACCATAGCAATGAAATAAATGCATTGTCTTCATTTACAATGGTGTCTAAATAGGTGCTCAGCTCCCTGCAAGTCCTTTAACAAGGGATGGTTCCCTGCCACCACAATGAGAAGGCTTTGGGTGATGTTATTGAAATAATTTTCACTTTGATTTCATGACACTGAGTCCAAAAGTCTCTGAAAATGCATTTGTGTCTACTTCATTTCTCGAGAGTATATACATAGAGAAATATAAAACCCCAGAACTTTCCAGGGGGGTTCTTTGTGGAGAGAGGGAACATGGTGTGTCTTTCCAGATACAAAGAGATGCATTAATACCTTTTTATTTGCCTACACTGTCCTCACATTATCAATAACCCAGAAGTTTCTACAGACAAAGTACAAAAAGAATGCAGACTGACTCCTTGTCTGAGAAGGAGTGAGTACTCCTGTGCCTGGGCAGTGCTTACAGGAGTAGATGTAAACTGTTTTCATTCCTGGGGTTAAAAATAAAAGCTGCAAATGGGGGAAAAAAAAAAGAAGAAGAAAAAACCTCTCTTTTTGTGTTCTTAACTGATTGCTTTTGCAACTCAGTGGCAGATAAGTGACTTCATTCACCTTTTGTGTATTAATTCTGTTTGTCAGAGTGTTATGCAAACATAATTCAGGCATTTTCTAGAACAGTGACAGAGATTCCTTTCCATTTATGCTGCAGCCAGGCTGGTGCCCCACAGCTTTTGGAGGAGTTGGACTTCACATCTGGGCAGCTCTTTGCAGCTGTTTTATTGTGTTGGGATCATGTGGCACAATCAGAGAATCATGGAATGGTTTGGGTGGGAAGGAACCTTAAAATCACCTCATTTCACCCCTTGCCATGGGCAGGGACACCTTCCACTATCCAAGGTTGATCCAAGCCCCATCCAGCCTGGCCTTGGACACTTCCAGGGATCCAGGGGCAGCCACAGCTTCTCTGGAAAACCTGTGATAGGGAAGAATTCCTTCCCAAATCCCATCCATCCCTGCCTTCTGGCAGTGGGAAGCCATTCCCTGTGTCCTGTCCCTCCATCCCTTGTCCCCAGTCCCTCTCCAGCTCTCCTGGAGCCCCTTTAGGCCCTGGAAGGGGCTCTGAGCTCTCCCTGGAGCCTTCTCCAGGTGAGCACTCCCAGCTCTCCCAGCCTGGCTCCAGACCAGAGGGGCTCCAGCCCTTGGAGCATCTCTGTGGCCTCCTCTGGACTGTCTCCAGCAGCTCCACATCCTTCTGCTGTTAGAGCCCAGGTCTAGAGGCAGCTCTGCAGGTGGGGTCTCAGCAGAGTAAAGGGTGAGAATGCCCTCCCTGGATCTGTTATTTGATCCCTCCCAAAGTGACACCCCTGCCACCTCCCCAAACCTAAACTCTGCCAAGCACTGCCCAGGAATTTGGGGTGGGAGCGACCATTGACCATGTGCCATGGGCAGGTGGGATAAAATCCTTGTTTAGGGGTGGAAGGTGCAGCACAGGCCACACCTTTATTCCCTCAGCAGAAGGAATGAGCCCAGACCCGTTTCACTTACCCACATTCAAATATTCTGCAGCTCTTCTGCGCTGAGAATGCTGAGAAACAAAACCTGCCTGGACACTGCTGGTCAGGGAAGCTAAACAGGAGAGGGTGAGGAGCAGCATCTCAATCCAGCCTGGTCCAACACTGTCCCAGAGCTCTCAGAGCAGCAATGCCCCTGCAGGTGCCTCAGGACTCGGCCTGCATTCCATGTCAACACAACCCAGGTGACATCACAGCACCCGCTCTTTCCTGGGGGTGCCGCACTTGGATTCTCCTTCCCAAGGCAAAAGGGTCACTGAGGGCAAGCTCAGGGATTTCCAAAAGGTTTGTGGCTTCCTCTGGGACAGGGAAAAGAGGAATTCCTGTCTGTATCCCAGGCTAAGCTCACAGGATATGGTAATGGAGGGTTTCATGAGCTGGATCTTGAACCACCTTTGAAGACCTCAGGAGCTGGTCCTCTATCAGCTTTCAACTTCATCTCCAAAGCCTATCATCACATTAATTTTCTCATTTCCTGCTAATTTTCTCTCCATTTAGACCATGCCTGGGGTATTGACTTGAATGTACTTAAACAGGAGAGTTGCTCCATCCCTGGAAATGTTCCAAGCCAGGTTGGACAAGGCTGGGAGCAAACTGGGATAGTGGAAAGTGTCCCTGCCCATGGCAGGAGGTGGGAATGGATGATCTTTAAGGTCCCTTCCCACCCAAACGACCCCGGGATTCTGTGTTTGTAGGAAAAAGCAGCAGTTCTGTCAAAGGACAATTTTCAGAGTGCCCAATCAATACTCTCAAATCAAAATCAAATCAAAGGTGTCAGAAAATAATTCTGTGATACCAAAATATTTTGGTGTGGGCCAATTGTAGTATCAATGGAGCCATTATGCTGATTTTTAGACCAAGACATCAATTCCATCAGGACAGGACTTTAAAAAATCCTCAGCCAAGCTCAGACTTGAGGATATTTATAATAAGAGTTTTTCCCCAAGACTTTCCAGCTTGTTTCAAATCGATAATTACAGTATGGAGTGGGAGGGGAGGGAGAGGAAAGGAAGGGAACCAGGAGACATTTCATGAGCCCCCAGATGATTCAGCACCTGAAATGCTTTGCCTTGGAGCACATCAGGCATTATCCCACTCGAGTCTGGATTTCACAGCAGCTGACAATGCACAGGATGAGGGTAAAACTTTATTTCACTCTCTTCTTTGCTTCTCTGTCACTTCATGCCAAGGAAACAAGACACAAGGGCTGGTTTACTTGGCTGTGAGCACTGAAAAAACTCCATGGCAGGGCAGGTTAGGGACAGGATCACTTACCACAGAAACCAAAATTCTGAGTGTGCTGTGGGCACATTTTGGGGCATCTCCAGGAAGAGCCTAATGGGGCAATCCTGCCTGAGGCAGCTCCTATAAGCCTGACCCAGGTGCAATCTGCCAAAAGGACAGATTTTCTCTGGGTTTTGAGGCTGGGATGAGCTCAGCATCAGCTGAGGAGCACAGGGGAAGATGGGGAGATGACTTTTCTGGCACGGATTTACTCCCCATGTTTGGAAACAGTGGGCAGGGCTGCAGCACTGGATGTACAACCCCAAACACTGACTTTGTGGGGAGCATTTTCAGTCTCTCCAAGCTTGGAACACAATGTGCTCTGCTGTGTAGGTACAGGAGATGTTCAGGGAGCTGGTTTGGGCCTTTTTGAGCTTTAAAGCTGAGCTGGTGAGCAGGAAACATCAAACCAAGCTATGGAGAGCAGTGCCATAGAGAAGGAGGTGCTGTGGATTTGTCTCTGTGAGTCCTACCATCTGTCCCCCAAAACTGGCTCACTCCTTGAGCTCTGGACCCACAGGATCCCATTTCCATGTGGGATAAACTGTGCATCCCTGCATCCTTTGTCTGCACTTTTGAGTCTGCACTCTGAGATCCCCATGAATAAATCCAAAAATTGATTTTTTTCCCCCTTTCTGGCTGGCCTGCTCTTTTGACTGCACACTCACTGGAGACTGCCCCAAGTTACCTTTTCCATGAGTCTGCTCTTGGTGGGGGCTCCCCAAGTTATTAAAGTACAAATAATTAATCATAGGGGTAATTCCACTCCTCTGTACTGTCATGACTGATGATACAGATTTAAACACCCTGGTGTTTAATTAGAAAGCTGCAGCATTTTATAATATTTGATAATTTTGTTTTAGATCTACCCAGATATCCACTTGGAACACATCACAGAGAACATTGTTCTTTTCTTGTTCTGTCATTTATTGCAGAGCAGGAAACAAAACTGATTTCTTTTTGTGTTTATTCACTTCTTGGAACTGTCAAAAAGAAGCATCACATGACAATTTTATTTTTTATGGCTAAAATAATTTCAGAAAATAGGCACTACAGGTGGTACTAAATGCTGTGAGAGTGGAGTTGTGGTGGGAGAATCACTGATCTGATCAATTCATCATTCCCAAAGACATAAAATTCCAGGGCTGTGACAGGTAATGAACCCGACCACATCTCCAGAAGTCAAAGCTCTGGGAACACCAGGAAATTAATTAACCAAAAAAAATCAAAAAGTCCAAATGCATTGGAAATGCAAAGCAGCTACGGGTGCAACCACCTCCTAATTCACCCTTTTAACAGCATTTCAAGCCAAACTTCAGAAGTTTGGATCTCTTTCCACCTCTCCAGATGAAAAGGAAACCCTGGGAGCTGCACAGAACGAGAATGGGAGCAATTCCTGCCTCTACTTTGGCTTTTGATGTCGACAAACAGAAAACTTATGATTATGGAAAGCCTCCCCAGCAGATTCTCAAATCTTTATCCACGGATGCTGCAGGAACATCCACCAGGGCTCCTGGTCTTTTTCTTTCCCAAGCTCCCTACCATGAAGAGGAGGTGGTGGAGCAAGCCCAGGCTATTTCCTGACGCCCATGGGGCAGGAGACCCCCGTCCCTCCCAGGCCACAGTACCCTCCAGGGTTCTTGCTGAGGTACTGCTGGTGATATTCCTCGGCATAATAAAACTCAGGAGCCTCCCGGATCTCCGTGGTGATGGGGCCAAAGCCTTCCTCCTTCAGCACCTGTCAGGAAAGACCATGGAATGCCATTAGTGAATGACCTTAGGATTCCTCCCTGAAGGAGCCACAGGCATCTCTCAGTGCTCACACTCCCAGCTCATCCCTGAAAGCTTTTTCATCCCTTCTCTCATGGTGTTTTGCTTTGCTCCGAGGCGTTGTAGGCACAGAGAGGGAGGGAGCCATCATCCCCTTTTAATGGCTCATTTGTTTAATCTGCCACGGCCACGCTTTTATTCTCTTTATTAACCCAGCCAGCGATGTGGAGCCATCAATGAAAGTGGAAAACAAAGGGAGAACACGCTGGGATCCACCCTGGGAAGCTGCAGTGTCCAGGAACCTTCCCTGGAAAGTGCCTCAGCCTCAAAATCCACCCCCAATATTCTTGTCCAAGAAGAATTGCTGGGTGAAATTTCAACCCCAAGGATGTCCTTGGGAAATCAGAGCATTTGGGCTTTTTTTTTTTTTCCGCAGAGTAACTGCAATCTCATTCTTCAAAGAGAAAAGTTCCATCTTGACCAGAAAGTTCTAAGTTTTAAGGCAAATTATGGTTCATTTTGGAAAGATTTGCCAACACCATGGACCAGGAGCAATAACCACTTGGCAGGAAGAGAAGACAGACTGTGGGTGGGGATTTTAAATTAGACTTTAATTGCTTTCTGATATCCCCTAGCTGAATTTGAAACTCCTGAGAGGTTTCTGACAGAGGGAATTTCTTTTTAAGATGAATTGCTGTGACATTTTCCCCATTATATTGTCCTTTCTTAAGGAAACTGGTAAACACCAACATTTTGGAGCCGATTCTCTTCTCAGTGTGGACATGACTTGTGCTCTGAAGTCTGTGCTAAAACCTAGTAAGCACTTTTAATTAATGACAGAATCCTGTTGCAAATTGTAGTTATAAATACTGGATGTGGATAGAATTGATTGAAGGGTCAGCATTTAGGTTTCCCAGAAAAATATTTGTTATCTATCATACTATTAAATATATAAAATATAAATAAAGGGAAATCCTCACATGGAATCACAAAATTGTGAATCTGCTATCAGTTATCAAGTTCATCCTCTTGACTGAATGGTAGCAGCCTTGATCCCAAAAAACATTGTTTATGGAAGATCTTTGGAGATGGAGATCTTCATTCCAATATTTTCCATCCTGTTAGAGAATCCCTCCTAATCCTAGCCCAGTTAAATCCAGTACTTTAATTTAAACCCAGTATTGCAGATTTACTCATCCTGGAAGTGGAAAGGAAATCATTCCCTTCCTCTTTCATCTCTGACATGGTTGGGGAGAGGCAAGGATAACATGCAATGGAAATACTTCACCTAAACAACTGGTGATTATTTGGCACAAAAAGTTTCCAAATTTCCCCCACTGGAGTTTTCCAGATCCTGTCCCAGCACAGCCAAGCCCTGCCCTCAGCCTGACAGCAGCTGCTGGGCTTTGGAGGGCACTACTCTAATTTATTTCCACAATTTCACCATCTAAAGGAGACATTCTGCTGTGTTCAGTCTTCAGTCAGGAATGAAGTGATCAGATGGACACAAAATCCATGATGGGACCAGTCTGGAGAGCCCTGAGTTCCCAATCCTGGACCAGATTTCTCAGCATAGCTAAGGAAGGTGCTGACTCATTAATTCCTTATGTTCCCACACAAGGAATTGGGATCACAAGCTCCATTTCATAGGAACCTGGCCTTATTTCCCCATGTAAAACCACCAACCAGCTTTTTTCCATCTCTGGGAGAGGCTTTATCCCAAGGGAATCAGTTTATTCACCTGTCAGTTTATTCACCCAGTGCTTTCATTTAAACCCATTATTGCAGATTTACTCATCCTGGAAGTGGAAAGGAAATCATCGCCTTCCTCTTTCATCTCTGACATGGTTGGGGAGAGGCAAGGATGACATGCAATGGAAATACTTCACTTAAAAAGCTGGTGATTATTTGGCACAAAAAGTTTCCAAATTTCCCCCACTGGAGTTTCCCAGATCCTGTCCCAGCACAGCCAAGCCCTGTCCATAGCCTGACAGCAGCTTCTGGGCTTTGGAGGGCACTGCTCTGATTTATTCCCACAATTTCACCATCTAAAGGAGACATTCTGCTGTGTTCAGTCTTCAGTCAGGAATGAAGTGAGCAGATGGACACAAAATCCATGATGGGACCAGTCTGGAGAGCCCTCAGCTCCCACTCTGATTTCTCAGCATAGCTTAGGAAGGTGCTGACTCATTAATTCCTTATGTTCCCACACAAGGAATTGGGATCACAAGCTCCATTTCACAGGAACCTGGCCTTATTTTCCCATGTAAAACCACCAACCATCTTTTTTCCACCTTTTGAATTGGATTTATCCCAAGGGAATCAGTTTATTCACCTGTCAGACATGTGAGTAAGGAAGATAAAACATGTGAAGGTTTGCACTACAACACATCAACAGCACCAAACACAAAGAGGTGTCAACACAGCTCCTTTCGCAAAGCACTGTTTCCCTTTCTAACCTTCCCAGCACAGAGAAAACACTTTGGAATGATCTTCACTGCTGAAAGATGGCACAAACTCTGCCATCCTGGGCATTACTCATTTACCTGCTGCTGCAAATGCAGCCAAAATTGGCCTCTCCCCCTTCCCTGAGTCATGAGGATGCTGCTGGAGCAGGAGAGATTTTTCCACTGTGTTTTCCACAGTGTTTGTTCCAGATTTCTAACCTGGGACTTTTCCATCATTGGCTTCATTTTGTCAGTTAGGGAATCCATTCCATTCGATGTGGCACCACAAGAGGGCATAAACATCATTTATCCCTTCCCAGCCCATTAAAACCTGAATAAAGCAGAGCCCAAGATGAGTCCTTATATTGCACTTTGGTGCTGTTGTCAGTGGGAACCCCTGGCCCTGACACTCTGCCAAATCCCACCTTGGATGTTTGGATTTTAAAGGGAAAGTTATTTTCCTCACACTGGCAATGTTGATGCGAAGATAAAAACATCACTGGGAGACATGGGGAAGTTCAGGATGTTCAGCTGGCTCTGGCAAGTGTAAATCAGCCCACTCTGGATTGATTTCCTGCCACTGAGGCTGATATAATTTGATGGTAATCCTGTTCTAGAAGAATTTTTAGTCCTCTCTGTGTCAAAATTCCTGAGCCATCCAATGAGACCTCTCATTACTATGCTGCAATTAACCCTTGGGATTTTTAACTCATTGCAAGAAATTTTTAAGGAACCATTGGATCCTTTTCCCCTCCAATATTCCACTGCAATTCAAAGAGAATTTATTCCTTCAAAGGATTTCTCTGGCTTCTGTCACAGGAGAGATCAAAACCCTGAAAAATTATCGACTCCAATTGTTAACCCAGCTCTGCCATGTCACTGCAACATCACAAAGGGCCCTTTAACTGCTTATAATGCAGCCCAAAAATCCTGTCAGATTCCACCAGGGAGGGGCCAAACCAAACCAGAACCCAAATCTCACCCAGCTGCAGAGGGGACACTGGAACAGGAGCAAGGAATCACAGAATCATTAAGGTTGGAAAAGACCTCCAGGATCATGGAGGTATCAAAGTCAGCACTGGGAACCTCAGCACTACAAGTTTGCCAGCCAACCTGTACTTTCAGGTTGTAAAAGATGTGTTTGATGATTTTCCTAATTCTTTGCAGACTGTGAAAGTTTATTTCCTGTTGTTGGCTTTAAACCTCTGCCTGACCATTGATGACCAGAGTTGTCATCACATCCTCTGTCACAAAACACTGGATCTCAGAATCCCAACCAGTCTGGGGTTGGAAAGGACCTTAAAGCTCATCCTGTTCCACCTACTGCCATTTTCAGGGACAGTTTCCACTGTCCCAGGTTGATCCAAGCCCTGTCCAACCTGGTCTTGGACACTTCCAGGGATCCAGGGGTAGCCACAGCTTCTCAGGGCACCCTGTGCCAGTGCTTCACTACTCTCACAGGGAAGAATTTCTTCCCAACATCCAATCCAAACCTACTTTCTTTCAGTTTGAAGCCATTCCCCATGTCCTGCCACTCCAGGTTGTCATAAATAGTCCCTCTCTACATTTACTGTAGGCTCCTTCAGGCACTGGAAGGTCCAAAATTCACCCCAAATCCTTCTCTTCTCCAGGGTGAACAACCCCAATTCTCTCAGCCTTTCCTCGCAGCATCCTCCATCCCTCTGATCATCCTGGTGCCTCCTAATACAATTCCTTCTCCCCTCTCTCCATAGAAATCTGGATTTTATTCCTTAATCCTGCCAGACCCACAGCCTTTCACTCCCAATCCATAACCCAGGATTGTGGGTTATGGATTCTCACTCTTTCCTGCATCTCTCCAGCTCTCCTTCCCCACTGCAGTCACCGGGATGACTGGAATTCCACTGTGCTCAAGAGCCCCAGGGATTTATTCAGCCCTACACTTACATTTCCTCTTTCATTCCCCATCCCTTCCCCAGCAATTCTTTGCATTCCACTTGCCTTCCTGACCTCTGCTGAGCACGGA
The DNA here is from genome assembly GCA_035048045.1 of Chlorospingus semifuscus. Lineage (NCBI taxonomy): Eukaryota > Metazoa > Chordata > Aves > Passeriformes > Passerellidae > Chlorospingus > Chlorospingus semifuscus. The sequence continues at coordinate 111,216,357 of JAWWMS010000173.1, forward strand.
GCAGATGTTTCCAAAGCACCATCTGCAATGACGCCAGAACCTCTTTCCCGGGCTAATTTAAACCCTCTCATTGTGCCTGCACTTGACTTTTATTGACATGGAATTTCAGCAGCTATTTTCTGTATTATTGTCAGATTCTTCTGCAACTTTTTTGTAGCCGTGTCTGCTTTGGCTCACCTGGAATAACTCCAAGCCCTCAGCGGGTTTTGGTGCGTCACCATCCTCTTTTATCCAGCCCTTTTGTGTGGATATTGAACTGCACAGCTTCCCAAGACAGGTTAATCTCTCTTCACTGCAGCAACTGCACAGTTATTTGTACCTTTTATTTCCTATTTGTACCTCAGAAGAGCAACTTTCCTCTTATTCCACATGCGGCACCTCATTGTGCACCCTCTCTCTTCAAAACAAATCTGTATTATGTGTGCAAGACATGAGTCTCCTCATGCTAAAGTCATTAGAAATTTGACAAAAAGGCTTTAAAATTGGTTTTGCTAAATGAAACCATTTAATTTTATGAGCAGAGGCATTAGTAAAGCAGGGGAGTATTAATTGGCTTCAAGCATTTTGTGGCTTTTAATAAAAATGGCATCATCCTGTGTTTGATTCAATAGACACTTTATAAACCAGTTTATATGAACATCCATCCACTTTGTCTCGTGTCCCAGTGAGTTGCACGAAGCTGCTGCATTTCTGAAACCTCCTTGAAAAGTCCCTGATGTTGGAAACACCCCAGAGCATCCTGACATGTGTGACAGCTCCTGTACCATCACTCCTGATGTCAAACTCCAACAACAATCCCACCAAATAAAATCTGCTGGGCTCTCCCTTCATTGCAGTGTCTACTCAAAATTTCACACCAGCAGCAGCAATCCTGAATTTCAGCTCTTTTTCCAAAAATTCTAAGAATTAAAGGAGCTGCACTATGGAGAAGAACTGCAGGAATGAGTTCTGTGAAATCTTTAAGATGGAAGGCTGTGGGAATCCTAGACACTTGATCCCTGTGATATTTTTAACTGGAAAACAACAAAACTGACTTTGCCAGGTTTGTGGATTAGTTGTTGGCAGGTTTGGGGGCAGAAATCCAGCCCTACAGCCTTGCTTGATCCAGAGAAACAAACTTTGGTCCAGAAAAATGAGCAATCACCAATGTTTTATTTTCTCCTCCATTTATTTTCTCCTTCCCTTCCCTCTCCTTTCTGGCAGTTCAGCCCACTCTGCTGTGTCATCAATGATATATGATGTGAAATTGTTTCCTTTGTGCTGCCTTCAGCTGGCTGGAACAGCTCAGTTTGTCACACTGGGTCCAGTCTCCTCTATGTCATTTACTGATGTTGGCTTTTCCAAAGTAATTGATGCCAGCAACCTCTACAAGTGCTGGAATGGGCTGAAATCCTGATTATCTGGTAAAAGCTGCATTCCCAGCCTGTAGGTGACCTGCTTTTGGAAATCATGTGTTTATGACAGGAAGAAGGAGCCTGCCAAGGGAAATGTGGGAGCAGTGGCTGGTGAGTGCTGAATTCCAGCCCCAGGTACCACATGGACTGGGACCAGACATCCACATTCCCCTGATTCCAGCTGCCTCCGCCCTGTGGATTCCATGGCATTGATGCATTTGATAGGTGGTGCTGGGATTGATTAGCAAACGCTTTTCCACAGGGCTGTGGAGTGCTGCATAATGAGCTAATGCTCACACAGGCTTTGGAGAGCTGTGTAATTCCTGAGTATTGTTAATATCCTTGCAGGGAAGCTGTCTGCTCTCAGAACTCTCCTTGCAGAATGTCTCTGGCAAATCAGGCAAGACCAAGACTGGGAATGATGGAATAATGGAAGTTCTTCATTTTTCACAGAATGGGCACATGGATCTAAGGGCAGAAATGGTGAAATCCACAGACTCTGCACTGGGAGAGGAAAGCAGCTGCTGTGGGACTAAATCTGAAGAAAAATGTTATAGAATCATGGAATGGTTTGGGTTGGGAGAGACCTTAAAGACCATCCAGACCATGGGCAGGGACACTTTCCACTATCCCAGGGTGCTCCAAGCCCTGTTCCAGCTGGCCTTGGACACTTCCAGGGATCCAGGGGCAGCCACAGCTTCTCTGGGCACCCTGTGCCAGGGCCTCCCCACCCTCCCAGCCAAGAATTCCTTCCCAAAATCCCATCCAGCCCTGCCCTCTGGGATACCAGATGATGCCACCCAAGTTTTGGAGCATGGATCATTCTCAGCTGTCCCCTGCTGTGTGTCCCTCCATGTCACCCTTCAGCACATGCAGACATTGTGCCAGACATGGTTCCCAGAACTTAAAATCTGTGAGGACAAGCAAAACTTACTTTGCAAAGAAACATCTTTTAAACAGAGGCAAAGTTCTTAAACCTGGACTTTGGCATTTTAAAGTTTGGGACATGTTTTAATGCATTAAAAAAAGTTTTCCAGGTCACCTTTGATGCAGAGTTGTCTGGAAGGGGGAGCTGTCAGATGGTGCCTTAGCAAGGGAATATCTGTTCCCTGGGCACGGACTCAGAGCCTTGTGAACCCCCCATGGCACCTGAATATTCCATGGTTGTGCTCCAAGCCCCACGGACACTCCTTTGATGTGCTGAGCTGCAGCTCCTAAAGGTCCCTGGAGATCACAGGAATCTGTGTGACGGGATGAATTTAGTGGGTAAGGAGCCTTCCATCCTTTGAAACAGAACTTTGCTGTTGTTCTCTTTTCTAAAGAACATTTTAATTGCTTTTTTTTTGCTTTTTTTTTTCATGGCTGATGCAGAGAGCAGCTGTGCAGAGATGCCCAGGAAGGCTCCTCTGCTCCACGGGGAATCCAGCCCTGCTCTTACACACATGGTCCCTTCCCGGCCTCTCCTGCTTGCTGCTCCAACATAAACAAGACCTACATCCTCCTGGAAATTAAAGCCAGCCTCTCAGACATGCACACAGATCTCCTCCTGCCCCACAGGAAACAGGGATGGAGAATTTGCAGCCCTGTTCACGGGGGAGGGAACACACAGCACTAAATGGCATCTTGGGATATTTAATGCTCTCAGTTTTATTTTCTCACCTCATCTTGTCACCAGCCAGAGAAATTTGTCCATTTTCCTCTGCTCATCCTCACAGAGCTCACCAAAAAGCTTTTTCCTTTACTCCTGGTCACAAAAACATCCCAATCTGCTTCCATCTCACTCTTCCCTGACAATTATCTCCACTTGCTTCCCTATTTTCTCTTCTTTCAAGGCTCTTATCCAGGCTGGATTTTTCTTTCCCTCACCTGCCTGCACCACCATTATTTCTCCCACTGTCAGAGGTGTCACTGCAAATCTAAAATTTAGTTTCAGTACAATTATTTAAGCTCATTCTCCTGTATTAATGCAGACAAATATTACAACCTAATACAGAAATATGCCCAGGAAATAATTCCTGGGATGCTCCAACCTGATGGAGACAGAGCAACACAAGCCCAGATCCACAGCTCTGGAAAGCATTCCTGGCACTCCCACTCCAAGTGCCATTAAGGAGATGCCAAAGTCCAGCAGATGTTTGGACAACACAAAACATTAAATTGAGCTCTGATATTTAGGAGCAGCAAAATTTCCCAGGCTAATTCAGGCAACGTGTCCCATAAAAATGGCCAAAAAACCACCAGGGTCCATTAACTGCATTTGCTCCTGAATTGTTTATGCACAGAGGTTACCCAGCACATTAATCCTCCAGAAAAGGACATGTAGAGCAGAGCTGGAAATGAAGGAGTGCTTGGGAATCCTGATATTATGAGTGGGATAACACAGGAGGGGTCTGTGCGGGGGAGAAATCCCCATAAAAAACTCCAGAGAGCCCCAATTTCCCACAAACAGGGAAATCAAAACCTGTTGTTGCAAGCAGAGAGAAAAAGTCAAAGATTTTATGATCCCACTGTGAGAAAGGAATTTTAACAGGCTGGTGAGGGATAAACTGTTAGTTTCTTCCATAAACCTGAACAAAACCAAGTGATTTCCCCGAAACAAATTGGGAAATTATCCTCCCTGGCCCCAAGAGTCAAGTCCAGACCTGCCAAGTTTCTCCTGCCTTGTCCTTATCCTGCACCTTCACAGACTTTGCTGGGCTGGGTTCAGACTCAGATCCAAATTTAGGCAGCTTGGAGATGCCCTAAAAGCTGCTGAGTCACCAGAAGGGAAAGGGATTTAAGGTGATAATTCACCTTCAGCTGAGCAGGAGGCTGCCAGCACACAAGCAGGGTGTAACTCAGGCTGGAAATGCTCACTGAGAGCTCTGTGTGCTCCCAATCACCCACCCCAAATGACAAAATTCTCCTTTCTTGCCCTCTTGCAGGAGAGACACAACTCTCCACCTCCAACTTTGGATGGCCAAGTGACCACTGAAATCCCAAAGGGACAAAGATTCCCTTGAAAAATCCCTAAATTCCCTCAGCAAGCTCAAGTCTGAAAACCACAGAGAGGAAAAAAGGAATGCACAGGGATTTCCAAGGTGGAAATGAGGGTGGATAAGGAAAACAGGACATTTACCATGGAACTGTTACTCCTAACATTTATCAACAAGGAGCAACAAGACAAAAGACATTATTTCAGTTGGGTATTAGGAATAATTTCAATTGGGTATTAGGAATAATTTCTTCCCCAAAAGAGTTGTCCAGCCCTGGCACTGCTGCCCAGGAATTTAGATTCTGTGTGGATGTGACACTTTGGGACATGGATCAGTGGTGGCTTTGCAGAGCTGGACTCAATAATCTTAGAGAAGTCTTCCAACCTAAATTATTTCATTTTTAAGACTAACTTTTGAGAGGTAAGAAGGAATTTTTCCCCCCTTATCCAATTCAGAAAAACTTAATTAAAGAAATCACTTTGCACACACTCCAGAGACTCAAGACATTGATGTTACTCCCAACATTTATCAACAAGGAGCAACAAGACAAAAGACAATTTTTCAATTGGGTATTAGGAAGAATTTCAATTGGGTATTAGGAAGAATTTCTGCCCCAAAAGAGTTGTCCAGCCCTGGCACAGCTGCCCAGGGCAGTGGTGGAGCCCCCAGCCCTGGAGGGATTCAGAAGCTGTGTGGATGTGACACTTGGGGACATGGATCAGTGGTGGCTTTGGCAATAATCTGAGAGAAGTCTTCCAACCTAAATGATTCCATGATTGGGACCTAATTTTGAGAGGAAAGAAGGAATTTTTTTTCCCTTATCTAACTCAGAAAAGCTTTATTTTAAAAATCACTTTGCACATTCCAGAGGCTCAAGACTTTCAGGAATAAAAACTGGACCTTCAAATTAATGTTCTTGGTGTTCCTCTTCACCTGAACCAACAGCTGAGGATTTTACAAATCCTTTTCACCTTAAACCAGTTGAGTGGCACGGAGAATTACCATGAAGTCAGGGATGCTCAGCAGGGGTAAATGAACTGCTGCAAAGAATAACTCAAGGCACATCAGAATGTGTCTTGGCACAGCTCTTCCTTCTCCAGCAGGAAGAACACACAGAAGTGGCAACAATCCCCTTCCAGAAAACTGTCCTAAGCTCCCAGCCCACTGCCAAAATCCGTTTGAAAGGAACTGATCCAAGCAAGAACTTCCAGGATTTTATGGTGCAAAGCCACCCTCTGTTCCATGACAGCATTTTGCTTTCACAGCAGAAAATGTGCCTTGAGATTTTGTCTTCAAGAAAGGCAATGGAAACTTCCTTTGCTCGCTGCCACCAAACTGGTGCCACCCTCTCTGGATATCTCAGCATTCCCACAGGAAAAGAAAAAGCAAGTTCAACCTCCAAGGATAAATTCAGAGGCAGCAAATCCATCCCTTCCAGGGAGTTTCATCCCAGCCCATGTCTACCTTTCAATGTCACCTTCCAAGCAGCTTCTCCCAGAGAAGGGATTCAAGTTTTGGTCTCTCTCCTGACCCATAAGCACAGTGGGAAAGTTTAAAAGTTCAGTTCTAGATATTTTCACCCTGATCCAAAAGCTGCCCTGCTGCTCCTCCTGCAGGATCTCCAGCTTTTCCCACATCTATTTTAACACACAGATATCGGAGCTAATACTTGAACAGTATTGTCAGAAATTCAGTTTTTGGTGTAAAAACATCCTTTGTTCCTATTTCCCAGCTCACATGTCCATAGATGGCATTAAACACTTGTTTTTTGGGGAACAGAAGCAGATTTGGCTGCTCAGTCCAACCACAAGAACCTTTGCACAGTTCCTGGGGGGCTGAGCCCTCTGCCCAGGCACAGCCCACCCTGCTCACTCCAGTTTAAAAATAATCTGGATTGCTCCAAGTCATTTTTCATATTCTTGGGGCAATTTATTACTCCATTGGTGTTGTGAACTCCACAGATTTTCTTGTCCTCTGTACTTGATGAAAATCACAAGGGCCAGGATGCAGCTACTCCTAAGAGCTCCCATGATCACATTCACAGCTTTATCAAAGCTTTTCCATGACTTTTATTTCCTATCCTGATAAAAAAAGAGCAGAGACGGGCTCACAGGACCTTCATGACAGCTCTGATGCTGCCTGGTCACACAAAGATGGATTTGTTCAGAGCAGCTCACAGAGAACCCACTCCTCCCTATAAGCACAAATTTGACACTCAAATTCTTTTCACTACACACAAGAGAAAATTGATTAAGCACAAGAAGAGGTGCTTAAAACATGAATCTGCTTATCTGCTCCCTATCAAACAAAAATAACCTGAAAAACTGGCAAATTTGAGTGTTTGCCCAGAAGATAAGACAAACCATCCTTCAGTGACTCTCACATTTCCCTCCTGACACCTGGAATTCCTGCAGGCTTTTGTCACCACAGGAGCGATGGGTGGTGCCACCGGCAGTGATGTTTAATTCTGTAACTTCAACACCTGCAAAACCTTTATTAGGAAGTTGTGAAGTCCAGAGCTCTGCTCATTTTGCCACAGGCTCCATCTCAAAGTCCAGCAGGTTTTTGTTGGTTTGGTTTGTTACACAGGAACATCTCCTGCACTAATTCCTGCTGGGTTAACTCAGCATGGGGGACCTGTGTGGTCATCTCAGATGTTGTGGCAGGAAAAATTTCCTGTATCAGGAAGATAGGTCCAAAATATCCTGTAATGCCTCACCATGTTTATTTTCTTGCAGGTCACCACCACCTCCACCAAAAGAAAAATGAAGGTTTTTATCCCCACTGTCCCCCATGAGGCTCCAAGTCTAGAGCCCAGTGCACCATCCCACTTCCAGCTGGATTCCTACAGAAATACAATTTGTACAACTGTGCTTTCTAAAATCTTCTGAAGCTGTTTCAACCCAAATTTGGCCCAGGATGAATCTCTTAAAGCACCAGCATTATAAGGACAGGAGCCTCAGAGGATGGGCAAGGACCAGCAGCTTCTGCTCACAAGGGGATGCCCCAGATTTTAATATATCACAGAATGGTTTGGGTTGAAAGGGACCCAAAAGCTCACCCAGTTTCACCCCCTGGCATGAGCAGAGACACTTTCTTCTGCCCCAGGTTGCTCCAAACCCCATCCTCAAACACTTTCACATTTACATACAGGGATATTTTATCATCCTCACCACCATACACCTATATATAAATACATATTTTCACATACAGAGAGGGCAGGTCCCACTGAATTCCATCATCCCTGCAAAAACTAAATCCAGGCTGTTCAAAACCAGTGCTCTGGGAAGAATATTTCTGCAGAGATTGTTTCCAGCAGCTTCCCCAAAATGACACAGTCCATGGGAACGGTGAGGACAGGATCCAACCCGAGGGTGGAATTCAGTGATGATTAAGAAATAAAATTTTTCTCCCTCCTCTCCCTCTTAATTCCCTGCCCTTATTCCCTCATGTTTTCAAACTGGCCCAGCTTTGGTGGATTTTTATGGGAACTGCAAATGAGGTATTTGCCAAATATCCAATCATTGCTCCCGAGTGCAGAGGCACCGTGACTTGAATTGGTCACCCTGCCTTTATTTGTATTTATTTTTAATTGTGAGGAAATTTATTTTCTCAGTCTCATCCTCCAAAAGAGCTGAACAGTTTGCATTACAGTCTTCCCAAAAAGCACCAGCAAGCAATTAGCTGGAATGTTCTGTTCTACCTGAAGTTTGGCATGATATGAACAACTGAAAACAAGATTTTCAAACACAGAAAAAGTTTAGGAATGGCACCATTCCCTTCTCCCAGATTAAGAACATCCATCAATCCCCTCTCAGGGCTCCTCACCCACCCTTCTCTGCTGCTTTGCTTTGCTGCAATACCCAATTTAGGCTGCCTGGTCCTTTGGAAAAGACCTCAACAGTTTATTTATCCATAAAATACACATCAGTGCTGCTTTGCACCCAAAACCATCATGAAGGTTTTGGTTTCACACAGGCACCCCAACAACTTTTTTTAAAATTCCCTTTAAATGCCCAAGCACAGGCCACCAGCAGGATTTCTGAGCAGGCAGAACATGAATGTGTGCTGAGATACATTATTCACATTTCCATAATCAGGATTTCACGTTACTCAAAAGCAATTTGGTGTTTGGTTTGGTTTGTTTGGGTTTTTTTTAAGTCTCCAGCAAACCCTGAAGCTGGGGATGAAGAAGAGGAAGGGCAGGTCAAACCTTATTTTTACAGGATCCAGACATTTTTACATGATCCTTGCCCAAATTTTATTTCTCCACAAAAAATTCCCTCTCATGAAAATCAGATGGCACCGTAACCAAGCCCACCATGAAAAATAATCAGAAGGAGAAGGGATGGGGCAGGATCCATCTGATGCTGCCACTCTTGTCTCAGCTCATTATTTGAGGCAGCCTGGGCTCCCCATGAGGTCCCACAGAGCACTAATGACTTAATCAAGGGACCTCCCTGGGGCTCAGGGAGATGCTCATGAAAAACAGCATCAAATCAGAGCCTGGGAAATCAGTGGCACCCTATGGAAAACTGATGGGATCAGCTGGTAAATCCTTAAGCTGGTAAGTGGTGACTCATTCCTGCCTCGTACCAAAAAATTGCCCCTGACTAGAGCTGGAGGCACAAGGAATGCTAAAAAGCCAAAAAAGCGGGGAGATAGGGTCCAGAAGGCTGCAAAAAACTGATCCACAATTTGGGATAGTGCCATGAGGAACAGGACACAGGGAATGGGACAACGACAGGACACAAGGCAGGGTTAGATGGGATTTGGGAGGGAATTGTTCCCTGGGAGGGTGGTGAGGCCCTGGCACAGGGAATGGGACAAGGACAGGACACAAGGCAGGGATGGATGGGATATTGAGAAGGAATTTTTGGCTGTGAAGGTGAGGATGCCCTGGAACAGGGAATGGCTTCCCACAGACACAGGGCAGGATTAAATAGGATATTGGGAGGGAATTCCTGGCTGCCAGGGCGAGGAGACCCCTGGCACAGGGAATGGCTTCCCACAGACACAGGGCAGGGATAGATGGGATACTGGGAGGGAATTCTTGCCTGGGAGGGTGGTGAGGCCCCTGACACAGCAAATGTGACAAGGACAGGACACAAGGCAGGGGTGGATGGGATATTGGGAGGGAATTCTTGCCTGGGAGGGTGGGGAGGCCCCTGGCACAGGGAATGGCTTCCCACAGACACAGGGCAGGGTTAGACGGGATACTGGGAAGGAATTTTTAGCTGCAAGGATGAGGAGGCCCTGGCACAGGGAATGGCTTCCCACAGACACAGGGCAGGGATAGATGGGATATTGGGCAGGAATTCCTGGCTGAGAGGGAGGTGAGGCCCCTGGCACAGGGTGCCCAGAGAAGCTGTGGCTGTCTCTGGATCCCTGGCAGTGTCCAAGGCCAGGCTGGACAGGGCCTGGAGCAGCCTGGGACAGTGGGATGTGTCCCTGCCCAAGGGATGGGATGAGAGGACCTCTAAAGTCCCTCCCAACCCAAACCATTCTGGGATTCCATGTTTCTAAGGCAGGAGTATTTGTGCACATCCACAGAATTTCCAAAGTTCAAGGCACATTTTCTGAGCAATCTCATTTTCAAGCCAAACTGGACAGCAACTTTACAGTCACCGAGCTCCTCGTGCACACTCAGTGCTGCAAAATCTGCAATGACTTCAAATTCTTCACTATTAACATATTCTCCATATTAATCTCCCCCAAATGATCCATACTGGGAATTTATGTATGACTCAGTATTAAAATCCAGTGTAACTGTGTCTCTGAGCATGTCATGGAGCTTAAATACAGGCGAGCAGAGGGCATTAAGAGGCTGCTGAGAATCATTTTCTAGTACATTGGAAAGGACAAACTGTTTTTATGAGTGTGTGTTTTACAGTCTGTTTTTTCAAATTACATCTAAAATAGTTCCCAGATGGAAGTTGTATCATTCCAACTTCAATCTGAGGAATATTTTATTTTTAAAAATTAGAAATTAAATAAAAAGAGGTGAAACTTTAGGAAATCTGAGTCCACTGAAAGGTCAGCAGTGTCTTGTGCTGCTCAGAGAAGATTCAGAGACATGGTAAAAAAAATCCTTGAGACTTTTTTTCTGAGCAAAGATTCAAATAATAAGGAAACAGTCTTAAAACAGTAGCATCAAAATTTGTCCTTAATTCCACAATGAGTGCATCAGACTGTGGCAAATTTCTTTACAAAGCTCCAGGCATCCACGAGGCAGCTGGAGAGAAAAAAAGGATTCCCTTGCCCACCATGTTCTCATCCACAGCCTCCAAGCAGCTCTCCTTGTGCAAATCAATATTTTCCATTCTTTTTAAGTATCCCATACAGCTGTAACATGGCTCTAACACTCTTCCCAACTCACAGCACCTCCAAAACTGGAACTCAGCTTTTAATGAGCATCAGCAGTGATTCCAGTGCTGGAGAGCTGATGCAGATCTGGTTTTGCCAAGCAAACTAATGCTTGGAAAAGCAGAGAGCAGGAGAAGAAACCAGGATGCTTGGAGTTGTAGATGGGGATAAAAGTGCAATCAGCACCTGGCTTGATTTACAGGTTTTACAATACAAATACTCTCAGGTATTTGTGATTTGGTCTGGACAAACGTAGGAGGGGTTTGATTACAGGACCCCAGGGATGGAAAAATCAACTCCCATGGTAACTTCCAGCCTGGCTGCTACAGGACAGGAAGGAAAAGGAGGGGAATCATTACAAACACCTTATATCCTTCCACAATGCAGGAGTAACTCCTGTGCCCTACACACTCAGTGTGAAAAATGCATGTATTTTATGATTGACTTTTTGCAAATATTCAAATGAATATTAGATGTGTTGTGTTAGAAAGTAATGCTGGATTCATTCTCTTAAGTAGTGTGGTAAATAGAGTTTTAGGTTATAAAAAATGTTAAAATAGAAACTAGGCTATGTAAGATTTTTTTTTATAAAAAGGACTCACAGCAGATAGTAGCCACAGGACACCTGAATCTTTCAGAGATAAAGAAAAATAATTTATTGCTCCATTATCAGAAGAAATGAACTTCTTCCCACCCCGAAGGCGCTGTTGGGATTCAGAGGAAGAAGTTGAGGATGACCAGACAGAATCCTGTGTTTGAATGGAATTTCTGCATCATGGATGAAGTGTATGAATGTGCAACAGGCTATTGTTTTATTTAAATTTATTTATTTTTATTTTTTATTATTTTAAAAGTTAATCCTTTGTTAATGTGTATACTTTTTCAGGACTATTTTGCCCAGATAAAGGTACCCAGACATCCATAACTCTGTCTCTGTTGTCTCATATTGTCCTAATTGAAATTGTCCAAATTATTATTACTCTAATTGTATTCCTATTTTTATAACCATTTTATTACCATGAAACTTTAAAAATTTTACAAAACATTGATTGGATTTTAAAACCAAGTGATTTTTCCCAGTCTGGAAGGGGGAATGGACAGAGAATGGACAGTGGGATCAGAGTGCAAAAGCAGGAAAGGCTGCACTGAACCCCTTAAGGAAGATGGGAAAGGCAAGAGCAGTGAATTTTCTCACTGAATAACTGCAAAATCCCTTTTTTTATGTGATATGTGTGTGAGACAGTTATAAATACAAATTCTAATAATAACTGAGAAAATAAAACATGGAAGAGGCCTTTGAACCTATCCTCTGTTACCAATTAACCTTAGCTGATTTAGGAGCATTTAAATTAAAGCTTTAAGGATGTTGCTCTTTGCTTGTAGTTAAACCTTAAAGAGTTTTGCAATAATAACCTTTTGAAGTATAATTTTAGAATATTGCTTGTATCCTTGGAATATATAAAAAGGAAACGTGCTTATCTCACACCTTAACAAAACAGAGAAAAGAAGATGAACACCAACTCAAAGATTTATAGTTTGGACCAAAGGAAGCTGGACATCACTGTTATGAGATTTATAGTTCTTGATATTAAAAGGTGGACCCACATCTGGAGAGCTGGACTTCACCAGATAAAATTTGTCTTCCTTTTTTTGGAAATTGGACCACCACCTGGGATACTCCTTTTCTGGGATACATGCTGAGAAAAACTAAATCACAATAGTGTATGGAATTGTGATGAAAAAATTTGGAATAGAAACTGCTGGTGAGTAAAAATTGGGACAGAAACTGCTGAGAAAGCTGATGAGTACCCCTATAAATAAATACCTGTAAGGAAAACTTCCCCCACTGTACCCAGCACTGCATTGCTCATCCTTTACCATATTAATTAATAAATTGATTGCTGCTGGAATATTGGCCTGGCCAAGCTTCTCATTTATAACACACTGACAGCCAGGGATCA
>JAWWMS010000173.1:111238304-111267552 GCA_035048045.1 Chlorospingus semifuscus
CAGTGCCCCTGGGCACTCCATGGCTCATTGCTGTCAGTGCTGCTCACCTGCTGCTCACAGCTGTGCCCATTGGGGATCAGGCTCAGCCCAGCCCCATCCCAATCACCACAAACTCTGTGCCCACACTTTTGCGCAGAGCAATGCCAAATCCGCCTCTCACATATTCATGTCCTCCATGGTTTCCAGAGACAATGACCAGTACTTAGTTCAGTTCATGCAGGTAATTTACCTGTCCAGGAGCTTGTATAACTATGCAGCATTTTGGATTCTGAGAAATCAGTGTCTATAAAAGCCATATACATTCAATGGAAAACAGCTCTCCAGCCATTCAACATCCTCCAAACTATTATTTTTCCTCTACAAAGCAAAATACAATTGATTATAGTTATGAAATTGTCTTTCACTCTCCCAATTTTACTGCTGCCATTTGACAACTTCTTCCCTAATTCCATGTTTGCTTTTCACAATGTCTCACTAAAGTTTCTGTTTTTACCAGTGTGGTTTTTTTCTGCATTACCAACACAGAAACATTGGTAACGTTTTCCTTTCTGTTGAAGAGTATTTACATGTATTCCCTCAACCCAGTTAATTGTCACATTCTTGTATAGTCCTTGGCAATGTTCAAACTCATTTTACCTTCCTCAATTTGCTGGCTCTGTCAGAGAAACTGGATCAGGTGAAGGAACCAAACATTTGGTATATTTTAGCAAAAGACAAATATTACAAAGTTTACCTCTACATTTATGTTCTATCCACCTCCAGAAAAGAACAATTCTTCAACAGGTTTTTCTCAAATAAGCTGGTTTTGTACTTCAGGCAACAGCAGATTCAAGTTACTGCTGGCTTCTGGAAGTTCCCATATTAAAGAAAAAATACTTATATAAGCCTTTTTCTCCTTATTGACATGCCAGCATTGTAGAAGAACTCCCATCTGATTTGTGGCTTATTGTAGAATGTAGGTTGGGACCTATGGTTATACTAATAGATTTCAAGGTCTTTTTATTACAGTATTCCATTTTCCTGATGTAATTACATATACCTATTAAACCTTGCAAAGTGCTTTATGGCTTTAGTGACTTGCACCTCACAATCTCTTCAAAAATCAGAATCCATACACAATTTTTTAAGTCTGGAAATGTAGACCAGTTAATTATTGGCAGTTTCCTAGGGACCCTTGGTATTCTGTACCTATTTGCAATTACAAATATTAAATTATTCTATTGATCTGTAAAACATACCCGTTTGATTTCTTTTTACTATTTATTTTACTATTTTTTTTAACTATTTGTTTTAGTATTTTGCAAGGCCCTTGGGGCAGCAGGATGGTGGGCACCTCAGCAGAAGCAGTGTTTGGCTCCCTGGTTCATCACTGCACCCCTTGGAACTTTTAGAAAGCAGGATCTAGAAAGCAATCCTGGCCTGCCAACCTGGGAGAGGGGGTCTAAGGAATTGCGGAGGGGGCAATTCCCTAGGGATGTGTTCCTACCTACCCAGTATCCTCCTGCTGGGCACACCAGTGCTGGGAAAGAGTGAAAATAATGAATGCAGTTTTAGCAAGGAGAGTCAAGGAGGGCATGGAACAAGGAAAATGGTTTTTCAGATGAGTCCAGGCTTCATGTGTACTTCAGGCATGGGTTTAGCTGCTATAAAGAGTTGGAAAAGTCCTCCCAGAGCTCATCAATCATTCTCAGCTATCAAACAACCATGCCTTATCTGCTCAGCCCTGCGGACGTGACTGCGGGGCTGGAGCTGATCAGCAGAGCCTGGGGCTGCCTGGCTGCAGGTGGGGATTGGGTTTCACTTTGCTCTTTTGCACTTTTGTGTGCACTGATTTGTTTGGTAACCAAAAGACCTCAGGGAAGACAGTGCCAAAAGCACTGCTGAGTTCCTGTAAGGTTAAACTCATTCTTTTGCCAGTAAGATTTTTGTACTTTACAAAAAGTAAACAGGGGCCTTATAAGCTTCTCCAGGTTTCTCCCTGTTCTGGGTTTTCAGACATTAGGTCCTCCAGAGAGGAGAAACCAGAACCCATTTTATCAAATTTGGAAAAAAAGTGAAAAGAACCACCAAAATCCCACATTGGTAAAGTTCTTTCTTTCTCTCTCTCTCCCTCTTTTTTTATTTTTTGGGTTTTTTCCCATTCTCCTGTGTGTTCACTTCTCTCTACAGACAGCTGCTGAAGACTTGGAGAAAGACATTTCAGGAAGTCTTGGCTGTGAAAGACAGCAGTCAGTGTATCAGAATCCTAACACAGTCTTGGAAAGCTGTAGTATTCAAAAATGGGATGAAGAGCAAAGATCCTCTAAAGCAGACAGAATTCCCTCTGCTGCCACAAAGACTGCAGCTGAGATAAAGGCTGATGTCTCACTTATTGGAAGGGAAAGCACATGAGTGAGCAAATTTCATCCCCTCAGAAATATAACTTTAGCCATGATACTTGGAAATATTAATTAGATGTGTGGCTTTTGTTTGTGGATAATTTTAGCGAATCTTTGCATTTTATATCTTCACATAAAACAGATCTTATACAGAACTTTTCAGGTTCGCATGTAAACTTGGAGCAGGGTGGACACTCTCCTAAATCAATAAATATTTTCCAACACTTCTGTATTCACATAATATAAAACAATCAACAGGCATAATCTAAAAGCAACTATCCTGGCCTGCAGATGTGGGCAGACAAAATCAGCCAGCATAATGATTTGCTTGGGAAAGCCAAAGGAATTAGTATAGTGTGTATTATATTATGTCAAATATTATACAGGGAAAGGTTGCCCTCTCTTCTAATACAACTTCTGACGTGTGGCACTGCAACCAAGCAACATTTGATAGCTCATTATCAAGTCCTAAAACATCTTGAAGAGACTGCCTTCCACTTTTAATTCATCTGCAGAGAAACAAGTGACCCTAGACACTGGAGGTTGATTTGTGATAGCATGCAGCATTTGTTATCTTTGTGAAGTGCAGGATTTAGATGTCTTGCATTCCATCACCACCAAACCCTCCAGGATCCAAGGCTCTGTCCTGGATCAGCCTTTCTGCTCAGTCTGTGCTTGCAGTTTCACAGGCTGCGGTGTTTGGTCACAGCTGAGACAGAAATCTGTCCCTCTCCTCTGCATTTCTCCTTTCTCCTGTTCCTGCTCACAGCTGCACAGCCCACCCTCGTGCTGAGATCTGCCAGGTGTCAACAGAATTTCTCACAGCTTGAAACCAGTGAGGCTTTCACATCACTCATTAAATCAATTTCTACGTGGGTCCAGTGAGCACCGAAGGAGTCTGAGGCAGAGCAGTGAGAGACAGGGAGTGGAGCAGGTGGAGATGGGACAGAGGGTGACAGACACAAACACCTCACCACAGGATCTTCAGTGACCTGTGGAGCCATCTTTCATCTCTTCTATGGTCTTCTGCCCTGCTGAACCCCCTGGCAGTACCAACACCTCCCTGCCAGCCTAAGGGGAACAACATACACATAGGAAACCCTTTTCCCTGGGTGGGAGGGCCAGGAAAGACACAGGACTGGAAGCTGAAGTATATTTGAAAGCTACTTACAGCTTTATAATAATATTCCTAAATTCTTCACCTATTAGTTTAGATTTAGGCCCGAGGTTTAGGCTTCAAGGGCAGGAAGAAAGCAGGAAATGACTTCATGCTGTTTCAGTCAATATGTACCTGCCTGTGAGTTCATTTGGTTGTGTGAAAGTCTAACAGACACACTGAAATCTAACAGACTTTCACTGAAAGTAAAATTAAAACTTCTCACAGCCTCTCCCCCCTTTTTATAAACCCCTTTTATAAGGTACATTAAAAGACCTGCACTGAGTCAATTTTTCTGGTCATCCTATGTGTCTTTATAACATGTAAGTGATTTTAGTAATCACTTGCTTCAAGTGCTTGCTGTAACCCAAGACAAGCCTGCAGCAGCTGCAGTCTCTCCTACCTGCAGGAAGGTTTGCATCCACATGCAACCAATTGATTAGGCAGCTTGCAGGCCACTTGTTTACAAAAACAGCATTAAAATCTCACAGTCCTGTACCTGTATTTCTGTAGATACACTTAGATAGAGATACTTTGACCTTGGAAATTGCTGTCTGTTGAGCCCTGAACATTCAGGTGAAAACATTGGGCTAAGACGTTTAATGCTTCATGTGTTTTCAAGCAGGGTGATGTATATAGCTTTAGCAAGAACATCCCTGGGTGATGAAGCTAACTAAAACATTCACATTAAAAAATAACAAAGGGAAGCTATTCTTGGAGCCATTTGGGCCACCAGATTCTTCCTAAACAGTGCAGAAATATCAACTTTGAATAATTAATACCTGAAGTAGTTGATTCTCACTGAGGAAAAGGAAGCAGCTTAGCTGGTCCTCCAGTAGTCATCCCCACTGGTCAACTTTTGTAGTGCCTTTCACCAGAATTCCTCAGCCTTGCACACAGCAGCAGCAGCAAAACCCTGCTCACCTTGGAAGCCAGGGTGAGAACGAGAACTCAGCTTCATGTTTCAGGCCTGTATCTCCATTCAACACAAAATTTGAGCAGGGATTTCAAAATCTGAGAAGCAATTTCCAGCTAAGCCTGAAACTACAAAGGCAGCAGAGCTCTGAAGTCAAGTGTTGGATTCAGATGCACAATTCATTCACACAGGGAAAGCAAACTGTGATATAGCCTTAGCACTCTGCAGCTACACAGAAAAGTTTGAGGACTTGAAGCAAGTGATTCCTAAAATCACCTACACATTATAAAGACGCATAGGATGGCAAAAAAAACCCCAAAAAATGGACACAGTGCAGGTTTTTAATGTACCATATAAAAGGGGTTTATAAAAAGGAGAAAGAGGGACTCTTCATATGGGCAGATTGTGACAGGACAAGAGGCAAAGGCTTTAAAGAGAAAGAGGACAGGTTTAGATAGAGGTTAGGAAGAATTTCTTTACTGTGAGGGTGATGAGGCACTGGAATAGGCTGCCCAGAGAAGTTTTGGATGTCCCATCCCTGGAACTGTTCTAAGACAGGTGAAACGAGGCTCTGATCAACCTGACTTAGGGAATGGCATCCCTGTCTATGGCAGGGGGTGGAATTAGATGATTTTTAAGTTCTCTTTCTGTGCTTCTCTGATTCTAAAATGGTGAGATTTAAGGTCCAATCTATGCAAAAGTGGGTAAGTTTTGTGGATGCTGTCACCTGAAGGGAGATTCCCTTAAGGTACCTCAAGGGTATCTCAGAAGAATTAGCAGTTCTTGTCATCAAAGCAGGTCTGTGTGAGCCCTGTCTGCCCCATCCTCGTGTCCTCACTGCCCCTTTAGCTCTTTTAGACCAAGCAGAATCCTGTTCCACAGGATTTCAGGTGCAGCTACTTATGGCCTTTGCAGGAGCTGAGACTCCTCATGAGCCAGGAAATCCTGAGAGAGCACAAGTTTTCTATCCCAGTAGGATGAAAAGGCAAAACCTATTCAGGTTAAGGAATAAAGTATGTAGATTCAGAGGTTTTATGTATTCCATATCTCTTCAGGGAGACAAAAACTGCTCAAATCCTCAAGGCCTTGTTTTTAAAACAATCTCATGCAACTTTGGGTGCAGGTCAGGACACGAACTCCAGCTCAGCTCTGTCTATTCAGCTCAAGGGAGAGTTCAAATAGCAGGACACATGTCCTGGAAAGAACAGGGCTGGAACCAGGAAAATAACTTTACCAAACTAAAGCCCTCAGGCAAAACAAATTACATTTGTCCTCTGGAACCCAAACAAATAAATAAATCTCACTCCACATTAGTGACATATAACAAATACACTAAAGAATACTAATGACCCTCTGTAATTTTTTGTATTCTTTTTTTTGCAGAATATTATTTCCTGCATATCTGAACAAGGAAAATAGTGGTTAGAAAGTGAGGGCTGATCAGAGAATGAAACACTTTCCTCCTCTGCTGCTTTTGAAACTAATTTAGGTCTCTTTAATACAACTGAGACTTACTGGAGCTGTAACTAAGAGTAAGTGTAAGAAGTGACTCATATCAAAATTCCCACTCTGATTGACTGTGAGTAGTCCACTTACTCGACCAGCTTAACACATTATTATTTTTAACAGGGCCAACAGGGACAAGTGCTGGACTCTGTTAGGATTTGCCATGTTTATGTTGATAAAACCCCTCCAGCTAAGTCTGAGACTTGGAATGCCTTGGCTGTTGCCAGCAGTGCTGTCAGCCCAAGCTTGCCTGGCCCCCAGCTTAGACAGCAGCCAGGAACAGGACCCTGGAGCCATCTGGGGTGGCAGCAGACAGCCAGGGAGCAGGGCTGCTCTAAATACACCTCATCAAGCTCCTCTCAATCTGCATGGGAAACCACAGAGCTTCCAGAGTCATGGATAGAGCAGAGCATCTGTCTCACTGTCTTTCGCCACAACCTGCCCCAAAAGTACTGCCCTGCCAGCGTGTAAGGTTGATGACAAGGACACATGTAAGGTTGATGACAAGGACATGTGTAAGGTTGGTGACAAGAACACCATTACCCACTGAGCAGGGCTGAGAGGGGAGCACAGCTCAGTAGCACCACTTATCCTGGCCTGAGCATTCAAGGGGCAAGGCCAGAGGAAGCACCACACAACACAACCCCCTGACTGACTCCCTGGAACAGCCCCCCTGAAGCCCTAAGCCCCATAGGCTGTGGCACTCCCAGTGTGCTACCAGAGCATGGTCATCAGAGGTACTAAAACACCCAGAACACACACGTGTGTCTCTTGCCACCCCAATGGTTTTAAACCCTCACAATCTCAAGACAGCATGACAAATCTCCATTTATGAGCCCTTCTTTAAAGGCTTCAAACCATGGCACAGGGAAAGTGGTGAAAGGGCGGTCACATCACACAGGATGGATGTGCTTGCCCATGATACAGTCAGACTAAATTAGGCTGCTGCACTGTGCTTGACTAGAAAAAAAGAAATTGTTCAGGCAGTCCCAATAGGAATTCAATTAATTATTAATAAGGACTTGTTATAGCTGACATCTACTGCATTAGAGGAAATCCCAGTGGTTTAGTGTGTGGGTGAGATATTCACTTCTGGTTAAATGAGCCAATTTGGCCAATAAACTTTGGCAACTTTTCTTAGTTGGCCATAAGAAGGGAGAAAATTAAGAGTCAGATGTAAGGAAAAAAATCAGGCTATTTGAACTACTAAACTTATGACAAAAGGTCTAGACTTTTATTTTCTGCAATGCTTAAAGTTTACTAAACCAATAAATGCAATCTGATATCTGCAAATAAAAAGCGACAATCATTGACTGCTTCTGGAAGGGTTCTAAGTCAGCGTTTCCTTTTCCTTTCTTTTCTTTCTAATGCCTTGGGACTTCAAAAGAGGCAGGGTGACTTACTTGCTAGAATATATATTTTTCTCTAGCTTTTCCTCCATTGCCATGACCCTATTTGGAACCTGGTTGAAGATGAGCATCCTTATTCACAGACAAGAAAGGTGAATTGGGTAGACTGATTTCTGACATGGTAATGGTTGCCAGTCACAAATATTCAGACAGCTTGTTTTTACAAAAACCTCTAAGGATTCTAAATTTTTCATGCATTGTAACCTGGGAAACTATTTGGAAAAAAATTGCAGCTAGAAGTCATCATAATTTTTTCTCCTCTATACAGAGTTCCGATGACTCCCATGAGAAGGAAACAATAACTCAGGAACAAAAAGTGAGAGATCACCACAGAAATTAACAGTTACCTCTGAAACAGAGCAGGAAGACACAGCCACAAAGCCTTTGGGCAGCAAAGGTGCAGACACACCCAGCAAACAAGGGGATGAGATCAGGAAATTGTGCTAAATGGAACAGAGCTAACAGATACTGAGTTCATAACCAGTGACTGAGCAAGCTGCACCTGCTCTGGGCAAGGTGCCACTGCACAAGCAGATATGTGCAGACAGGTGATGTTCTGTAAATTCAGGTTTTCAAATGTTCTGTAAGTTCAGGTTTTCAAACGTTCTACCCCACTAAAGGGCTCCAAGCTTTGTTCTGCAGACACTGTCTCATAAATGGAGCCAAGAATACAAAACAGGCCATGCCTGGAGAGAACAGATCGCTATTTTGGGATGAGGTTTGTCTTTACATGGAGAATCCTTGCTATTCAAAAGCCCTCTAAGAACATAACTGAGGGCATAACTAACTGGGAACAGCTACCTGGGGCTGTTTAATGTGTGGCAAACCTTCTCCATCAGCTGCTCTTGTGAATGCTTACTCCTCTGAAGGGATGAGCTTCTCACTTACAAATGCCACATTCATCTTCCCCAGTCACATTTTAAGTCTTTACCACAACCTGTGAACTGGGCAGTCTTCCTGCACCTGCAGTCAGTCACAGGCAGCCCTGGCTTGGAGAAGTGCGCAGGGCTGTACTCTCTTTCATGCTGTCTTTCCCAAGTACCACCCTTGAGCCTTTCCTCAAGGGTAGGATAACCACACTTTTGCAGTTTCTTAATGCTGAGGTTAGCCTGGGGCAGCTGGCAGGCCTAACAATCACCTTTGCTGGATAGATCTGTGACCCTTAAGGATTTCTTTTAATTACAAATATAATCCCTTAACATTGCACATGCAAGTAGTTTAGCTTCCCAGAATGTAGATGCCTAGAGGAAGGAGAGTGCAATTTGTAGACATAGTTGGAAATGTCTCTGAGAAATAATCAAGTTTTTCCTCAAATACTGAAGCTCTGAATGCTATCTGAATGCTACCAATATTGGCATGCTGCCTACTGCTTCCAATTAGCTTCTAATTACACAGTGTAATGTATGGAATATAATGCAAGAGGCAAATTTGTCCATTAATATGAATGTGATGAGACCACAGAGAATGCGTCTGTATGAGCTGCTGAACTGACTTGAGAGTGATTGATTGCCTTCATTTTAGTTTTATTCCCAGTTTACAGTCTTGCTTGGTTTGGGGCTTGGAATTTAATAAGATTTGCATCTAGAATATTAGAGCTGAAAGCTTTCCTCTCATCTAGATTTCGTAGAATTAAGAATTTTAAATAAAATATGAGGAGAGGAAGGAAGTCAAGGAAGACCCCAAACATTCAATGCCAGAGTTTGGCTGTTTTGAAGGATTCTGTGAAAAATGTGTGGAAGTTCACAGTGCAGACAGATTTCTAGTGCTTACTAGAAACAATATATCTTGTCCAAGAGCTCATGGACCCTTCTAAGAGTAAGAATGCAAGAACAAAATGAAGGAGTTAACCACATATTTTTAAGCAGAAAGAAAGCTTTGGGAGGAATAATGGACAAGTAACCTTCCACTGCCACTATGTCGGTTTCCTATGGGAGTTAAGGAAAGAGAAGACGCAATGCAGGGGCTGAGTCACAAGATCAAGTCTGTATTTTTACCAGTTTTCCCATTCAGTGGTGCCAGGGTTCTATGGCTGCTATACCCCTAGGTCACTGCCCACAGAGGGAACAGCAGAAATGCCAGAAGTCCCTGAGTGCTGGGAGCCTGGGAGAAGCAAAGCAGGGACACGGCTCTGTGACTCTGCTTGGACTGCAGGGCTGGCTCCAGGGGCAGCTCCCTGCCCTGCACAGCACGGGGAAACACATCCCAGCAGGGCTGAGGGAAGCTGGGCCAGGAGCAGAGATGCTGGCCCATTTTGGCAGTGCCTGCTTCACACTCCTCAGTGTGGGAAGGCTCCCTGTTGCAGACATATCTTATGAAAAATCCTTTTGCCAGCATCTTTTCTCCTGAGAAGCTGAGAGGCCTCAGAAACAAATTGTAAACAATGATTATCTGCTGCTGTGGAATGCAACAGGTGCATCTGTGATTGGTCTCATGTGGCTGTTTCTGATTAATGGCCAATCACAGTCAGCTGGCTTGGACTTTCTGTCCGAGACAGAAGTTTTTGTTATCACTCTTTCTTTGCTACTCTATTCTTAGCCAGCCTTCTGATGAAATCCTTTCTTCTATTCTTTTAGTATAGTTTAAATGTAATATATAACATAAAATAAAAATCAAGCCTTCTGAAACATGGAGTCAGATCCTCGTCTCTTCCCTCAACCTGAGACTCCTGTGAGCACCGTCACAACCTCCCATCAGGGGATTGCACCATGCCAGGACAGGAGATCCCATCTCTCCAGGATCATCCAGGAATCAGTGCTGGGGAGCAATCTCACAGCCATCACAAACTGGGCAGGATGCACAAACCTTGTTTCCCTCAGGATCTCTGTTCTCTCTCTCTCACACACACAAATCAAATAATTCTAAAACTTGCTTTAATGTGAAGCAAAAGCAAGCACAGAAACCTTGACAGCCTTAGTATTTTCTAAGAAACAGAATTTGTTTTCTGACATGCCCCACAAAAAATCAACAAAGCATAATAGAAATATTGGAAATAAATCTGCTTTAATCAACCAAGGGAGTCAAAATTCAGTTTAGAATGGAGTATTGTGACTTCACCACTCCAATAATTCCTGTTGATATGCACTGTGATGCAGTGAAGCTACAACCTGGACACATTCTCTGTCTGGAATTCTTTCATTCAGACTCCTCTAAGGACTCAAACGGCTCTAGGAAGTACTTCTTTATCTCATTTATCTCTCCTCCAATACAAACTTTCTGATGCACAAGTTGTTCACTCTCCCCATCCTTTACAACAGGGTGGAGTGGAATGGATATGAAACCTGAGAGGTCTTTAAGGGAGTGGGGACCATCTATCGTCTGTGACAGAACAGAGTAATAGAACAAGGGGGAATGGTTTCAAACTAAAAGAGGAGAGATTTAGATGGGACGCTGGGAAGGAATCCTTCCCTGTGAGGGTGGACAGGCCATGGAACAGATTTCCCAGAGAAGCTGTGGCTGCCCCTGGATCCCTGGAAGTGTCCAAGGCCAGGCTGGACAGGGCTTGGATCAACCTGGGATAGTGGAAGATGTCCCTGCCCATGGAAGTGGGCGGAATGAGATGGTCTTTAAGGTCCTTTTCAACCCAAATAACTCCATGATTGTATAAAGTTACCAGCATTTCCTACACGCCGATTTCAGCTCCTTGCGGAGCAGGATTGCTCTGCAGTGTTGGGCTGGGGTCCCTGCCATCAGGAAAACTCAGCACATGTTCCTAAGGCAGATTTCCCCCTTCACCTTCTCATTCTTTCCTTACTCACCCCACTTTTAACACAAGCTGAGGCAAAAAAATGATATTTTAGCCTATGCCCATGCACCATTAAAAATAGGCATGCAGCACTTCCCATGCATAATTCATTCTTCCTGTATTTCCAGTCAAGACGTCTTCACTTTGCAAGTGCAAAGTGACAATTCTTGCAGATTTGGAAAATAATCCTTTACATCTGTTACAAGCTAGCAGACACCATTTGGCAAGTGTTAAAAAATACCATATAGGACCAGGACTGCGGTGTCTGTTTGGTTATGAGCACTCATGGTCTAAAGTCTGTAGGAAAAAAAAAAGAGATGGCTTGAATGTTCTTTCCTTCTAGCAGACATATTCCAGTTTTCCAGCCATTTTTCTCTCTTTGTGTATTATATCCTCCTTATTCCTCACCCTCTTATGTGTCAGAGAATCTCCGGATGATCCACAAGGATCATCGAGTCCAAATCCTGGCTCTGCACAGAACACCCCCAAGGATTCCACCATGTGCCTGACAGCATAATTTCCCTGGGTTTCCTTGTTTTGCATATTTGGGGTTGGATTTTAATTTCATTTTTCAGTCTTTAATGCTGACCCTTCAGCCACCTTTATTATGCCAGACACAGAATAAGTTTCAGGCTCTGGTGCCCTGTTAACACAGCCCGACTCCCATGGGCCTCTCCCCATCTCCATTCCCCCTCTCTCTGTCTTTCCCACCAGCCCACGCTTTTCCATCAGCCCAGCCAGTCTCTACCCCTTCCTTCCCTTCCCCATCTCCCTAATTTAGCTCTGCTTTTAAGTCTCATTAGCCCTGCCTCAAAGCGTGAGCAGCAGCGCTGTCACAACAAAAGGAAGGAGCGCTCGCAGCCCCGCTCCGGCAGGGCGAGGAGCATCTCCCTGCATACTAATGCTGCTTTAATAACGCTGCCCGAGCACCCCGAGCCTGTGCTCGCACTCTGCAGGCTCGGGAGGAGCTGGGGATGCCGGATCTGCCTGCACAGGGAGAGTTGAGGTAATGGGTGAATGCACATTTCAGCCGAGTTTGCCATCACAGTTAACATCCCCCAGCCTCGACTCTTCTCCCCGCGTCTCATTTGGATGTTTTCTCCTACTCTAATACCACCCTTTTCTCCCTGCGCTTAAATTGTCTCCATTTGCATTCCAGTCCTCTGCTGGAAGCGGTAATAGCAGCGGTGCCATCCGCACAGCTAAGTAAAGCAATATATTATTTAATTAAAATGATGCTGACGCTGCAGCCGCGCTCACGCTCCGCCTCCGCTGCCGGCAAAGACGGGTCAGCAAAAACGTCCCCGATGCTCCGGGGACACGATCCCGCCACCTCATCTGAAACTGCAAAAGCTCCTTGAGCATCCTCTGAGGTTCCCCCTCGGAAAGAGCTCGGGACTTGCAAGCGCTGCCTCGGGCATGGCTGGAGGGAGCCCGGAGCACGCAGGGAGCGACAGAGCCTCGGCTGCGCTGCCCAAGGAGGAATTGGCTTTTATCGGTGCCGTGCTGGCAGAACAGCTGGGAAAAACACACACCCAGAGTCACAGCCAGGCAGGTTCTAAGAAGTCACATCTAATCACGGAATCACAGGGTGGTTTGGGGTTGAAAGGCATGGTAAAGATCGTCTGGTTCTAACCCTCTGCCACGGGCAGGGACACCTCCCACTAGAGAAGGTGTGAAGGGGGAGGAATGGAGTTCTAAGCTTATTTCAAGTTTCAGAGGTGAAACTCTAAAATATCTGGTTTTTTTTTTAAACAAGGGAAGGGGAAAAGCCACTCTCAACCTGTCCTTTTTCAGGTTGAATTTGAGGAACTTTAGACCTGCTGGATGAAGCATATTGATTTTTCCATTTGTGGTTTTGATGGGAATTTAATTGCAAAGCGCTGTAAACAGGGACTTGAAATTTGTCTGCAGTGTGTTCCACAGGAAAAATGTGAAAAAAGGGGTTAAAAAAAACCCCAAACATCCAAGGATTTTTTTTTCTTATCTCCCATCTCCCAGAATTTGAAATCCTAAGCACTTTACTCACTGCCTATAGAGAGACACCATATTTTGTCAGTACAACTCATCGTGAAACTTGCTGACAATTAATTTTTCATCTTTTATTTTCCTCCTTTTTATGTAATTGGAAATGGTCAGAAGGATTTACATCAGCAACACTTCAATAAACTGAAAAAGGAGGTAACACCCCAGCCCTCTCCTTTAGGGTTGATTTGCTTAATGTGAAACATCGGGGCAAACAAAATCCAACACTTCTGAAGTTGCTCCACAAACCCATCATGGGTTCAAATATCCTTTATTGTTTCTAGATCAAAAAAATGCCAAGGAGAAGCCTGGAGAAGGAAGGAGTGACAGGGTGGCAATGCCACATGGAGGGATCTTTTTAACAGCAAACAGGAAAGAGTGACACATCCCACAGATTTCCTCTACTTGTTTTTTAGAGAAAAATACCTGCACAAAGCTTTGGTGGTGTCACTGTAGGAACTTGCCAGTGTGTGAAATGAGCTTTTCATTTAGTTCTGGCCTGGAATGGAATGTCAGTTTTTTTCCCAAACTTCTCCCACTAGTTGCAGCCCCTGCCACAGCAAGGCTCACAATGGGAATGTGTTCTCCCAGAACTGGGGCCCAAGCTCAATTCAGACCTGAGCTAAGGGATGACACAGCTGTCTGTTCGTTTAGTGACAATTCCACAGGTTTTGCTTTCTCACCTGGAAGTGTTTCCAATTTGCGATGGTAGTTAAATATTCCCTTTATCTGCAAAGCCTCACACAAATCTGGATGTGTTTCTGTGTTACCCTGGCAATAGAATCATGGAATCATGGAATGGTTTGGGATGGAAAGCACCCTGAGGATCACCTCCTTCCATCCCCTGCCATGGTGAGGGACACCTTCCACTACCCCAGGGTGCTCCAAGCCCTGTCCAACCTGGCCTTGGACACTTCCAGGGATCCAGGGGCAGCCACAGCTTCTCTGGGAAAACATTTCAGTGCTTCCCTTTGCCTTTGCCTGCAGCAGGAGATTTAATCTTTCAGCTTCCCAATGCCCAGGAGAAAAGGATTGCTTTTTGTTAGATTTGAGGAGGATCTCAAGAAAATGAGGATATTTTCATCTGACAGTGATACCTTCTTTTCTCAACTTTCCAGAAAGCTCCTGGCAAACTTCTCCACAGATATAATATTAATTAAACAGATCTATCAGTGGGATGCAGCATTTTTTCCTCTCTCTAAGCTGTGCATAAAATAATATCATGTCCCTCACAGCCTAATGGTGGCACATAGAAATGGAACAGCATTATCAGTGCAGTGTGAGGATGAGAAAGCCATCACATGGCAGGCAGTCCCAGGATGATAGTATCTGTCCCACATTGTATTATTTTGGGAATAATAAATATTATATGTAGGAAACACAATGCTAAAAGAAGCTTGGTCATCCCACAGAGCTTGTGACAGATGGCAATTCCAGCTCTATAATCAAGGCAATAATTAACCTCCTAGGTTAAAAAAATCAAAGTGCATTTGCAATCCAGTTCTCCACATCAGGGATATGCTGGAATATTCTGCAGTGTTTTAAAATATTCTGATAACCTGAATTAAATATGGTTCCTGACAGAAAAGCTCTACTCCTGCAGCAGACACCATGCACCACCAACATCTAGGATTTACTTGATATCTTTTGGAAAAATGGAGCCTGAAATTTGAAAACAGGATCTGTTCAAAAGACCTAAATCCACTTTTGCATCCATACACAGACTATCTATCATTTTACTCCATGAATCACAGTTCTTTTTATTTTATTTATTCAATGCCTGAAAAAGCTAATTTCTGTCCTTTAGCTGCTTGTGATCTGTATTCCCTCTGAATTCAGTGGTGCTAATAAATTCTATATCTATCATTTGTGGGTAAACTGGTTGGACTTTATGTTAATGTTTATAATTTCCAATAACATTTTTAAGCTGGAAATGGTAAAATTAATTTTCAAAATAAATAGGATGTGTGTGAGTTTGTATCAAATATGACCTGCTGGAGTGAGTCCTTGGAGATGCTCCAAGGGCTGGAGCCCCTCTGAGCTGGAGCCAGACTGGGAGAGCTGGGAATATCCAGCCTGGAGAAAGGAAGGCTCCAGGGAGTCCTTGGGGCTCTCCCTGGCCACAGAATTTGCTGATTTTCTGTAGATCAAATATTTTCAGTCCATCTGACTTTGCAATTTGTGATGTTGACCAAAAACTGGGAATACTGGAACACACAAAACATAGGGCCCAGGAAATTGAATATTGATCAACTGGCTCCCCCAATCAATCTATAAACTCATAATGGCTGGGCAGAGGATGCAGTACAATGGTTTAATGTAGTCACAGGTTTTGTTTTTTTTATATGGGGAAAAATTGAGAAAAAATGAGTTCATAAAATAGTAGCACTCTGTAGTGATGGAGCCACAAGTCTGGAAAACTTCCTCCCATGTTATCCAGCTGAGTTTCCTGCCACTGGAAGCTCACATCCATCCTTTCATGAACTTTACATACCCTGTTGCATAAATTGTCAGATTTCTCACCTCTTCTATTCTGTTTGGGCAGCTGTTCCTGAACCCAGCTGCTCTAATGATTATAAAAAACCAGACTTCCAATCCTAAACATAAAGATGGGCAATTTATACCCACCTGGATTTGTGCTACCATCATTCTTCACCCTGAACAGCTTTTTCCCCTCTTCTTGAAATTTATTTTTACTATTTCTAAGGAAAAAAAAAAACACAACAAAACAACAAAACTCTTTCCTTGCTCAGCTTTTTTGCTAGGTAACAAATCACAGTTATTTTGTGCTCAATACTTCCATGTCCCCTGATCACCCCATTCCTCAGAATCACCCCATTTCTACAGAAAATAATTTGGCCAACAGATCCCAGATTTACCCAGTGTCGCCCAGTGCCACCCACAAGTGTCCCCAGGTCACAGAATCATAGAATGGTTTGAGTTGGAATGGACCTTAAAAGCTCACCTGGTCCAACTCCCCTGCCATGAGCAGGGCACCTTCCACTGGACCATCCAATGGTCCTTGTCTGCTGGGATAATTGAGAATCTCCAACCACCTGAGAAATTTTCAAATTTGATCATTGAGAATCTCCAACCACCAGAGAAATTGCCAAATATTCCACCAGTTTTCTCAGCAGGCACGATGACACCCATCTGCATGAGGTGGGTATTGTAGGAGTAATCCTTGATTTCATCACAGTACAAGGAACCAGTGTAAATCCTCCTCATTCCCAGAAGTAATTCCGTGGAATGACTTCATTCATCCTGGGAAATGGAGCATGCTGAGTCATCCATCAGTCCCTGAGGTCCAGAAGAGCAGTTGGGCTCACATCCAAGCTGCCAGACCCTGCTGCTCCCAAGGGTCTGGTCCTGCTGGAACTGCCTCTTGGGAAATAAACCCTTGTCCCCCTCAGTCCTCTCCTGAGCTTTGGAGCTCCTAAGGCTCAAACCACGTCAGGGACCACTCCAACAGCTGAGGAATGTGCTCAGGACAGGCCAGCACCTGGGCCCAGCACACCATGGTCAGCCTGGCTTCCACCTGGACCCATAACAGAGAATAAAACTGCCCAAACTGGGGTCCAGTAACTGTAGCTCACCCCATGACCCAGTTCTGGATGACTCTTCTGTCGCAGATATCTTTTATGGAAAACTATTTCCTTAGGATTTTTCCTCTTGAGAAGCTGATAGGCCTCAGGAACAAAATGTAAACAATAATTATCTGCTGTTGTGGAATGCAACAGGTGCATCTGTGATTGGCCCATGTTGGATGTTTCTAATTAATGGCCAATCACAGTCACCTGGTTTGGACTCTCTGTCTGAGACAGAAGCTTTTGTTATCATTCCTTTCTATTCTATTCTTAGCTAGCTTTCTGATGAAATCTTTTCTTCTATTCTTTTAGTATAGTTTTAATGTAATATATATCATAAAATAATAAATCAAGCTTTCTAAAACATGGAGTCAGATCCTCATCACTTCCCTCATCCTAAGACCCCTGTGAACACCAGCACACTCTTCAGCAGAGAGATTTGCTGGAAAACTTCAGATTGGATTCAGTTGCTCAAATTCAGATTTGCTTTGATGTCCACCCACTGTCCCAGAAGCTCACAGGACTTCTTCAGATCCTTTCACCCTACACAGCCCCACATGAATGGCACAGATACCCTGAAGAGTCACACATTGCACCATGTGCAATTTTTCCTCTACCAATTTTTCCTCTACCATCCCCTACAGCATTCCCAAGCCATCAGCCATTTGTGTTCAAGTTTTAGAAGCTGGAGTAGCTCATCCAGGGTGGATCAGCCAGGTCAGGGCACATACTGGGCTGTTGTAGAGGAAAAAGGTTTGGGAGTTCTACATCAAGACCCCACTAACCCAACACAAAGAGGGAAGATGACAGCAGAAAGAAGAATGTGAACAGCCATGGAGATAGAAAAAAAAGCCAGCAGGAAGGTGAGGGCCATGATGGAGCTGCTGGAGAAACTCCAGAGGAGGCCATGGAGATGTTCCAAGGGCTGAAGCCCCTCTGCTCTGGAGCCAGGTTGGGAGAGCTGGGGGTGCTCACCTGCAGAAGAGAAGGATCCAGGGAGAGCTCAGAGCCCCTTCCAGGGCCTAAAGGGGCTCCAGGAGAGCTGGAGAGGGACTGGGGACAAGGCATGGAGGGACAGGACAGAGGGAATGGCTTCCCACTGCCAGAGGGCAGGGTTATATGGGATATTGGGAAGGAATTCCTGGCTGTGAGGGTGGGAGGCCCTGGCACAGGTTGCCCAGAGAAGCTGTGGCTTCCCCTGGATCCCTGGAGGTGTCCAAGGCCAGGCTGGATGGGGCTTGGATCAACCTGGGACAGTGGAAAGTGTCCCTGCCCATGGCAGGGGGTGGAATGGGATGGGCTTTAATGTTCCTTCCAATCTAAAGCATTCCATGATTCTAAGATAATTAGCAACAATTAAGGCTTCACTAAAAGTGAAGTCACAGGACTTTTTCCACTCCATGCAGGGTTACAAAACCACACTAGAAACAAAACCTGCTGACCACGATATACTTTGTGCTTTTTTGCTCAGAGATTGAATTATTTCATTTTTGTCTTTTCTAGCATGGGCAAATTCCAAAAGGACAAGTTGAAATGGAAAAACACTCCGTGGCATATTTTTTATTTTTTCTTTTGCAGACTGCATTTTTCCATTGACCCAGCAGCATTAATAAACATTGCAGAGCTTTCTGAGGGGAAGATTTCCCATCCCCTCTGTGCTCTACCTCATTACCTTTTCATTTTGTTTTGTTTGCTTCTTCCTGTCAGGATAAACACGAGGCACTGTCAGGCAAACAGAAGGTCAGGGGATGACATTTTTTAATGTTCACAGAACAACCTGACCTCCTGCTCATAGCCACTAAAAGGGAAATAAGGAAACCCCCTGTTTTAAGTCCTAAATGCTAACGAGGTTCTCTATGTGATTTGTTTCTCCTTCCCAGCAACACTAATTTCAAATTACACCACTGACTCAATTAGCAAAATGTTGAATTTGGTGAGACTTTGTATAATAAAATGTCCCAGTAACAAAAAGGAAGCCAGCAGTGGTTTGGTGTCAGTAACTAAATCCATTTTAATGGGCTATTTTAATTAAACAAATTAAATTAATGATGGCCTCTGCACCATGATGAATTACACAATTTAATAGATCATTGCTATGTGCTAATCCCTTTTTTAATATTATCTTCTAACATTGATCCACGCATAGACACACAAGTCATAAAATAAACTCAAGTAAGAAAAACAATCAATGGGTGCAAAAGGGCCAAATAATGGAAAATGTGGAATGATATTAGTCCAAAAAAAAAAAACTAAACCATTTTCAGTTGAGATTATGGCAATTATTCACCATTATGGCATAATGGAAACCAGGTGGAATCTGCAGGGCCCTCCATGAGGGGCTCAGGTTGGATATCAGGAGGAATTTCATCACGGAAAGGGTTGTTAAACACTGGAAGGGGCTGCCCAGGGAGCCATCCTGGAGGTGTCCAGGGAAGGTCTGGATGTGACACTCAGTGCTCCGGGCTGGGTGACAAACTGGGGATCAGTCACAGCCTGGACTCAATGGCCTTGAAGGTCCTTCCCACCCTCAATGATTCTGTGAGGGGGAGGACCCAGATAATTTTATCATCTTTAATGGAGATCTAACTTTATTTTTTGGCTATGTTTAGAAGACAAGGGTAGGATTTAAAGATTGGAATTGGTGACATTGGAGGATTTTTCTGACCTAAATGATTCTGTGTGTGATTTATCTGATGTGACACCTCGAGGGATTCAAGTCAGAGCTGAGCCAGTCTAGAGGCTGTGAAGCCTGTCTGCTCACAGGCAAAAAGGGGGAAAAAAGGTGTTTACAAGGACTGCTAATGACAAATAGAAATGGAATGTCCTTAGGGATGGCTGGGATTTCCATGCAACTGGAAGACAGGCCATAAAACACATGGGAAGATGAGGAAGACTGAGGGTAAACAGGGAGAAAAGCAGCACCTTAAAGCTGGGTGACAACCATAAATACTAGGGATTGTGGCAAAGGCTCTTCTTGTGCCACAGCTTTCCATAAAAAATCCAGTTTGCCATAGTTTTACATTAAAAAGTCCCGTTTGGGCTGTTTCAGAACTGCACCAGAGCTCCACAGACACCAGACTCCAATTGATTTTAGAGGATTTATTTATCATGTCATTGACAACTACTGAGGCTGAGGGGATCTGAGATCTGGCTCGCTGATAAAGAGTCCAGGAAAGATTATATGGGATTAAATGGGAATAAGTGACAAATGGAGTGAAGAAAAAGATGCAAGGTGCAAACACAGCTGGATAATAAAATCATACAAAGTACATCAGGAATGCTGAAGATGTAAAATATTCTTCACAGAAGATGAAACATTTGGCTTTAGAATCCTGGAATTCCAAGGATTACAGGAAATAGAATAAAAACCGCTTTTCAATGAAAACAAATAAAAGAAGCATGGACCTGAAAAGGACCTGTTCAGTTGCCATAAAGAGAGCTCTTCAGAGTTCTCTAAAGTACATCCAGCACCAAATTCCCCTCACCCAGGCAGGACCTGTCTGTCTGGAGATATGTCAGAGATCAGGATCATCCATGTGCACACAGAGCACACACGGGCACAGGAGGCACAACCTTCATCCCTGACAACCTGTCCTCTCTCAGGTGGTGGAACAAGATAATCTTTAGTGTCCCTGCCAATCCAAATCACTCCATGATTTCATGATTTGCCAAGTTCATATTAATTTGTGGATCCCAGCTCCCACTGGATTCATCTCCAACGAAAAAGCTGCTCTAAAATAGATTTATCTTTGCAATCATGTGGCATAATGACGCTACGGAATCACAGAATCATTAAGGGTGGAAAAGCCCTTGAAGATCACCGAGTCCAACCATTCCCAGCACTGCCAAGGCCACCACTGAGCCATGTCCCCAAGTGCCACATCCACATGGCTTTTAAATCCCTCCAAGGATGGGGACTCCACCACTGCCCTGGGCAGCTGTGCCAGGGCTGGACAACACTTCCCATGAAGGAATTGTTGCTAAAATCTTTATTCTGATTGCAGTCTACAAAGAATGTTTAAAAATGAAGAAGCGGGTTCTGTATTTTAGTCAACTCCCTTTTAGCTGAAGTTGAGAATCCTGGCTCAGAATCCTGGTGTTTGTACCTGAGGGGATAGAGGAGTGAAGAAGCCCCAGACAATGTGGCAGAATGCTAATTCAGGCTTCCTAATGAATTCAGAGGCAGAACAAATCAAAGAAGAACTGCATTTAAAATAATTATTAAAAAAAAAAAGAAAAGCACAGCTACAGGTGTAGATTGTGAACTGGCATTATCCTCCCTTGTTTAAAAAATGACATGGTAATTCTAATGACAAACTCTGTTATAAATAGACACTTAATTACAATATCTTAGGTCTGGCATCTGCATTTTTCACCATCTTAAAGGCAGAAGCTGAGGAGGGTTCGCTGCAAACTGGAGACCTGAACAAGACAAAAGGAAACGTGAAGTTCAACCAAACCCAAAATCTGCTGCTCTTCACACCCTTCACTTCACTGCTGGCCTGCAGGTTCTTTTCCCAGGAGAAGGAAGGAAATCACCCTGGAATGTCCTGGCAGCTGCCCCCCATGGGAGCCCTTCTCTCCAAACACCCCAGCCCTCTGACCAAGGGAGAATGGACATCCTGCACCTGAATTTGGCCACTTTGAGCATTTTTTTCCTCCTCTCCCTCCCAGTCCAAGGGTCCAGTGGCTCCAGCAGCTGCCATAGAAACCAAAGTGCTGCTCTGCAGCACAAGGAGCAGATGTCACACACGGAGCAGCAGCAATGGGAATGTGGGGAGGGGGGTGGATGCAGGAGGAGGAGGAGGAGGAGGAGGGAAAGCAGCATCACACATTCAGAATGAAATGTTCCCACCAGAGGGAGTGAGTCATTCCTGAAGTAAAGTGCAAAGCTGCAGGAATTTTTTTCCCTGCTGCTCTCAATGCACATCTGCAAACACAGAGTACAAATCTCCACCCTTTGCTGGATGCAGGGGGAATGGAGCAGCAAAGGATGAGGAGCAGGTGGGGCGACTTAATGCCCTCTTTGCTTCATTCTTTAACAATCAGACCAGTTGTTCTCCAGAGAGAAACAGGGAGCAGAGTGAATCCTGTAATCCAAGGCTGTCATCAACCTGCTACAAGCCCATGGGGTGGGGTGGGATCCACCCAAAGATGCTGAGGGAGCTGCCAGAAGAACTCCCTGAGCCACATTCCATCATTTCCCAACATCCTGGCAAACCAGGGAGATTCCAATCCACTGGAAGGCACCAAATGTGACTCCCATCACAGTGTGGACACACAGCCATCGTTTGTGGATGGTGAATCCATCACACAAGACAAGAGGAAATGGCCTCAAGCTGCACCAGGGGGGTTTAGATTGGATATTGGGAATAAATTCTATCACAAAAAGGTTGCCCAGCCCTGGCACAGCTGCCCAGGGCTGTGGTGGAGTCCCCATCCCTGGAGGGATTTAAAAGCCATGTGGAAGTGGCACTTGGGGACATGGCTCAGTGGTGGCCTTGGCAGTGCTGGGATGGTTGGACTTGATGATCTCTGAGGGTTTTCCAACCTAAACAATCCCACGATTTCATGATTCTAAACAACCCAGCTTTTGCCTCCTGCACAGGGGCTTGACTCCCTCATGCTCTGCTCTCTGATGAACACTGTGATTTCCTTATGATGGAAATTAATGCCTGACCTATCCCAAGTATCTCAGACAGAATTATGCTGTCATTTCCAAAATGCCCTTTAGAGCTTTTTCCCTTCCTCTCTTTCCAGGACAGTGCAGAAATACAACTTTGTATGAAGCCAACATATATTAAACAGGGATTTTACATCAAAAAGTCACTCACTTTATAAGAGTAGCAAGCCTTAATACATTATGATATACTATACACTGGTAAATTGTTTGCTAATTCAAAATAAAAAATAATAACAACCAGTCTGGAGTCCTGCTTGATTTCCTTTGATCTTGCTATTCACAATTCATCTCTTTGCCTCAAGGGATGGAGGGACAGGACACAGGGAATGGCTCCCACTGCCAGAGGACAGGGTTAGATGGGATATTGGGAAGGAATTCCTGGCTGTGAGGGTGGGCAGGCCCTGGCACAGGGTGCCCAGAGAAGCTGTGGCTGCCCCTGGATCCCTGTAATATTCCAAAACCAGGTTTGATGGGGCTTGGAGCAACTGGGAACACCTGGGAGGTGTCCCTGCTCATGATCCTTAAGGTCCCTTCCAACCCAAACCGTTCTAAGATTCTATGCTAAATCACAAATAAGTGGTAAGGAACAATTGCCAAGCCCTCCTTCAGCTGGAGTGTGGGATGAATTCACAATTGCACACAGCTACAACAGCAGAAAATTATAAAAACCCAATATCTGCTTCTCCAGATTGTAAATATTTCAATGACAGCCCAACATCTACAAGTGTCCTCCCCAAAACTCACTTGGGGAATGTTCATTTGGGAAATGCCCATCTCCTGCTTCCCACAGCAAAACACACAAAGCACAGAATCCTCTTTTGGTCATCATTTATAAACCCCAGCAGGATAATTCTGCTGTATCTGATCCGTGAAATGATGCCCCAGAAATCACACAAATATGGACAAACAACTGAAATTACAGGAAACCTGATGGTTTGTGCGGCACAAAGAGAAGGGGAAAGCTCCTCATTCCCTGCCCTTGCAGAGGAGCTCGAGCCCACTAGAGGGCAATGAAAGAAATCAGGATTTCTCCAGCCCTGGAAAACCCCCCTAATTTCGCGCTGAAGGTTTTTCCTGTGATAATAGATCACGGGATAATGGGGAAATATATTTCCTAGGATTGTGGGCACATAAAATAGCAACCACATACATATAACGGCAGGAAGAGCTGGATGAAAAATCACCACCCAGGATATAATTAGCTGATTGAGATAAAAATAAAAAATATTACAGAAAATAAAATGGTGATGATGTTAAAAGTGCACATTTGTGTATGTGTGTGTGTAGCGATGCTACAATGCCTCACTGCAATCTTCCAACTCCTCTTTTTTTCCCATAATTTTTCTTTGGGTATTTTAATCTCCACAAAACTTCATTGGTCTGGGCTGAAAGTTGTCATTGCTGGAGAAAACTGATTTTTCTAAATTTCTAGGACAGCCACTCAGCCATTTGTGACAAATACAACACTGTTTATTAAATACTTGATAAATAAATATACAAATTTAACTATTGCATTTTCCATATTTAAAAAAAATATCTAGGTTATCTAAAAATATCTAGAAAATATCTTTAAAGAGTGCAAAAACCTTTAAGTTTGGGTGTCCTTCAGCATGAAGCACTGGCCAATGAAGCCAAATTTGTCTAATTTTTTAGCTTTTTAAGGAAAATGTGGGTTTCACATAGTTAATAGATGATTAATATTGAAAATTTTAGAAAAGAGAATGAGCACCAGTTCCCTGAGCACTTCAAATGGGAAAATAAAACAACATAAACAACACTGGGCCAATTTGTACATGAGTAAAAAGAAAAAAAATAAAACAAAACTAAACAAACAAAAAAAATCCACCCCCCAAAAAAAAGAAATAAGGTTCAAATGATAGGGAATATAATTAGTGCCAATCAATGTTTTGTAGAAAACAGGTCAAATATAAACCCAACATCTGTCTTTGATGCTATTACAAGTTCAGCTGATGCAGCAAAATTTGCAGATCCAGTGCACTGAACACTTTGTGTTTGATTAAGTATCATAAAATTATTTTAATTTTAAAAAGAAGTGCAAAAATGGTATTGATATAGGGAATGATAACTGGATTAAGATGGACTTTCACCGGGATTGCTGTGAATTGCAATTATCAAGGCTTAGAAATAATTTTAAAATTAGTGCTGGTACAACTGGGAGATCATGTGAAGGTCAGAGTTACTGTCCTGGACCACTGAGATCATTGGAATGGAGTTAAATCTCAAATCGCCTCCATAGCTTCCCTGAAAAAATCCAAAATTCTACCTTCACCCATTGTCTGGATACAGCTCTTCCTCCTGCCCTCCTCCACCACCTCACAAAGGGTCTTGATGTGTAAAAGAGTTTTTTCTTCTGTGAACACCTTAAATACAACTCCTTCAAAACTTGAAAGAGACCTGGTTTAACCGAGCCAACTAAAAATAACCAAAGCACAGGAGAAAGGAGAAGCCACAATGGAAATACATTAACCCCAAAAATCCATGGGAGGCTGCTTGCTCAGGGAAAGGTCAGGATTAAAAACTGGATTTAATACTGGGGCTTGAAGCAGGGATTCACTGAAAGTGATTTCTTAGTCTTTGATGACTCTTCCTGCACAAAACTCCATGGCCCTGCCCTAGAAGGTAGCTTGGGATGCTCTAGGCAGCAGGAAGAGGAAATATATTTTGTCCACTTTATGTTGGGTAGTTGGATTCATTTTCAGGCCCAGTGAGCAAATGACACCTAATAAGTGTCAGCTGGAAAAAAAATACAAGTTTGTCTTTGGCTGCAAGGATAAAAAAAGGGAAGGATTTTCAGAAAAACAGGCTTGAGGGAAAAAAGTGGAAAATCAGAGGACTGGGGAAAATGTGGGAGAAAAGGATGAGGGACAACATCAAATGACAGAAGATTCTTCTTTGTGAGGGTGAGCAGGCCCTGGCACAGGGTGCCCAGAGAAGCTGTGGCTGCCCCTGGATCCCTGGAATTGTCCAAGAGCAGGCTAGATGGGGCTTGGAGCAACCTGGGATGGTGAAAGGTGTCCCTGCCCATGGCAGGGGGTGGGAATGGGATGAGCTTTAATGTTCCTTCCAACCCAAACCATTCTGGGACCCTGTGATTCCATGATCAAACAAAAGGAAAGACCAGTCTGCAAGAGATCTGTGGAATTTAATAAAGGAGAAAAAAACACTTGATGGAAAAAGATCACAAGCTCAAACCAGACATGACAATGTTGCTGGCTCAAGCATCCTCTGATTTCTCCTTCCAGGAAGTACCGACTTATTTTCCCCAAAGCTGAAACTTCTCTTTGATGTACACTTCATACAGAAAATAAAACACACAATCCTGTGACAGTTCCTTGGGCAACAAAAATACTGAGAGACACAAAACTCTGGGGCCAGATTTTTATCTCAATTGCATTACTGGAAATCCAAAGTAATTCCAAGGATTCCAACGGTGTTGCTCTGGGTTTGCAGCTTATGGATGATCTGCACTGGGTCCTCTGAGGGAATCTTGAGACATCAGCTGGAAAACAACTTCAGCAGACATCAATTGTCAACACAATGGGCTATCAACCATCTGGTTATCAAATCATGGGCACCTGAGTGTTTAAGTGAACCCTCCTCTGTCCATACTCAGAGGCCTGAGCAGGATATTTTATAAATGTTGAGTATGTGACATTTCCACATGAGAGCTCTGTGGAACTCACAACTTCCTGAAGTGTCATCATGCTCAGATACATTTTTTGCTTTCAGAGTGTTTCAGAGTTGGGTAAACAGTGGAGAAAGTGTTCCATGAGCATTCATTTCAATCCTGGCTCGGGCACACTTCTGTCCCTGAGAAAATGAGGTTTGAGGAGTGTTCTTGGATGCCACAGCTCAGCACTAGGGGCAAACAAACTGTTTGGAGAGCAGAAATAATGCTCCCATGCTCATTAGAAATGTCACTTTAAAAAAGGCTTTTTCCTGAATTTTTTAATTTGTATGGAAACCTCAAACCAGGCCAATCTCTCTCCCCCTCTCAGTCCATGCAGAGATCCCCACTTCAAATCTTATCCTTCACCTGGACATGGATGGATCCAAAGGGCAGAGCAGAATTAAGACACAACATTTTCACACAAGATGAGACTGAACACATCTGGAGATGATTCCTCAGGTTTATTTCCTGGAAATTTTTCCTTAGGTCAGTTTTAAGGGCTGTGTTTAACCCAAAGAGAACAAGAACAGCACCAGCTAATGACCATCATGTTCCTTTTACTTTGACTTTTTTCCATTTTATCCTGTCCTCCTCCTAACTAATCTCTCAGTTAAACTAAACTCCTGGAGAGCTTTCTGAAGAGAAAGAAATTCCATCCTATTCCCTGTAAATCCTGTGTTCACTTAAACCACCATTATTAAGGGCATCATCACATTTATGCACCTGACATTTTATGTGCTTGTGACACTTTCAGAATGCTGTAACAGATGCATAATCAAGACCTAGAAATTAGAAAGCCTGAACTAGAAGCTCTTCAGAAGGATCCCAGACATCACTGAATTATGTTAGAGAACATTTCCAGGCTGATGGGAAGGGATTTAACCTCTGTGCTGGTATCAGTGCACATTCCAATACTTTTCCAACTGGAGGCCAGGTCACACAGGGTAGGACCCCTCAAACAACAGCTCAGCCCTTTAAAATCTTCATTTTCTGAAGCAACAAGAGGATCTGCCCTGGAGATTGAGAATTTATCTGCCTAAGGACATGAAAATGGGATGTCTACACAAATCCAGCATACTTTTACATTAATGGCAGGCTGAACAGGGCAAGCCACACAAAGCAGGAAATGTTTTATTTACAACCCACTCTTGAAGTCAAATCCATTTGATATTTACATTAGTTTATTACAGGGCAATTTCTAGCATTAGTTTAAATGTCCAATATAAACTTCACATTCCCAGTGCAATAAAGCAAATGGCTCCTCCAGTGACCCCCATGACCTCCCAGATGAAAAAATGATTGCAAAATGCAAAGTCTGGTTTCATCCTGCTCTTCCTGGTTCTAAATCCAAATACAGCACCAGCTGCATTTGTAACAGTCAAAGGGCCAAATGAAATGCCTGGCCTTTATCAAGTGAAGACAATAAATGCAGAATTGAAAGCTATATATATAAAAAAATCTTGCTTTTCTCAGCATTAATAAAAACAAGTACCATGTTCTGCATTGCTGGGGAACAGAAAGAGTAGAAGAATGCACTCAGCATGGGATGGTGGCACTTCTCTGCCTCAGGGAATGCCCCTGGATCCCTGGAAGTGTCCAAGGCCAGGCTGGACAGGGCTTGGAGCAACCTGGGATTGTGGGAAGTGTCCCTGCCCATGGCAGAGGGTGGAATGAAATGGGTTTTAAGGAATCCATCAGCTCCCTGGGAAGCCCCTTCCAACATTTAATCACCTTTTTCATGAAGAAATTCTTCCTGATGTCCAAACTAAACCTCCCCTGGCACAGCTTGAGGCCATTCCCTCTCCTCCTGTCCCTGTTCCCTGGGAGCAGAGTCTGACACCCCTGGCTGTCCCCTCCTGTCAGGAGTTGTGCAGAGCCACAAGGGCCCCCCTGAGCCTCCTTTTCTCCAGGCTGAGCCCCTTTCCCAGCTCCCTCAGCTCATTAACTGTTTTTTTAAAGCCTTGTACAAACCACAGGGAACAGGTACCCCCTGTGGATGGGAAAAGCTGGGAAGGATCCTCAAAAGCTGGTGTAGAATCCTCACCAACATCTGCCCTACAACCCCTTCCTGAAGGAAAAGGGATCCACAGGGATTATTCAGAGATAATTCCCTGATTATCCATTCATAAATGCACAGATGGGTAAGAGCATCCACTCTGCCCACACATCCTGAATCCTGCCTGCCCAAATCAGAGCAGTCAGATTTCACAGCCACTTTCACTGCCATAACCTGATACTCAGGGAAGGCCAGCAGAGACTTGGGAGATAAAACCCCACTTATCTCAACACTTTATAGTTATTGTGTGATGCTGCAGATAAGGGACCTGGCTCTCTTGAGGGCATCATTAAACTTGCTGGTTGAAGCTGGGTTTATTAGGGTTTGTGAGTAAGGTTTTCCAGATCTGGCTCCTTATGCATCCATAACCTTTACTCCCATGAGCAGGAATGCAAAAATTGGTGTCATTAGTGATGCATTACGAGTGGTGGTTTCCTCATCCATCTGCTTTCAAGAAAGCTATTCCAGTGGAACGAAAGTAAGGCTGCACTTGAGATTCCAGTGATGTTTGTGTGGGCACTTATCAAAATTAGGGACTTTTCTTGTAGGGATATGTTGTAGTGTTCCTGAAGGGTTATGAAGTAACTGAAACTATTTGACTTCTGGCAAAGAAGCCAGAAAAGGGATGTGGAACACCGGGAAAAACAGGATGTATCCACACAGGTTACATTTGAAAGGGGAGCAGAAGTTTAACAAGACAGAATTCCCAGGATAAATGGGTTGAGCTACATTTATATTAAACTTTTTTAGTAAGACCTAAACCAACAGAGAATCCAATGTCATCACAGGATCATTTAGGTTGGAAAAGAGCTCCAACACCATCAAATGACCATCCTGTCACCCAACCCAAAGCACTGAGAGCCATGTACAGGTCTTCATTGGACACCTCCAGGGGTGGGGACTCCAAACCTCCCGGGGCAGCCCCTTCCAATGTTTAACAACTCTTTCCATGAAGAAATTCCTCCTGATGCCCAACCTGGTGCAGTTTGAGGTTCTGTCCTCTCATCCTGTCCCTGTTCCCTGGAGCAGAGCCTGACCCCCCTGGCTGTCCCCTCCTGTCAGGAGTTGTGCAGAGCCACAAGGTCCCCCCTGAGCCTCC
>JAWWMS010000173.1:111320864-111337303 GCA_035048045.1 Chlorospingus semifuscus
CTCTGAGCTCTCCCTGGATCCTTCTCTTCTCCAGGTGAGCACCCCCAGCTCTCCCAGCCTGGCTCCAGAGCAGAGGGGCCATTGGAACTCCCATGGAATTGGGAACACCAAGGCTGTATGAAACTCCTTCCAAGGGTGATTTAACTTGTTTTGGGTTTTTTTTGCTTAGATCCCAAGTCTGGATCTGCATGAGACACATCAAAAAAAATAAACTTCTGCTCAACTCTAATACTTCAGTGCTTTGCATCCTTAATATTCCAAGGGAAGTTTGAGCTCCAGCTAAAATCCCAGCTGTGCTCACAGCAGGTGAGGCTGAGCCTCTCACAGGAGGCAATTTATCAAACTACCACTGGCTGGACAAACATACTGAGGGGAGGCCAAGGAGCAACATCATCCATGCCAAGGAATGGGATAGATCCACATCATATTCCCAGGCCAGCACCTGAGTGTGAATGAGCAGCCCAAGATTTAGAAGACAACCCAAACTCAGGTTTGAGCTCAGACACAGGCCCAACTCAAAATACAATGCAGAAATGCTCGTATTAGTGTTTTATTTCAGGGATTTTAATGCTCAAAAAATCCCTGAGGTTGCTATTGAAATCCCCGATCATCAGGGCTGTGGCCAATGACCTGATCAATAACTATTATTGGGGATTCTCTCATTGATAATCATCTCTGACCCCTCTTTCCAGGGCAGGGGTGGATTCCTCATCCCTGGTGGGATTTAAAAGCCCTGGGGATGTGGCACTTGGGGACATGGGTCAGTCGTGGCCTTGGCAGTGCTGGGGGATGGTTGGACTTGATCTTGGAGGGCTTTTCCAACCTGAATTATTTTGTGACTCTGTGGATTTCACCAGTGACCTGTGTCCCCATCATGGTTCCTCCATTTTTCCCTCTTCCAGCTGATCCCTGAGT
The DNA here is from genome assembly GCA_035048045.1 of Chlorospingus semifuscus. Taxonomy (NCBI): domain Eukaryota; kingdom Metazoa; phylum Chordata; class Aves; order Passeriformes; family Passerellidae; genus Chlorospingus; species Chlorospingus semifuscus. Next base: position 111,321,780 of record JAWWMS010000173.1, read on the forward strand.
TTATTGTGCCGCCCTTTCCCGGAGAGAGAGGGATTTTATTCTCCTGAAGAACTGCTCTCATCATTTTCTCAAGTGTGCTGCCACCTCACACAAACAATAAATCCTCCCATCCCCGAGAACAGATAAAATTGAAATCTTTGTCATAATAAAACAACCTGCTGGTAAAGAGACATCATTTACAACAATCCAGCACTAAATTGCTTTCCCCAGCATTAATCCATTCAGCTGATGTTTGTTATTCTGCTAAAGTGGTGCCATGTTCGACAGAGAAATTGTCATAAGGAGAGAAATATTAACAATAAAATCCCACATAATATTCTGGAATTAGACACGTGAGCTCATGGAGTGCCTGTTTTCCAGAGCATTGGCTGCCTCTAGCCATGGTTAATGTGGACAATTATCACCAAAACAGGGAAATAATTTCAGTTCAAGGTTTCACATTGTCTTGCAGTACAAAAAAAAAGTTAACGTCCCTTAATTATTACTACTTTAGTAAGGAAACTGAAGAAGTAAATAATTCAAATAATAAATTTAAATAATTAAATAAAAACTCAGAGGGGGAAACAAATAAGTAAAAAAAAAAAAAGGAGGTAAAGAACCATAAAAGCAAAATAACCCACCCATATTATAATTTAAAACTCGAAAACATGAATGTGATTTTAAACTATTCATGAAGAGATTTGCATAATCCCCAGTAGTGGGGAAGTGAGTGCAGCTTTGGAGTTACAGAGGGAGCTTCTGGAGGCATTCCTAGGAGGAAGAAAAAAAAGAAGGAAACAGGGAAACACTCATGCTTCTAGAAAAAAAAAAAACCTCTTATTTGAACATAATGGGTATTGCAGAGGAGTGTTTCAGCACTGAAGACATTTGTCACTTTTTAATTGCTAATTTGCAAAACAAAAACAAGAATAGTGATGGGTTTTGACTGACTCTTAATTGAAATTTCAAAAGGTGTTTTAATTTCTTTTTTTTCTGGTTTTGAACTTCAAACCCAAACAGATTCAGACAGGAATCTTTAAATGTTCAAGCATCCCTATGAAAAAATATTAATCAAACAATTGGGTATTAAATTATAGAATCTATATTCCTTTCCAGCATCCACATCCATTTTCTCCAGCTATTCTCTTTATGGCTCCTATAGATCCTCTGAACAAGGATTTTTTTCACCAAGGACCCTGTGTTTCCATAGGCAACCCTGTAATTTGCATATTCTTAATAAATAGCATAAGCTGAAATATTCTTCTAAAATAATGAAAGCAAAGTGCTACTATGATAAGAGAGATAAGCACCCCATTTGTAGAGATTAAAAAAAATTGAAATATTCCAAGACAAACAGAGCAGAATGGAACTTCAGGTGTCAGCAGGGAGGAGCAGCTTTATGAATTAACCACATTGACCAGGTCTCCACTGGCTGCACAGGAGCTTCAACATCCAGGGATTCATTTATTTCCCTAAATGGAGACATTTGGGATCATTTGAGATGCCTGAGGATATCCAGGAGATCTGTGTGCACAAGGCTGACATAAATGACACAGAATTTGGGAGAGACACGTGGAAGGGCAGGGACATGCAAATGAAACTCATGGAATCAGGGAATGGTTTGGATTGGAAGGGACATGGCAAATGGAACTCATGGAATCATGGAATGTTTTGGGTTGGAAGGGACCTCAGAGATCATCCAGTCCCACCTCCTGTCATGGGCAGGGACACCTTCCACTATCCCAAGCTGATCCAAGTCCCATCCAACCTGGCCTTTGACACTTCCAGGGATCCAGGAGCAGCCACAGCTTCTCTGGGCACCCTATTCCTTGTTCCTCACAGGGAACAATTCCTTCCCAATATCCCATCCATCCCTGCCCTCTGGCACTGGGAAGCCATTCCCCGTGTCCTGTCCCTCCATCCCTTGTCCCCAGTCCCTCTCCAGCTCTCCTGGACCCCCTTTAGGCTCTGGAAGGGGCTCTGAGCTCTCTCTGGATCCTTCTCCTCTCCAGGTGAACACCCCCAGCTGTCCCAGCCTTTATCCCAGAGCAGAGGGGCTCCAGCCCTTGGAGCATCTCTGTGGATTCCTCTGGACTTTCTCCAGCAGCTCCACACCCTTCTGCTGTTGGGGGTCCCATAGCTCCAGGTGCGTCACACCACTGTGGTGGTCACACCAAAATATGCACAAATTTGCATGTTATAAGGAAGGAAAAACCAGTCCCTGCCCCAGACACAGACATTACAAAACCCTGAGAGTCCCTGAATCTGAAGTTGAATCAAATTTCCCTAAATACAGTTATTTGTGTCTGATTTTGTGTCTATTTCTCTTCCACATCCATAAAAAATGACCAGCCCGACAAGCTCAGTAGGACTCTATGCTGCAGAGATGAATTCCAGACAAAATTACTAATTCCAAAGTTATCTATCCTCAAATAATGTTCACAGCTTGTAATATTGTTAATTCCTTTTTTTTGTGCACTGTGTACAGATGCCATCAAAGAGCACCAAAAAATCGACTGGAAAACTTATTTGAAAATTATTCAACATTCCGGACATTTTCCCTCAGTCCCACAAGGAACTCCACAATCTCCAAAGCAAACCTTTCCTCATCTTTGTTCCGATCTCTTCTCCAATGCCTGTTCCTATCACATCTGAATGATCCTTGGTCTCCACGAAGATTCCCTGATGTAAATTCCTATTTATGATTCCATTATGCAAATGAGCATGGGCAGCAAATTTGCATAAGAAGGGCGTTCCTGACCCAAACTCCAGCCTGACAAGCTGCACCCATTCTGTGCTAATTAACACCATTAACTCCAGAGCTCGGTGGAAGCTTCAGGGACCCTCAGCCTCCCATTTATTCCATTTATTTAAAGAAACTCACAGGGGTGCATTGTGTTATATACTGGCCAATTATGTACATATATAAAATGTTTTCATTTGTGCAATATTTTTTAGTGCCTTTTGTCCTTTATTTTTGTGGAATATCCTTCTCTGGCAGCATCAGGTGCAGACACACCTGACTTCCCACCGACCTTTCCCTCCTGCCAGCTTTATTTCCAAGCCTTCCCTCTCTCCCTGCCTTCCCACAGCAGATCCAACAGGACATCCAGAAGACTCCTTTTTTCTTTTTTTTTTTTTTGTCATATTTTGAAGAATGAATGCATTATTTCCTTGGCATGCCAAGCCTCTCCTGGCCTGCCGCCTGCCATCCCTACACCCACACTCCAAGGCACTTTTCCATGCAGCAGATTAAGGAGCTGTTCCCATGCCAGCAATGCCTCGCTGAGGAAGATGAACTGCAAAGGACACGGATCCTGCTCCTCCTTCTGTTAGCAGGATTTTGGGATGTATTCCACCAGCTGGGAGGGGTGTGTGGGGTGGATGAGGGGGGGAAATGTCAGCTTTAAATATAATAAAACATGCTGGGAGAACAAAGAGCAGAGGAAAACCTCTTCCCAATGCCCAGAGGAGAGGAAGGAGCGGGACAGGATCTTTCCAGACTCTCGTGCCAGGCTCTGCTCAGAGTCCCTGGGAGCAGTGGCTGTGCCAGCTGCTCCAGTGCCACAGGATCCAGCCACAGGCTGCTCCCATACACTGAGGAAGCAAAGGACAGCCAAGAGCACATCCCACCGACTACCTCAGAGCTTCCTGCCCGAGCCAGCATCTCCGGGAGCTGCAGGCACAGCTGCCAGCATCCTGCTTCCCTTGGCCAGCACAGGACTTGGCCCAGATTTTGAATACTATTGATTTTGTTCCCTCTGTAAAATCTGGAGAAGGAAATGCTCAGCTGCTTCGACCTGAAATGATTTTTTTTTTTGTTTTATTTCACCCCCTCCCCATCCCTCCCCAGCTGGAATTGAGCCTCGGCAAGTTCCATCCCTATAGAATAATGCTCATTCCATACATTTCAGCCAAATGCCGAGTGTGATTGGCATTTTCCTCCTTAAAAAAAACTGTGGAGAGCAGTTGGTACAGCTGATTGATTGAAGACAGTCCAAGTACTGATATTTCTGAGCACGGAGCCAAAGGGATATTGATGCTCTGTGCTCTGAAATCGTGGCAACCATTAATTCTTAGAGCTCCTCAGGCTGAAGAGGGGACCTTGGCTTCACTGAGGAAGGTCAGGATGAGACCTTGGTGAGCACCATTGTGTTCCCTCCCCAAAAAAGTGGGCAAGGAAGCTGTGATGGGAACCTGCAGATCTCTGGGGGATCTGTTGGGGAGAGTCCACAGGAATCCACAGAAATCCACAAATGCTCCAAGGGCTGGAGCCCCTCTGCTCTGGAGTCATGCTGGGAGAGCTGGGGGTGCTCACTTGGAGAAGAGAAGGATCCAGGGAGAGCTCAGAGCCCCTTCCAGGGCCTAAAGGGGCTCCAGGAGAGCTGGAAAGGGACGGGGGCCAAGGGATGGAGGGACAGGACACAGGGAATGGCTTCCCACTGCCAGAGAGCTGGGATGGATGGGATAGTGGGAAGGAATTCTTGGCACAGGCAGAGGTTTCCCAGAGAAGCTGTGGCTGCCCTTGGATCCCTAGAAGTGCCCAAGGTTGGACAGGCTTGGAGCACCCTGGGGCAGTGGAAGGTGTCCCTGTCCATGGGAACTGGATGATCTCTAAGGTCCCTTCCCACCCAAACCATTCTGTGAGTCCATGATCTCCCTGTTTGGATAATCAGATAAAAATGTCCTGGGAACCCAAGAGAACATGCAGCATACCCAGTTGACAACAGTGGATGTTCACCTGGCTACAATAATTTTTCTTGACTTTATGTAACTCCATAGCACCAATAACGCCATAGCACCAGGTTCCCAAAATATTCACTTTTGTTCTCTAGAGGGAAATACTCCTGTCCCTTTGACTCCACTCTGATTGTAGACACAAATCCAAGAGCAAACTGGATCCCAAATCCCTTGGGAAGGGATACAGCTTTGTTGTGCTGTATCCCTCAGATACAGCTTTGCTGAACACTTTGATACTGTCTGTGCACTTACACAACTTTTATTAAGGCCTTGAAAATCTAAAATGATCAAAGCCATGTCCTCAAGATAAAAATACAGCATGAAACTACCCCAGAGCCTTTGTTCTGAGTTTCTTCAAGTTCTTGTCAAGGATCTGGAAAGAATTCCAGAGTCAGATTGAAATGCACTCTCATCTTTTACACAGCACTGAGACACGTAGGGTGCTTTGGAAGCCATCTGGATCCATATAGGATTAATGTTATCAATCAGGATTTAAAACAAAATTGTACCACTGATACCCTCAGGGGTTTAACATCCAACAGTCCCTGAATATCTGAGCAATCACAGAATATTTGAGATCACTGGGAAACAATCAGCTAAGAAATGGTTGGGAGGAATAGGAGGGGAAAAACGGTGAAACAGAACAAGTTGAGCTGAAAGAAATGAAACTGCTGATGACAGATGGCATTAAGAGGATGATCTTCCTCGATGAGCGTTGGCTCTAATGCTCCAACAGGGTTGATAAATATGTTGAACAGCTTGCCTGGGGCAAGTCAAACAAAGCCCTGGGCAAGAAATTTAAAATGCAGTTTGCCTAACAGAGCAACTAAAGAGGAATTTCTTGGCTCACCGTTTTGCCAAGATGTGTTCTGTTCACACTGCATGAATTCCCAAGTGAAACTGTTGGGTTTGCTTCTTTTTTTTTTTTTTTTTTCATAGGAGAAGCAGAAGCCTCATGTTCATTCAAATTAACAAATGCCCAGGAAATTGGTTCCTGTCTGTGGCTGCTGACGTTGGACGCGGGTGTGGGCACGTGTTTGTGTATGGATGGATGTTTGGATAAAAGCTGCACAACAGATTATTGCAAAAGGAAAAGCAGATTATCATCAGAGGGAAGGAATATTTTACTGTCAAGAGAAAAAACTGCCATGTTTTCAGCATGGGAAATGTGTCAGAAGGATGACTTTGGAAAAAAACCCTTGAAGACAACAGCACTCAAACTGGGAAAAGCAATGGGGAGATACAGAAAACGACTTCAAAATGTGTTTATCAAACCCATCCTAAAGCATGTTACAAGTTATAAATAATACAAACTCAACAGGATTCAAACAAAGCTGAAGCCAATATCCAGAATGTTAATAAGGCACAAAGCACAGTTGCTCTGAACTTCCCAGGCAGAACACAAGAGGTTTCACATATTCCTATTTCAATGCAATTTTGAGCTTAACCAGCAGAGAGCAGGGACAGACCCAAGTCAGTGAATCCCAGCACTTCCCAGGGTGGCCTTAATCGCTGCCTCCATACCCTTTCCCACCCAAAAAGCAGGGATATTTAAACCATTTTTATCCTGAAAATCCAGAGAGCTGCTTTCTGGTGACTCCACACAATAAAATTCCATCACCAGAATACTCTATTGGAAAACTTGCACCTAATTCCCAGAAACTGGAAGATACAGCCCAGCCAAAAAATCATTTCTGGTGACCTGAAAGGTTCTCATCACACACTGGAAGGAGAATATGGAAAAGCAGCAGAGGCCAAACTTTGTGACCTTTGAGAGCTGGCCCAGAATGTCCCTGTGCCTATGACACTTCCCCAAACCTGGCAGAGCCAGGAGAACATTGGTGCACCTCAACTTCCACCCATGAGAAGCACCTGGACCTTCCAGACTTTCACTGTGGATCTGAATAATCAGAATCTCAATAATCCACTTTTCAGGAAGAGAATGAGAACTTGTGAGAGTGAAGAAAGCCAAGAGCCTTGTCAGTTCTTCCCTCTCTTTTTCCTTAATCTTGAGATACAGACTTTGTTTCTAATCACTGCAAATAATCAAGCCTCATATAAATTATAATATTTTAAATTTTATTTAAATACTCCACAACTGAGGTATGAGTGGTACCAAAGCAAAATAAAGAATCCTTTTTGGAAAAACATCAAAAGATCCCAATTACAGGTCTTTGTTAAAAATCTCTTTTTCATGCCTTGCCTGTGACTTTCAAAGGTTGCACTCGATCATCTGAGAGGTCTTTTCCAACCTTGTTGATTCTCTGATTTTGTGTCTGCTGACTAAGACAAACACCAATTGATAAAACTCTGTATTTTCAAACTTTTTCCTTCCCATATTTTGTTTGGTTTGTATTTTTCAGTAAAACTTGGGATGAGTCAAGGGAATGGTGACGGCCCCAAGGCTGCCAGAGCTCCAGGAGGGTTTGGACAATGCTCTCAGGAATGCACAGGGTGGGATTGTTGGGGTGTCCTGTGCCAGGTCATTAATTCAGTCAGTGATCCTGGTGGGCCTCTTCCAACTCAGGATATTTCATGATTCTCTGAAGATCAAGCATGAGAGAATAGGAATCAGAAATGTCTAACAATAAATAGATAATTCATCCAAAAAGCAGTTCAATGTCTTATTCCTGAAGGTTTCCATCCTTAAAAATGTATTTGGTCTCTGATCGTGGAAACATCACAGACCCCAGAATGGCTTGGGTTGGAAAGGACCTTAAAGCTGATCTCATTCCACCCTCCTTCCACTAGACCAGGTCAAGGTCCAGTCTAGTCCATCGATCAGATCAAGTTTCATTCATGAAAATTCACTAAAATCTGTCTACTTGGCTTTGTATAAATCATCAATCCAATCATATTTAGACAGGTGGAGCACAGGGAAAAATGGGATGAGCAGGAGGCTTTGGGAATTCAAGGCTGAGCCCAGACTCTAAAAGGTTTTCTCTCTGAAGCTGATTTCCATCATTAGTGGTGTTGCTATTTTCAAACCCACAGCACATAAAGCCTTTGCCACAGATTTGAATTCCACTGTGCTGGGTTTTGGGTACAAACACAGAACAAAAGAGAAACATGCCCAAAAGTTGATTTTTTCTATTCACAGGGTCATTGATATTCCTACGTTCCATAAACATCAAAGAGAACTGTCACAAAACTGTAAAATTCAGGAAGGGGAAACCAATAAACACCTGTTTCCTTTCATGTTTGTGGATTTGGGAATGCAGCTGATTGAATGTTTGTGGCTGGGATCAACAGGCAGCATTTTCCATGAACAACTGACTGACATCCAAAGCAATATTGCACCACAAATGGATCTGACCTGCAGGAAAGAAAAGCTATTCACAAAGCAGGGACAATCAGTCCTTAAGTGCAAAGTGTTGGGATTGAAATTGCTTCTGTTTCATGTCTAATCCATTAGAGAGTCATCTTGAGGAGTCCTATAGGCACCTGATGTTTCTTGGCCACAAATATGATGCCTGAAGCATCCCAAGGACACAGAAAACAATGTAAAAGTTTATGGTCAAAAATCTGATTTCTTGAACTATTTGTTTACTCCTTCTAATTCCTCTTACCAAATAAATTACTTGAGCAATGAAAATGTGATGAATAAAAGCTTCATAAGTTCTTAGCACAGCCCTGAATTGTCCAAAAATGGAATCAAAACTTATCATGGAGGGACCTTAAAGATCACCCAGTCCCACGCCTTGCCATGGGCAGGAACAGCTTCCACTATCCCAGGTTGTTCAAAGCCCTGTCCAGGCTGGCCTTGGACACTTCCAGGGATCCAGGGGCAGCCACGGCTTCTCTTGCCAATCTGTGCCAGGACTTCCCTTCCTGGATATTGGATAATTGGATATTAGCAAGGAATCCACCCTCACAGGGAAGGATTCCTTGCTAATATCCAATTTAAATCTGTTCCCTGTCAGTTTGGAGCCATTCCCTCTTGTCCTCTTACTCCACGTCTTATTCCAAAGTCCCTCTCCATCTCTCTTTCAGGTTCCCTTTGGGTACTGGAAGGGGCAAGTAGCTCACCCTGAAGTGTCTCTTTTACAGGCTGAACAATCCCAATCCTCTCAGCCTTTCCCACAGCAGAGCTGCTCCATCCCTCTGACCATCCTGGTGTCTCCTCTGGACTTGTTCCAGCATCTCCACACCCCTCTGATGTTGGAGCCCAGGGCTGGGGGCAGCTCTGCAGGTGGGGTCTCACCTGATGGGGGCAGAGGAGCAGAATCTCTGCCTCCCCTGAGGTTTCTGAGCTGGGTCATGTCCAGCTCTCACCCAGGTGCCCCAAATCCTTCTCCCAGGCCTGTTCCATCCCTTCATCCCCAGCCTGGATTGATCCCAGGGGCTGCCCCAAGCCAGGTGTAGCACCTTAACCTGAATGAGCACAGCAGAATGAGCCCACAGATTCCGTCACTAATCATGCCTCAACCTGGTCACCCTCCTCTGTTCTTTCAAGAAGAGAGCAGTTTCTCAATATATTATGTTTCCAAAGTCTGTTAGGGATAAAGAGAACCTCTGCTATAATAATGTGCTGAAGAGATTGAGATAGAGCTACACGGTCCTATCATCAAGCTGATTATTTGCTTCATTGCAAAGCATCACATCTTTAGTTCAGCCATTGATTTGAGGCTTTCAAATAATTTTGTGATCTTCCTTCACTCCGAGCATTCCAGCGCTTGGCAGAGATTCATTTTAGATCATCCCCGGTCATTTGCCACACTTTAGTGCTCCACTACTCAAGTAGAACTTGATATACACAGAAAATAAGAGATGTCATCAGGGCTGTGTAATCCATTTCATATAAATCCATCTCTGCAATAACACCGAAGCCTTACCCTTGTCTTGTGAAAATCTCTCTAATCTCCCAAGCCACCTCGGGGAGCTCGAGATAGAGAGAAGCAAAACAAAATATATTCTACTCTTATAAAAGCAAAGAGCCACGTTTTGTTACCAACAAAATAGGAATCACTTCCAGGGCCTTGCTGCAGAAAATAATAACTTGTTTACAAGGTTTGTTTACTGCAAGGAATAGAAAAATTGACTTTTCTTTCTTTTTTTTTTTTCTGATGACTATTGCTGAGTTAAATGAACTGCCATAGCCACATTCAGCAAAAGTAATCTCATATTCCTTATTATATTCGTAGCCTTAGATTTCAAACAACAACAGAAAGCTGTAGGCACCCTGACAATTATTTAAACCTACAATCTATAATTGCTCAGGAGCAAAAAAATAATTACATTCACATAACAAGCAATTCAACAAGCAGCCCTTTCGTCCTCCTTTCCCCTTAACCCTTTTCCAAACCAATAAATGCCTTCCAAGAGCACCTAGATCATCCAAATGGATCTATTTTGAAACATAGCTGTCCTTAATGGAAATATGGAAGTTCCAAGAGTTATTTTCTCATCTGTTGCAAGGCAATGCAATGATGGTGAGTTCTTACTTGCAAAAGAGAATAAGTCTTCCTACCCATCTCCAAAGAAAAAACCAAAAAACCCAAAAGATAATTACTCAAGAAAATACCAGAGCAGATTGTTAGAGAAAAACTAATTTATATCCAGAGGGGCAGACAGAGGCCAAATATTAATGTGGTTAGTCATTTGCCCATGTGTGCAGCACAATCATTCCCAAGAAACCTGGACTGGCAGCGTTGGAAACAAAGAAACTATAAAAAACTCCGAGGCAGAGCGGCACCAATGGCTCAGCAAAGGAATTGCCATCACTCACAGCAAAGTCCATGACCTGCAGCTCTCCAGATCCATGGTTTCCTTAGACATCCCATAAAAAACCACCCTGTGCCCTCCAGACTGAGCTGAAGGGCTGTGGTAGCACACTCCTGCTGCAATAAACAGCCCCTCTAACCCTGAGCTGGATTTTGGGGAGTCTCTGCCACAGATCCTTGTGGGAACGTGTTTGGATAACTGCAGCTATCCAGCCAAGCTGGGATAACTTGGGATAACTCCACAGTCATGGGGAATGAGCTGTGGTGCTCCAGGATGGAGCTGGATCATTCCATGCTCTGCACCCAGCCCACCTGAGCCCAAGCACATCTCCCATATCCATGTTGGAACTCAGGACATCTCTCTGGCTGTCCTGGACTGCCAAGACCCCTGCCAGGGGGTTCGGAGACCCTGGCACAGAGCCCGAGATGCCTGTCATTTTGATTATGACCCATGGAAAAAATTACCAGCCTTATATGAAGACCTGCAAGCCACGACAGTTTAAGTAGAATGATAGTGAATTTGTCATGGGATGAAAAATAGATTTTTGGGGTTTTTAGAATGGGGGTTCAGGAGGAAAGATGGAGGAATCTGGGCATGTCCAGCCTTTCTCTTTCTTCTTCTTGGCCTCCATCTTCTGCTGTGATGTTGGCACTTCTGGATTGGTTTAGAGTAGAAGCTCACTGTCTAACATAGGTGATAGGTATTGGGAAGTAATTGTAAATATTGTACATGCAGTTTTTAGTATAAAAAGATAACACCACCCTGGGGGCAGGCAGAGTGCCTGGACTGTCTTACTGAGTGGATCTCAGCTGGACAAGAGAAAAAATTTTATAGATAAGATACAATAAACAACCTTCAGACCGAGAACTAAAAAGTTCTGACTCCTTCTTTGATTGCTGGGCTGGGAAAAGAGACTTTCTAACACATTTCAGGGTCACTCTGAGCAGCTAGAGATCCCAAAACATGCCAAGCCACAGACACATCCACAATGAGCTGTTGTCTCGTTTACAGCATCATTGTGCAATCAGTCACTTCATCTCCTTTGGAATTCTGGGGATTTTTATGGACATGCAGCTTCAAGGCAGGTCAGGGACGGTTATTGGAATGTTTTATCAATTTGTAAAATTTGTCCTACAGAAAAAGATTCACAAAATGTCTTTAAATCATTATTTCTCATGACTAATCATGGAATGAAAAGATGGGTTTGGGTTGGAAGGGACCTTAAAAATCATCCAGTCCCAACCCTTTCCATGGGCAGGGACACCTTCCACTATCTCAGGTTGATCCAAGCCCCATCTAAGTGGCCTTGGACACTTCCAGGGATCCAGGGCAGCCACAGCTTCTCTGGTCACCCTTTGCAAGGGCCTCCTCACCCTCACAGCCAGGAATTCCTTCCCAAAATCCCATCTTAATCTACCCATTAGCAGTGGGAAGCCATTCCCTGTGTCCTGTCCCTCCATCCCTTGTCCCAAGTCCCTTTCCAGCTTCCCTGGAGCCCCTTGAAGCACTGCAAGGGGCTCTGAGGTCTCCCTGGAGCCTTCTTTTTCCATGATACCCAGGAAGAATTACTCCCAGATTCACACAGAGATGTCCAGCAAACTACACAATGGTGTGAAGAGGGACCCTGTGAGTGACCAAAAATCCTTCTACATCTAAAAAACTTGCCCAGATCTTTAATGCAGTAAAATGATCTCGGGTTTGTTGGTCTCCAGATAGCAAAGCAAATTAAAATCTCTTTATCCACCCCAGGGATAAACCCCATCCCATTGGGTGAGTCTGAGTGTCACCATTCTAACATTTTAACCCCTCCACTTGTCCTCTTTTGGCTTGTCAGGAAAATCCCAGAGAGTCACCTAAATTAATCCCATCCTGCTGTGCAGCTGCATATTGGAATCAGGGATTGTCTGGAGCCTTGGGATGTCCTCACTGGTGTAAATTCAGAGACTGAGGGCGCATGAGGGACAGACACAGTGACAACAGCATCCCCCACCACACTTTCCATCCCAGAAGAGTCAAAAAAAGCTGGATAACCAATATACAAACAAGGCTCCATGTCACCCCTTTGGACATGAGGAGGACACCCTGCCCTCTCTCCATCCCTGTCTGTAGATGCCATCCCTAATTCCAAACACATTCCAGCTCCATCCCCTCGACTCCAGCACGTGTCTGCTCCTGCATAATTCATTACATGACTCTCAATAATTTTCAGTCAAGGTTCAAGCAGGAATATGTCACACCAGGATTAGATTATTTATGAGCATAATGTTGGATTTAAGCCAATGACACACCAATAAATTTTATCTCCAAGCCTGACATATCTCATGCTGTTTTCCCTGGCTCACAAACAAATAACTACGCCTGTCTCAGAATTACTCGCATTCAACTTAAATCAGATTTTTTTTTTTGTGGTTAGCTCTTATCTTGCTTGAAAAACTGATCATGTTGTTTCTTTCTTTCAGAGGCTGAAGTGTGGTTTTGCCTTCATTTCCCAAGTGTGTCCTGCACAGAGAACAAAGTCAGGTGTTCCAGAATAAAAATCTGGAATAAGGTGCTGTTTGAGCCTCTTAAAGGATGAAGTTTTTACTCTTTTCTAAAGACCAAAGACTTGTGTCACCTAGGAAAAGCAGAGCCTGTACCAGCCAGCATTAACTGCCATTGAAAACAATCTAATCTGAGCACTACCCAAAATAAAAGAATAAATACTGTTTAATACATAATACATAAATACACATTATATATATATATATGTTTAATATATATTTTTAATACATAAATACATGTTATATATTAAAATGTTTATTAATATAAATATTGATACATAAATATGTACAGGGACAGAAAGGATTCTCTGAGCAATTCTAGGAGCAATTCTAGAAGAATCTAGGAGTTAGATTCTTCCCATCTAATCCCACACAAACTTGGAACAACTGCACTTAAATCTCCACTATTTGTGTTCACATGTGACAAAAGGTGCCCAAGCTCCCATGACAGTCACTGGAGATCCAGTTCCAGTGGAATGAGATGACCTTTAAGGTCCCTTCCAACCCAAACTATTGTGGAATTCTGGGATTCTATTCCAATGGAGCCCTCCCCATTTCAGGAGTATTTCTGAGCCAGTATTTTCAAAGTTGGTGAAGATTTTTGTATCTTTGATCTGGAGCAAAGTTATCTAATGATATATTTTTTCAATAACTTCATCACGTGAGAAAAACTCCTGAAAATCACGAAAATCACTCTAAACTCTCCCAAACTCAATAACCCACGAGTAAGTAATCCATATTTTTTAATATAGAACCCTCTTTGCTCAGTCTCACATGCCCAGATCTAAAATTTCCAGGCTGTGCCAGCAGCCTTGTGAAGATAAATCCATTAGGATCTGCTGACAACACTTTGTGGATGTCACAATATATCTCAAATTATCAAAACAGCACAATTTTCCCCCTCCAAAAACCCTCTTATATGTATTTTTTTTCGTGGCTGAACAGAATAAATCATCAGCACTCCACGTGTTTTATTCCATGTCACCACTCTCTTGTGCTTTATTAGCAGAAATTCAAGGATAAATCTGATGGCAAATGTGCCCATCCCAGCACATAAACAAACACATACACAAATATATCTCCTGCAAAGCAGCATCAATCTGATCAGGGCAGCCTCCAGTCATTAACAGGATAATTTACTTATATTTCCAACTTAAACCAACTCAGAATGATGCCAAGCATATGTTCCTCCTGCTCATTGATATACTCCTATTTATCATAGGCAAGGAATTACTTCTCTGCAAGGTTTTTGCAATTGCTCAAGGTGCTCGTGCTGCCTTTTTTGCATGGGAAATAAAACAATAAATTATTTTTTTTTAAATTAAAAACCTAAATAAATAAGATATTACAAAATTTTAAAAGTTAATATTTAGATAAATAGGAAAATAATGATCTTCAATAAAATTCCTGCTATTGGAGATCACTGAGCCCTATCCCACAAGTCATAGAAATTAACTGTGTCTCTTCTACTTTTTTCTGTGGCAATATCTCAGAATTAAAAGGTTGTTTTAAGGTGAATGATGCTGATTAAAAAGCTGCAGTCTGACTTTTAAAAACCCCCAGATCTTCCCTAATGTGCAATAGCCACTCCAAGCAGCAATCCACACAAAGCTGAATTCTTCATTACCTCAAGAAACTTAAATTAACATAAAAAACTCCCTGATGGAGGAGCACAGAGATTGTGTTTGAAGGCCACATTACTTTAGTTTTCTGAAGGAAAAAGAGATGTGGCTCCTTTGAAAGCAAAGGATGTTTTGAAGGGTTGTGTTCATCAAGGACATCTTTCACTTTGTGTTAGGGATATTTTATTGTCCCTTATTAGTGTTTATAAATGTCAGGAAATGTCTTTGGTGAGGACTAAGCAGAGCTGTAGCATTTTGTTTTTATCAGGGTCTCCTTGCCCAGTGCTTTGCCCATTTACATTCCCACAAAGCTGATGCACAATTTCATCAAATCAGAGCAGCAGCATTTAAAGCACAATGCCCAGGATATTCCACAGGACAAGAGAAACTGAGCATCGAGATTTTTTATTTCAAAAGGTCCCAGAGTTAAGGTTTTTTCTGTGTTTATCACCTTATTGTAGGACAGGTTCAGGGGTAAATTTTCAGTTCAGGGCTTTTCTGCTTAGGCTTTAAAATCTAAACAGAGAACATTCCCTGGCAATGACTTAAAAAAAAACCAAACCCTAGAGGTCTGAACAGCAAACCAGAGCATCTCACTTCAGGCAAGGTTGTGAGGAAGAAGAGGACCTGAGGAGAAGGATTTTGGGATAGTGGTGAAGGAAAAGCTGGGCACACCCTGGCCAGGAGTACTTGGAGCCCTGAGCCCCCCATGCCCTGGGCTGATCCCCCAGTGTGGGCAGCAGGGAGGGGGGATTCTGCCCCATTCAGGTGAGACTCCACCTGCAGAGCTGCCTCTAGATCTGGGATCCAATATCAGGAGGACGTGGAACTGCTGGAACAATCCAGAGGAATCCACAGAGATGCTCCAAGGGCTGGAGCCCCTCTGCTCTGGAGCCAGGCTGGGAGAGCTGGGGGTGCT
>JAWWMS010000173.1:111338898-111348977 GCA_035048045.1 Chlorospingus semifuscus
AGATTGTTTATCCAACAGGTGGTTGTTTGATTGGTTTCATGTGAATTGTTTTGACTTAATGACCAATCACAGTCAGGATGTGTCAGGACTCTGAGGAATCAGTCATGAGTTTTTCATTAGTATCTTGTTAAGCCTTTTGTAAGTATCCTTTCTCTATTCTTTTGTATAATTTTAGTATAGTATTCTTTGATATATCATATCATATCATATCATATCATATCATATCATATCATATCATATCATATCATATCATATATCATATATCATATAATATAATATCATATCATATCATATCATAAAATAACAAATTAGCCTTCTAAGAATATGGAGTCAGATTCTCAATTCCTCCTCCACCTGGGGACCCAGCAAATACCACACCATCCAACCTTTATGGGAAGGAGTTGAAGCCCCCAAGGGAAGGAGCTGAAGCCCCCAAGAGCAGGGTGTGTTGGAGGATGTCAGTTTTCCAAGAGCCCCAAGAAATAGCTGAGACCTCACTGGACAATCCTGGTGGACCCTTGCTGATTTTTTAAATAACCTTTGCAGTGGGAATGCAATTGTGACAGGACAAAATAACTCACAATAACTCAGGCAAAACACAACAATAATCCATAACAATTCTATAATCCAAGGAATTACTAGAATGTGCTGCTGTATAATAAGTGCAGAGCAGAAGGTGACCAGGCCTGGATCTGTCTGCCAGCTCCAAAATATCCATAATTAGACCTTATCAGTTCCTTAACATCCCATTCCTGCCTGCACTTTGTTTACATCAAGAAACCAATTATCCCATTACAAGCCAGTCTGTGTCAAGCAAATACAGCTCAATGTGCTCCTACATTCTAAAAGTGTTGTAATTACAAATCTGAGCTATTGCCAGATTTCACTGGAGGTAAACAAGAGCCCTTCTATGCTCACACCATATGCACAATGCTTCCTCTTGGAGAATCAGGTGACATAGAAATCCCAGGGAATATAGAGGTGCTCTGGGATTAACTGGATTCTTGCAGCAGCAACTGATAAGGAAAAGGAGTGCTTAAAATTCAACAGAAACCTGATCAGAAACATCTCTGAGCATAAATTGCCTGCCTATGGCAGGGAGTGGCAATGAGATCTTTAAGGTCCCTTCCAGCCCAAACCACTCCGTGACGTTATGATAATGCAGAAGTGCATTTAAATGTGCTTAAAATATGCAAGAGTTACAATGGTGCTGAGGAAAAGACTAATTTCTTGAATTCGTGAATGTTCTGGAGCTTTCAGGCATTTGGGGGTTTTTAACCCTGGTAAATAAGTTGAATTTAAACCCTAAGCTGCTTATTTTCAAAATATTTGGATTTTGAGTTTTGATTAGGTTTGGGATCAAAATCAGTCTCTTAAGACAAAGAATTTTTAACTGAATATATCCATGGGCATAAAACTTCTAAGGAAACTTTCTGGACAGGCATTCATTGAAGGGCTTCTACTTTATCACCCATAGCACAAACATGAAACATTGAGTTCCACTTGTTCTATGGAAACACAGAAAGCCAGGATGGTTTGGGTTGGAAGGAGATCACCCAATTCCAGCCCCTGCCACCGTCCCAGGTAGCTCCAAGCCCCATCCAGCCTGGTCTTGAACACCTTCAGGGATGGGGAGTCCACAACTTCTCTGGGCAACAGTCAAGGAATTTGGGAATAAGGAATTTTTGACACAGCATTCCAGTGTCTCCAGTCAGGCTGTGCCTGTGCACATCATGTTCCGCCTGTGCTTTAATCTTAGCTGGGAGCTGGATTACGAGGTCACAGGATGGGGAGCATTAAAAGATTTCCATTAAAGAATCACCCTCACCCTTGAAACGTGGCTTTTTTCCCCCACTGCAGAAACAAGGACACATTTCTTTATCCTGCTGAACAATAGGTGCACCTCCAGCAGCTGGGTGATGCTGAACAGACAACAGGAGAGCCCCGAGATAATTTAAATAATCCTTGAAACTTGTGAGGTTCTGCTGTAGATGGGAAAGCTGCAGGAACAATGCCCTGAGTACATTCACCCTGTCTCTTGATCCAAACAAGCAGTCACACCATCAAATGAATAATGCACCATTAGGAAGAGAATCTTGAGGAGGTTTTGCAGGAGAGGGAGCTGTGGAATGAAATCCAGCTGCGTTTTGCAGCAGGTGGAAGGCTCAGTGATTACAACCCTGCATTATATTTCATTCTGCTGGTTTATTGGTGCATCTAAAACCATCCAAGCAAGAGGAAAATTCACTGCAAATTGGCTGTCTCTACACAGCCAACTTTTGGGTTTTGCAGATCATTTTTAGCAATCACAGGATGGGTCAGGTTGTAAGGGAGCACAGTGGGGTCATCTGGTCCAACTCCCTGCTCCAGCAGGGTCATCCCAGAGCTCAGGCACAGGATTGTGTCCAATGGGTCTGGAATAACCCCAGTGAGGGAGACTGGGATAACCCCAGTGAGGGAGACTGGGATAATCCCAGTGACAGAGACTGGAATAACCCCAGTGAGGGAGACTGGGATAATCCCAGTGAGGGAGACTGGGATAATCCCAGTGAGGGAGACTGGGATAATCCCAGTGAGGGAGACTGGGATAACCCCAGTGAGGGAGACTGGAATAACCCCATTGGGGGATAATCCACACCCTCTCTAGGCAGGAAGAAGGATCTCTCCTAACTACTGCTCTTCCCTGTGAATCCCAAGGATTAAAGGATCTTTCTGGAAGAGGGGAATGAAAATCCTGTCTTGGTGAGGTGGAGTCAGAAATTCAACTGGCTCAGGCTCTCTCCTGAGCTTACAGAGTCCCAAAATACAAAGAACTTGCTGTCAACAGGATCACACATGGATAGGATGAGTAATGATCCCAGGAGAGGAATCCTAACTGATCGTTTTCTTCTTCTAGTGCTTGTTTTAGAATCAAAGAATCCTGGAATGGTTTCATTTGGAAGGGACCTTAAAGCTCATCCAGTTCCATGGGCAGGGACACCTCCCACTACTCCAGGTTGCCCCAAGCCCCATCCAACCTGGCCTTTCATTCCCATTCACATGGATTGGAGGGAGGAAAATGAACTGCAGCTCCCTTTTCCCATCCCAATGCCCAGACTGGGATGCCAACACCAACAAATGCCAGGGATTGTCACCAGAGCTGTGTTTGTGCTCTATTCCAGTGCAGGTCTAATAGCAAAAATCAGGATGTGGAAGCTTTCTGTTCCTTCACAGCACAGATGGCACCAGCCTGAGCTTTCACCACTTAAGCCCAACACTTGCAATCACAGCCTAGTGGAAAATCTAGGGCAAGTGAAAAGCAATGGAAGTTCCCAGGCTTGATAGGAATGTTAGAGAGTTCCTCAGGAATGCTTCAAAGTGTGCTGTTTAATAAGATTTTACATTTTTCCAATTAAATTCTGTTGCTTTCTGTGATTTTTTTTGCAAATTGTGTACAACAATAGAACCAACACCCATCACAAACACTGGAAATCTGATCTGATCATGACACAGAAAATAAAAACAATTAAAAAAAAAAGGAGCTTATTTTTTTAAAGAAAATATCTAAACAGCAGAGACTGCATCAATATCAGACTGTACCAGAACCCTCTGACCCTCCCTGCTGTAAAAAATTCAAAGAAGAATCTCCAAATCCATCTCAGCCTTGGAGATTAAAAGGTTAAAATCATTTTCCGTTTGCTCCAAAAGAAAATTATGAAACAATCACTCATTCCACCACTCCAATAATTTGTTTATGTTCCCAAAATCCACAGAGAAGGAGACACTGACAGAAAGGCAACACTGGATTGGAGGAACTCTGAAGAGAAGTTGAATAAATCATGCTGGAAACTGAAGGGTGACACCCACAAACCATTTCTCCTCTTCATCCATGAAACTACACCAACATTAATTCCACAGGAAAGATGACACTCACCGAGATTTTTTTGCCATCGTCAATTTAAAAGATCATTTTGGGAGTATTAAATTAATGTATAAAGGAGTGATTTAATATTTACTTCAGCATCACAGACAGAGAAATATTTAATAGAATATAATACATTTCCTAAGGCATTTTGGACCATCTTGCACAGGTTAGTAGAGAAATATATCCTTTGTAAACAACTCAGTTGTATCAAAACAGCATTAGGAAATTTTTCATTCTCTGTAGCAATTAATTTTAATAATAACTGCCATAGAAATCCACTTTCTTCTTCCCAGTAAATCCCAAAGGCTTGCCTTAAGGACTAACATCAGCACATCCCAAAAAGAGAGCTCTGACAATTCCCAGGTTTGGGAAAAGTCCAGATATTGGTTGGAAAAGGGTGATTTTGATCCATTTTAGGATGCTTATTACTTCTAGAAGTAATTAATTTCTCTTGAGAAACACCTTTTCAAGTCTTCAAAACGGGCTCAAAGAATGACATTTTCATAGAAAAGAGACATATATAGAGAAATTAAACTTCTTCTCTTTTCCACCTGGCCCCTTCTCCAGCTCTGATGGCTCCTGACAGGAATTCCACAGGAATTCACAAGGTCAGGCAGAAACCAGCAGGTTTGGTTTGGGGCATGTAAAAGGTAAAAACCCTCCAAGTCCAGGATATCCCAAACAGCTGGAGCTCCTTGCATGGCTTAAAGTGTGGAGAATCCAGGATCATCTTCAGAATTTTATTTAAACTAATGAATGATTTTAGATAAATTATCATGCATAAAAAAGCAATTATTTTGGAATTTCTAGGGAGCAAAATACAGGATTTATATTTTCTGTTTGTGTAACTAAGAAAAAACATTTTTACTGTATTTCTTTATATGGAAATTACATATAAAGGACATCTCCAAAATGCCCAGTGGCTTTAGCTGGTGTCAGTGATTGGAAAAAGGCAGGAGCAGCCCAGCCCAGGTTCTGAAACTCAAAGGAGTCAGGCTGAAATTAAGAAATTTGGAATGCAGCAACACCGCCAAGTTTTGAGCTTTTATTTTCAAACTGATGCCTTACCAAACAGAGCCATCTGTGTTCCCTCTGGGAAAGGTTCAACCATTCTGTTCCCATTGACATGGTGTTTATCTAGAAGGGGAAAAAAAAAACAAGTCAAAATGTGATAAAGTATTTGCTTTGCATAAAAATCAATTGTTTATTTCTCACAGATCCATTGAAACCTGAACAATTCCCATGGGCAGGGACAACTTGCACTATCCCAGGTTGATCCAAGCCTCGTCCAGCCTGGCCTTGGACACTTCCAGGGATCCAGGGGCAGCCACAGCTTCTCTGGGCACCCTGTGCCAGGGCCTCCTCACCCTCACAGAGAACAATTCCTTCCCGATATCCCATCTAACCCTGCCCTCTGGCAGTGGGAATCCATTCCCTGTGTCCTGTCCCTCCAGTTCCTGATGAGTTGTCCCTCTCCAGTTCCCTGGAGCCCCTGCAGACCCTGGAAGGTTCTGTGAGGTCTCCACACAACCTTCTCCTCTCCAGGCTGAACATTCCCAGCTCTCCCAGCCTGGCTCCATGGGGGAGGTGCTCCAGAGCCCTTCGTGGCTCCTCTGGACTTGCTCCATCATTTCCTTGTCTTCATTATGTTTGGGACGCCAGAACTGAGACTGCACTGTAGGTGGGGTCTCACCAGAGCAGAGTGGAGAGGGGGAATCCCCTCCCTCAAAAGAAGGAATGTGTGTTTCCCCTTTATCTTAAGGGAAAAAAAGAATTTTTTATCTTCACGGACATGATTTTCTTTTCTTGAGTAGGAATAGACTGACAGTGTTACAAAGGGAAATTACAAATTGAATTTGCTTTGCCAAAGGAGTGAAATGTTCTGCCTGGAAAGCTGGACTAGACAGCATCTTTCTCCCTGTTATGCCACAAGAGTGGGAAATGCGTTTTTACCTGTCCATGGTGTTCATTACCTTTTTCTGGTAGAAATGGGATGGAATTTCCATCCTTTTGAACAGCTGTTGCAGTGAAGCTCCAGATGGTGGCTGCACTCATTGCATTGCAATAAGATAGACTAAAATTAATATTTTAATAATAAAGAGTGTAATAGCAACATCTCCTTTTATTGGCATGATGACTAAAAGGAATGATCCTCTCAACAATCTTAGATAATAATCTGTCAACACTATCATATCTATCATCTCACAAAAGATTTTTCCCTTTAGTAATAAAAACCTGAGGCTTTGTACATACCACAGGTTTTTGGGACTTTTTTGGTTTTGTCTTAGACTGAGAGTACTTTAAATTTGTCAGGTTTGATAACAGTTGTTTAGCAATGAACATTTTGGTGCAGTTTTGCTTTAGTTTATAGCGCTAAAAGTAATTTTTCTATGTGAATTGAATTGTCTTTGCCATCCAGAATAAATAGTTGTGGGGAAGGTTTTGTAGACATGTAGAGCTCCCAGGAGTCTCACTCCAATCACAACAGTCAATCTGTGGTTGTTACAGGGATAAAACCTCACATCCTTCAGGTAAAACCACTTTCAAAGGGAACAGGAGAGAACAGCTGGAAAATAGGGATCAAAGGAAGAGCAGGAGCATGCTAGCAGGCTCTGCAGGGAAAATGTGTGTAAAAAACCAAGGAGATCCCAAGAATATCAACATCCTCCTCCTGGCAAAGAGGAAGAAGGTGCCATGAACATCCCACTCCCCCTGTCAAGGCCTCAGAGCGCTGGAAGTTCCCCACAGCAGAGCAAAACCCCATCCCTGAGGGCTTCTTAGTGATCCCAAAAATATATTCCTAGGAGGTTGATGTACCTTAAATATATAATATTGCACCTCAAATGGAACATACCAAGACAAGGTTCATGACTCTGTGATGTATCAATGAGGGGATGATGTGTTAATATCAGTTTTTCATCAAATCCAGCTCCTCTGGCTCCTGTTTCTTGACAGGATTTTATGCTAAAACCATTGAATACATTTGCTTTTTTGTTTGCCTGGGTTTTTAAAATCTCTTTGCTGGAGGGAGCTCCAAGATTGTTTGTAAACGGGTGCCACCAGTAAGCTGCTGCTCGCTGGTGAAACCTGAATTACTCAACCCCAGGATTTCAACAATAATCCATTTGTAATTCTTCAATTACCCTGCAAGAAGCCAAGTATTTAATTGCCTTCTCACTCTAACCTTGCTGCCAATGGAAATCCACATTTAAGGGAGAATAAGAATATTGACCTCTTTTTTTTCAGGTAATACCAACTAATTATGACACATTCAGACCACTTAATCAATGTATTGTAAGATAATTGCTCTCTGCAAGGACCAGGATGTGTTTTGCTGTAGGCAAAAAAATATTCAGTAACTATTTAATTACTTAAATTGTGGCATTTTCAATTCTTGATGTGTCTGAGCTGAAATGCAGCCCCTTGACCACAGACAAGGAGTAGAGCTAGAGCCAGGAGAGGCTGGACAAGTCAATTACAAACCAGTGGAGCACACAGGGCCTTGACATGTATTTAAACCCTCTGCCAGAAAATGTGCCAAGCAAGGCAAGTAGAAACTTTAATTAGCTGATCTTTAAAGTTCTATCTTATTTCCTGCAGAATAAGTTCTAATCCTTGCACTGTTTTGACAGTTTTTCTGACCTGAACTGAATTTCTTTTGCTGACACGCTAATCCGGATTTCATTTAAAATTATCATTTATATTTGCTCATTGTTCCTTTTGCTGAATTTAATTAGAGTTTTTCCAGGATTGGCTGAAGGCTGTTTTGGGGAGGGAATTTGTACAGCAAGCTGTAGCATGTTGGAGAAATTATAACCCTGGGCTTTTTTAAATTAAATGAAAGTGAAGGGTAAAAAATTAAAAGTATGCTGCAAAAGTATTAATCTTACTTCACACACAGAAATTCATAAACTTGAACATTATGCAAGCCTTGCTGAAAGTTAGAGCTAAACAGCAGAGTCTTATTACTGCTCCTGCATTGTTCTGTCCTTCAGCTATTTCAGATTTAACTGAGCTTTTTGTGTCTGCAAAGAGGCTTGAATTAGAAAACTGCCAAACATAAAAAATGTGTGATGGTGAAATGTCTTTCTGTGGAAAAACCAGTGCTAAAAATCCCCTGGAATTCACACTTGGCTGAGCTGTTGACCTCTGTGTTAGAGGACAGCACAACACATGGCAAGTGAAACACTGATTTTTACAAGCACTTTTAACTGCAGAAGAGATTTTTATTTGGGGTTTTATTTATTCTCTGTTACTACAGCACAGAATCCAGATGTAGCACAGGAACACAAAATCATCTGAATCAGTAAGTTTGCCATCCTCCTGAGGTGCCTGACTAATGGATCAGGTGAATTTGGAGATTTAAAGTAGATTGTCCTCAATTCAACAGCTAAAATTTTAGTCTTCCCAGCACACACAGAAGGCAAAATCCCCCATTTTTCTCAACACCATTGAAAGTCAAGGTCATGTAGGTCCTTTTCCAGAAGTGGTTAACCAGACCATTTGTCTACTAAAAATAACATTATTAATGCATGATAAAGGGTGAGAAACTCTTCTAGTTGAATTTGAATTTATCAAAACACTGTGGAACCTGAGAAGGAAGCACTCTGTTCTCAGTGTTGCTTTAATTTATATTTGTTGCAGAAAGATGTTTAGATTAGTTTTGTCCTCTGTCCTTCAGTAAACCCTATACAACATTATTTTATTAACATATCTTCTTTTCACCCTTGAATTTAATTTTTTGTATTTTCCACTAGCAAGCATAAAAATGAGTCATCTTGGGTGTCAGATGTGTTTCTGCAGGTTAATACCAAGCATAAAAGGTCATTATTGTGTTTTGGTGTTGTAAATTCATAAACACTGCTTGCATTCTTGGGACTTGCTTGTATTACCCCAGATTTTCAAATCTCAGATATTTGTATCTTCATCCAAAGATCACTGAAACCTTGGATGAGTTTGGGACTGCCCCACATCCCTGGAAGTGTTCAAGAGGAAGGTGTCCCTGCCCGTGGCAGGGGGTGGAATGAGTTAAGGTCCCTTCCCACCCAAACCATTCTGTGATTCTATGGAAAAGGGAATAAATTTCCAAGGTGTCTCTCAATACAGAATTTCTTTCTTAATCTGGTGCTGCAGCTCAACAAAGAGAAAAAAAGAAATCTACGTAACCCTCTGTAAAAGAGCAAAACCCATTCCTCTAAAGCCCTTAATCCCACAAGCCATTTCAAATTTTAAATTTCCCTAAATATTCTAGGGCATTAACCATAATTTCACAACACTTACCCAGAAAGATAAGTTCCAGCTCTGCATTACTAAGAGTCAGTTTTATTTCCTAACAATGACCTGAGCAGTGGTCATATGAATTTAGAAATTCGTATGTATAAGATTCATAAATATTATTTTTTTTTTGTAAAACATATTCAAATGGCATGGAGATTGGATTAGCAATCAGATGTTCCTGAGCTCTCTATGATGATCCAAGGTGATGCCCAGGTTTCAGCTTTTATATTTTTCAGATTCTGTGCTGCTTTAGTGTGTGGGTCTGGGCTTCACATCAGGGATGGTGAGCTCTCTGCACAGAGTAGGGAGACGAAACAATTCCTGCTCTAGCTGGGGACCAAGGACAAATGATCCAAATCTCAGGCCCAAGGGCATAAACAACGTGGGCTGAAGAAAAAACAAGCAGGATGGGACTGCATGGGCTGAAGCTGTAACTGGACAATTAACTCCAGAATGCAAATGGAGCAGAACTGACAAAAATGAGAGACCTCGTGCCCAGTTGTGCATTTTGGGGACATTTTGGTTCATCTTGGGTGTAGCCCTGGCTGGGCTCTTGTGCTGCCCAAGGTGGATCAATTGAGGCCTCCTAATAAATCCCTACTTTATTCTTTAACTCTGCCCAGCCTCTGCTCTAGGTCAGCCTTCACAAGGCATCAAGGAAGGGTAAAAATGGTCTGAGGGAAGGATATTGGGATGAAATATGTCCCTGTCAAGACCAATCCTGATTTCATCCTTAGCATGTAATGGAATTAAACTGTATTTCTCAAGTCAGCCCATCTGAATAGCTTTAAACTGAAAGAGGATTGGTTTTTATTAGACACTGGGAAGGAATTGTTCCCTGTGAGGGTGGGCAGGCCCTGGCACAGGGTGCCCAGAGCAGCTGTGGCTGCCCCTGGAT
>JAWWMS010000173.1:111359632-111374112 GCA_035048045.1 Chlorospingus semifuscus
GCTGCAGGGTTATAGGTGGAATTCATCCAAGTTTGTCACTACTTTCCTTATAATCAGTGCTCAGAAAGTGACATTTTTAAGTAGGATTGGTTTTACTCTGAAGAAAACATTATGCCAAATGAATCACCACACAAATATCTCATTCTTTCCAGAGTACAAGAGGTTAATATTTGTATAATTAACCTCCTAAGTGTGACTTTGGATTTAGACTGCTCCCTTTTGGAGGATTCACCCTGAGAGCAGTTAAGTCTTGTGGCATGTAACACCGATGAGTTGGTATTGATTTTTATGTCCATGGCTTCTCAAAATGAGGCTCAAGATAATTTTTGCTGGACATTCACACTCATAGTCAAAGTGGTAAAAGACTTTTGAAATTCGTGGCTGGACATGAATTTGTAGACAAAGTGCAGAGATGTGTTGTTTCAAACCTTTAATTGCATATATGGAGATTGGAACTGGACCATCTTCAAAGTCCTTTCCAAACCAAACCCTTCTGGGATTCTACAATGCTATGATATTGAAACTTTACAACATCCCAGAAAGGTACTTTTGGGCAGATTATCCCAATAAGAAAATGACAGGTTAAAGAACCTCACAACACCATTGGTAAAACACGTCTTGATTCATAAGGCCCTTATTCCAAAGGGTTTGTCCAACTCCCTCTCCAGCTACTTGGAAAAATGTGTTTACTGGGCTAATAAAACCCAGTGGAGGGAATTCAAGAGTCACTCTCTATTAATGAGTTAACATCACTCAGTCACCTACAATTTAATTTTTCTGAGGCCCTGAGATTTTAATTTGGGTAATACTTCTATTAATTACAATGTCTAATAACAATGTCAACTTCAGACATCTGTTAAAAACATGTAATGTTAATTTATTGGAAAATCTCCAGCAGTGCTCAATTAAAATGTTCCCCAGTTAAGGCAATGCATATGATTTGTCATGAAAAGCAAAACGCGATACAGTTAATAAAAATAACAGCAAATTCAAAACAATAAGTTTTGAGTTGCAGATTGACCAAATTCAAGAAGCAAAACTTTTTATTAGGCGGCAGAACAAGAGTTTTTGGAATTGGGATATTCTCACACTGGCTGGGGAGCCTTGCTGTAAATTAGCATCTACAGGAAATACTTAATGGAATTGTGGAATGGTTTGGGTAGGAAGGAACCTTAAAGTTCATCCTCTTCCACCGCCTGCCATGGGCAGGGACATCTTCCACTATCCCAGGTTCTTCCAAGCCCCATCCAGCCTGGCCTTGGACATTTCCATGGATCCAGGGGCAGCCACAGCTTCTCTGGGAATCCTGTGCCAGGGCATGTCCACCCTCACAGGGAAGAATTCCTTCCCAATATCCCATCCATCCCTGCCCTGTGGCAGTGGGATGCCCTTCTCCATGCTCTTGTAAACATTCCATCCTCACCTTTCTTTTAGGCTCCCTCCAGGTACTGGCAGGGGCCGCAATTAGGTCACTCCAAAGCTTCTCTTTTCCAGGCTGCACAATCCCAATTCCCTCAATCTTTTTTTCCACTGAACATTGCAGAAAATATGTATTAACCTTCCCTTATCAGATTTTTCCTGCTGCAATTTCAGTTTTCTATCACCAGACATTTTTCTGGTTCTTTAAAATACCTAGATTCACTGAGGCCTGTATTTGCCAGGGTGGGTTTTTGCCATTTTTAAATGGACTTTTTAGCAGAATTACCTGAGATGTGAAACGCCCAGCCCTTTCCATTCCATTATCATTTCCTCCCCACACATCTCCACCTCTCCATCCACCCAGATTCACAAATCCACAAATCCATGGCAGCGATGCCCAGCCCCATTTTAGAGACACATCCCCATTCCCACCATCCCTTAAAGCCCTGGTGTTGTTCCCTTTTGTCAGAACCCAAGAAATTCCTCTGGCTGCCCTAGAAGACTCGAGCCCCTGCCCAGGGGGCTCAGAGACCTTGGCACAGAGCCCAAGATCCCTGTGCCTCTGATCTTGACCCATGGAAAAAACAATTACCAACCTTTATATGAAGAATTACAAGCCAAGAGAGTTTAAGTAGAATGATAGTGAATTTGTCACGAGGTGAAAAATATATTTTTAGAGTTTTAGAGTTTTTTAATGCTTATTTCTATGAATAGCCCCACAAATCGCAATGGACTTCAGCTGAAAATGAGAATTTACTTTATTTAGAATGGGGGCTCAAAGTCCTAAGATAGAAGAATTTAGGCGTGCCCTGTCCTTCTTCTTTCTTCTTGTTGGGCTCCACGTTCTGGGTAATGCTAGCACTTTTAGATTGGTTTAGAATAGAAGTTCACTGTCTAACATAGGTGATAGGTATTAAGAAGTTATTGTAAGTAGTGTACACGTAGTTTTTGGTATAAATAGATAACACCACCCCAAAGACGAGCAGTGTGCCTCAACCCGACCTGCCAGACAGACCTACAGCAAGTCAGAAAAAGAATATTATAGATAAGAAATAATAAACAACCTTGAGAATGAGAACAAAAGAATCCTGACTTCTTCTTCAACAGCCGGGCTGGGAAAAAGAAGCTTGTGTGTATCTCAGAGTCTCTCTGACCAGCAGAGATTTTGGGATCCTTTTGCCTGGTGGAGCCGTGGGGAACAGTGTGGTGCTGGTGATAGAGTATCTCCCTCGCACACATTCCCTCTCCATGGCAGATTATCTGCCCGGAGGTTGCGCCAGGCTCCCGTCAGCTGTCACGGCGCGGATGAGCGCGAACGCTCCAGTGCCTCGTCCCCCCTGGCCCCGCTGACAGTGATAAATGACCAGCCCCAACGCTCAGCTGAGCCTCCCAATCTGCTCCAGCCTTTTTCCTGGTGATTTCCCCCCTTGGCACAGCGAAGGGAAACTGGGAAAGCCAAGTTGGGCTTTGTTGAGAAAAAGGGGAATTGTGATTTTACCGCCTGAAGCAGCTCAGAAGCTGATGGCAAAATGAAGGTGAGAATGGTGTTACCAAGCACTGGTTTGGGTTTGTGTGGCCAGGTTTGGTCACACAGATGATCTTTAAGGTTCCTTCTGAACTAAACCATTCTAGAATTCCACCAATTTGGGCTTTGTTGAGAAAAGGGGAATCGGGATTTTACCGCCTGAAGCAGCTCAGAAGCTGATGGTAAAATGAAGGTGAGAATGGTGTTACCAAGCACTGGTTTGGTCACACAGATGATCTTTAAGGTCCCTTCCAACCCAAACCATTCTATAATTCCACCAAGTTAGGCTTTGTTGAGAAAAAAGGAATTGGGATTTTATCACCTGAAGCAGCTCAGAAGCTGATGGCAAAATGAAGGTGAGAACGGGATTACCAAGGACTGGTTTGGGTTTGTGAAGCCAGGTTTGGTCACACAGAACTTTAAGATCCCTTCCAACCCAAACCATTCTATAATTCCACCAAGTTAGGCTTTGTTGAGAAAAAGGGAATAGTGATTTTGCTGCCTGAAGCAGCTCAGAAGCTGATGGCAAAATGAAAGTGAGAATGGTGTTACCAAGCACTGGTTTGGGTTTGTGCGGCCAGGTTTGGTCACACAGATGATCTTTAAGGTCCCTTCCAACCCAAACCATTCTATAATTCCATAATTTCATGCAGATTCCAGAGCCTTTCCCCATTTATGTACAGGCCCAGTGGTGCCTGGCCTGGGGGAGGATTGGCCGAACGAACACAACATTTGTTAAAGAAATAATTCATTATCGCCAGTGTAGCACCTAATTTCACTTTGATTTTACAGGGAATCCAGTAGCCAATGAATTTCCCTCCTCTGAGGAAGAAAACAACCTCATAAAGCCTGGTAAGGGCTGACTGCGTTATCATATGGAGTAGATGGGGAAGGGATTTTAATAAAAAGCATTTCTGAAGTGAAATGGGAAGTAATTACCCCAGTTCTAAAAAATTGTTATGACTTCATCATGAGCAGCTGACACAGTTTAAGGCTGATATTTTATTTCTCAGTGACGATAACTGCAAAATAAAATATATCATAACCAACAAATTTTTCACTTTTACCTTAAGCCAAATAAATCACTTCAAAATCTAAGGTTCAAATTCTGTTTCTTTACTGAAGCTGTGACCATCAAAAACCAAAGCAGCCACCAACCACTACAAAACTGCATCTACAGGATCCATCCTGAAGGGATGGCTCAGAGTAAACCCCCAGTTCCCATTTTGCACCTTCCCAAGTGTGTGAGTGATTTAGGATGGGATGCACAAAAAGGTTTGAAATGCAGGAGGATGAGTCTGGCTGCTCAGCAAACCTCAGTAAGTGACACAAGTTCTCGGAGCCAGGGTTTGGCACTGAACCACAGAATCGTGGAATTGGATCCACAGAATATCCTGAGTGGGATAGGACCATGAATTCCAGCTCCTGGCCCTGCCCAGGACACCCCAACAATCCCACCCTGTGCCTGGGAGTGTTGCCCAAACGCTCCTTGAGCTCTGCCAGCCTTGGAGCTGTGAGCAGAGAGCAATTCAGACAATCTAAAATCAAGTTTCAGCTTTGAACTTCCTTCTGAACAAGGTTTTCTCCCACTCTCTGTGTCTCCATTGGCTGTGGAACAAGAAACATGGGAGATTTTACCTCCCTCACGCTAAAATTAGCTTCTTTAGGCTCATTTCTATGAATAGCCCCACAAATCGCAGTGGATTTCAGCTGAAAATGAGAATTTATTCTGAAAATCATCAAAATTAACATTTTGACCTGATATGGCAAGAGAGATAAACAAATAAAGCGTGGAGAGTTGTAGGCTGAAAATTCTAAACATGATTCATCTCATCCTAAAGTCATCAGCTAAAATATTCCAATCATCCCTTGAGGACATTTATCCTGTTGTGATGTGATGCAGCCAGGGGTGACTGGCCTGGGGTGAGATTGGCCAAATGAATCCAACATTTTTTATTGTTTGTAAAGAAGTGATTTGTCATCTCCAATGCAGCATCGAATTTCATTTCAGTTTTCCAGGGAACCCTGTATTTGCAACGAATTTCACTCCTCTGAGGAAGAAAACAACCCCATCAAGCCCAGCAAGGGCTGATTGTGTTATTATGTGTTATATGTACCCCAAAATTTATTATTTTAGTAGATAAAATTCCATAAGTAACAGTGAATCCACTTTCCTTACATAACAGAAATGCAACCTTTCTCTCAATCAAGAAATATAAAGTACTTGTACCCAAATCCACAGCCCATTCCTTTTTTCCTAAAGGTTTTCTCCTTTTATTAACAAATAAAGGTCTAATTAATAAAGTTTAACTTTATTAACTTTAACTTGTTTAGAAGTTTCACATTCTTGCCAGGTTTTTTTTTTTTTTGCTCTGAACAATCATAGTAACAGAATTTAAATATTTAGATCTGTCATACACTGAAATTATTGACAAACTGAGCTCATGCTTGTGGTTTCATGCCAGCCAAAGCAAATTTTTGGGATACAAAAGAGATGTAGGGGTTTGAAGCAATTTTTTTCCTTCCTAAAATGACAAAACTAATTATGGTTTTAGTCCTTTAATGTGTCTTGATTTACAGAAATAAACATAACAAAGTGCCCTGAGTTTTTAAAGTCATTTAACAGAAAACCACAACAGTTCTACAACTGTCCCACAACAGTTCTACAATTTTTACCCTTCTGTTGCTGAAACAGTGTCACAAATGTGACTCCAATTTTGCACTGATTTTTCTTGCCTCAGCTGCAGCTTCTGGTGCTACAGAATTAAGGATGCTTTTCCACAATGATTCAACAGCTCCCATTGAACTGATGGCAGCTTTTCCTGAGAGCTCAGCACTTAATATTGTAGGATCTTTCCAAAAACTGGCTCCTGGGTATTATTTCAACTGGTATTCAAGGAAAATAATTGGATTTTAAATGGGTTGGTGCCCATTTAATCACATAACCAAGAGAACCTTCCTCGTGATGAGGTTCAAGTTTCTTTTTAAGCTACAACTTCTCACCAATTATCCAGGTGCCAAATTTTATGGCAAGCAATTCAAAAGAAAGATCTGAGCCTGGAAGTTGTGGTTCTGAATTTGTGCTATTTTTGAATTTAAACTTATTTTGGAAAGAGGAGGAATCTTTATCTTTGTACAAATGGAGATGGAATAGGGTTGAGCTGCTGCCAAAATTCAGACAGCAAGTTTTGCCTGCTCCCAACTATCAAAGATTCAGGGGTGATGCCCACAGAAGAAAGGCTCTAAATGACATTACCAGAGCTCAAAACTATCCAGTTAATTGGTGAAAAAAACCCTATAATTAAGTTTCTCTGACCTTCTCACATTAAAACATTTCCAATAACAATAATTATGTTTTTCTCAACACTTTATAATACCTCTCAAAGTAAGATAATGTTTATTGCTCTAGATCCATAAAACACTCCAAACCCAATTTAACAAGCGGCGAGGGAATAATGAAAATATAATTACTGTCTTTATTAAGTTACTGCTGAACTTTCCCTGGTATTTGAAAACTGGCAACCAAAATTGTGCATTCAATATAAATACATAGAAAGAGGGCCAATGATTTATCAGGTAGGGTAATATAAGTTAAAAAACAGTTTTGAGTCAGAAATTACAAGGGATCCTAAAGCTCATCCTGTTCCACCCTTGCCATGGGCAGGGACATCTTCCCCTATCCCAGGGTGATCCAAGTCACTCCAACTCTTTGCTTACTTGAAGGCAAAGTTTCTCTTCCAAATGAAAAAGTATTCAATTCTCTTTCAGGAAAACCACTTCAAATTTTATTTGCTGCAGCCGTGGGATTCTGGAAGCCTTTATTGTGAAGGGTTAGAATCGCACCATAAAAATGGGAACTTGAGGAGAATGACAGGCTCTTTGTTTCTGAAATAATCAGGCTGAGATTTTTGTGACACTGATGTTCAAAAACATATTTCATATTTCAGGAAAAGACCACAGAAATGGAGTCTCCAAGCCAAGCTCTACAGCAAAACACAAAGCATCCTTCTCATCTTCCCTATTTTTCTGAATCTTTGCAATCTCAAGATTCTTTCTGAGCTCAGGGTCATGTCTCCATTAATGTTCTACATTATCTTGCAGAATGGAGCACCATGTTCTCAACTTGATGTGTCAGTTAAATCAAATAATTATTGTTATTATTGTTACTTTATTTAACAATGCAGCAGCAGAACTTTTAATAAAGGACTTTTCATGATGACAAATGAGAAAATTACTTTGGGGGATAATAAAGGAAGCCAGGTCTACACCTGCAATGATACTTGAAAGTTTAAAGACTGGTAGAAAAAGCAGAACATCATATTTATCTGAAGAAAAAAAAGGAAATTTAAAATACCAGTGGTCATTTTATACAGGTTTGTTCCCTTAAACCTCCCCAACAATGGCAGGTAAAAAGGTTTAAAAATATTCCAGAAAAATATCTGGAATTCTGAAACAACTTGGAACAACATCATTCATGTAATTAATTTTAAACCCTCCTATACCACTATTTCAATTTATTTGATACAAAAAAAAAAATAGATATATAAATTGAGACACTTGTCTTTCAGACTCTAAGTTTTCCGCATTAAACACAGCTTTTCATTATTCCTGATCTAATAAGTCCTATTCTCATCTGGGCTATCAGCAACTCAATAAGTAATTACCATCCACCTTGGGCTGTTCCAGTCCATTAGACCAGTGCTGATGACTCAGTGGAGGCACAAAATGAGGAGCACAGGGGCTGACAAAGGCACAGAAAATAAGGAGAGGAAATGCTGCAGCTGGAACTCCTGCCCATGGCTGGGTTTACTGAGAAACACTCAAATAAAATAACATAAAATTGATATGATCGAAGGTAGACCGAATTTGTAAGGCGTTGCACAGATAAATATAAAAGCTGTCTTCCCTGATGAGGGATGTGAGGGCAGGAATTTATTCCTAATCTAAGCATAAGGAATTTATTCCTGATCTAAGCATTAGGAATTTATTTCTGCCTAAGAGACACCACTGGAAGCAAATGGCACCGATTCATCTCTACACATCACAGGCTCTGCTTCCTCCCTGAAAACCTGGAGTTATTCCATGGAGTCAAAGAAGTTTGGAGGTTAAACTAAATCTGATCCCTTTCTCACCCAGACCAATCATGGTGGCCTGCCAGCACCTGAAGGGAGCCAAAAAAAACGATGGAGAGGGAATTTTTACAAGAGCCTGGAGTGACAGGACAAGGGGGAATGGCTTCGAAGTGAAAGATACTATGGTCAAATGGAATATTGGGAAGGAATTCCTCTCTGTGAGGGTGGTGAGGCCCTGGCACTGTGGCTGCCTTATCCCTGGAAGTGTCCAAGGCCAGGCTGGATAGGGTTTGGAGCAACCACAGAATCACAGAATTGTTGAGGTTAGAAAATTCCTCTAAGATCATTGAGTGCAATCCCTATTCCAGCACTGCCAAGGTCAGCACTAAGCTCACAGAATCACAGAAGTACAGAATCATTTTGTTGAAAAAGGCCTCTGAGATTATCAAGTCCAAACCATTAAAAGTCAAAGGCATTACCCAAAAAATTGCTGCTTCTTCACTACTTGTTGATCTATGAACGCAGAGGATGATGACTTAAAATCCTGCTAGGCAAAGGAAGGAGAAGGAAGCTGGATTTCTCCAGTGAGAGCATCCATGTCCCAAAATTCTTGGGTTGTTTTCAGCTTTTTCTTGCTTTATGTCCCAAATGGACACACTTGGGTTTAAATCCATGTCTCCAAGAGCCACATCCACACAGCTTTTAAATCCCCCCCAGGGATGGGGACTCCACCACTGCCCTGGGCAGCTGAATGCTTTCCATGAAGAAATTGTGACCAATATCCAACCTAAACCTCTCCTGGAACAACTTGAGGTTGTTTCCTCTGGCCACAAATTGAGAGGGAAGGTTCCCAGTGGATGTAGGGAGGATTTGAGGGTGAAGGATTTGAGGATGAAACCCTGGATCACTTTGTACCAAGAGATTGTCTGACCCTGCTTTGCCCTGAGACCTCCTGAGGTCCCTCCAGCCTGAGTCAGTCGTGTTCCTACCAGATGATTTGTCCTTCTGAAAAGAGAAATTTCAGGAGATGATTGAGGGGACCACCTCTGTCAGGACAAACAGATTTATAGGCAACATCAAGTATCCAAATAAAACCACTTGGTAATGAACTTCACACCAAGTTTTCAATCCCAGCTCTTAAATTAAAGATTGCCTGACACAGCCTGTCCAGGGCTTGTGACTCACAAATTTGTTCCTCACTGGTGTTTATACAAATGAATTAAAATTACATAACTGTCAACAAAACCTTTACAG
The DNA here is from genome assembly GCA_035048045.1 of Chlorospingus semifuscus. Lineage (NCBI taxonomy): Eukaryota > Metazoa > Chordata > Aves > Passeriformes > Passerellidae > Chlorospingus > Chlorospingus semifuscus. Next base: position 111,368,903 of record JAWWMS010000173.1, read on the forward strand.
AGGATTGAGATGGTTCTGCTGACCAGGGTAACAGCACAAAAACACTTCTAGATAAGTGCCTACAATTAAAGGGACATCCAAATATTGAAATAAAAACGTAGAGTTCCCAAATGCAGGAAAAAATATGGCCTGGTTTGTGTGAAGGCTGTTTGTCATTATACAGATAATTTTACATTTGATTTCTCTACTCAGGATGGCTCGTTAGTTGCAGTAAAATGAATGCTCAACATTCATTTTATTGAACTCTGTCTCATCAAATCAAAATCAGAGTTAGAGCAAAAATGCTTTCACTGTAATTGTATTTTTCTGGAACATTCCAATTCAATCTCAAGTTCACAACAGCAGTTAAAGACAGGGTATTTTTAATATCAATATTTCTAACAGATTCCTTTCATCAAAACAATCCTCTGACCATTTGGCCACCCCTGTTATATCCCCATTTTACAGACAGAAACCCACAGAATCTTACAGGATCAGTCACAGCCACTTTACAGCCTTGCAGATGACATGCACTAGAAAATTTTTAATGAGCTGATCTGTAAGGAAAAATGTCTTTATTAAGATGTGTTGTTCCTCTCTCAGTGGCTAAATGATTGTTTCCAGAAGCAATAATCAGCTACTGATATGAAAGCACCCAGTTAATTAGCAAAGGGTTGTACTATTCGAGGAAGCTGCATTATTCAGTCAACCATAGGAAACAGTTTTATTTTACAATATTATTAAATGCAGCTTTTGAAATTGTTTAGCTGGTAATGCAATTTTTGAAACACGATTTTCACTAGAAAAATATCTCTGTTGGTTAATAACTGCAAAAGAAAACACACAGAGTCAGGCAGCCCCGTTGTTGTGCAACAGGATTATTTCCTTTTATTGCTTTTCATCTTTTAATTATTGGAGTAGAGATTACAATAATCTCTAATAAACAATTATATAAAATTCTTGGACAGTGAACTGAGAATCAAAATGCAATTAAATTGCTTTCCCTGTTGTATTTCATGCAGAAAGTGGTGGATAAAGTCTTTCATATTTGACTTTTTGGAACTCCAGCAAATCACTAAAATATCACCTTAGGTGTCAAAGATTGGGAATGAAACTTTGTTCAATTACATAGAGAGAATGCTCACACAAAGACAAGGGACTGCTTTGTTTGTTTCCTCAAAAAATAAATCCAGATCAACTGAGCAGCAGGAAAAGAAGATCTGTAAATTTGAACTATGACATTTATCCAGTCACAGAATCACAGAATGGTTTGGGTTGGAAGGGACCTTAAAGCTCATCCTGTTCCACCCCCTGCCATGGGCAGGGACACCTTCCATTATCCCAGGGTGCTCCAAGCCCTGTCCAGCCTGGCCTTGGACACTTCCAGGGATCCAGGGGCAGCCACAGCTTCCCTGGGAAAACCATTCCAGCATCTCTGATGGAAGGTTCTGGACTGGACCTCAGCAGTAGTGAATGAAGTCTATAAGGGGAGATGTGAAGGGACAAAAATAAATCACCAGGACACAAACACAAAGAGAAAAGGGAGCATTTAAAAGGCAGAAGTGAAAATTACCCAAATTTCCTAAAAAAAGGGAGGTTGGCAGTGGGACTGACAGATTCCGAGATATCACAGTTCAACAAAGTGAAAAAGGAGCAAAACAAAAAAGATGAGCCTGGAGAGAAGTTACAGGAGTCCCATCTCCTCCTCTCCTCCCTGCTCATCCAGTCAAGCTGTTTTATATGAATTTCACTACAAAGAAATACATGAAAAGATAAGCAAAGTGTAAGAGAAGATTCTCATTAAGAAGTGAGGATGAGGAAAATTTTATTTATTGACTGTAAATTTGGGCTAAGGAAGCAGCAACTTTCAACCACAGCACTTCCAGGCACTAATAAGGATCAATAATGACAAAATGACACTTTGATTACAGTCAACCGAGAGGAAAAAAAGATTTGACACAGTTCATGGCAGCAGGAAAAAGTAGGGACTGGAAAAATGCCAAGCCATTTAATTTAGAGCTCGATTAGGCCACCTTCCCCTTACACCCCTCCACAAACAGCAGAGCAAGATAAGGGGCAAAGCACTCCTTGAACTGGAAGAAGGAGACTTGATTTAATATCAAATTCTGGGAGATTTCCAAATCTGAAATAGGCTGTCAGCTTGTTGATAAGTTACAGAACACGACAAGCAATATTTAGTTTGGGAAGTGCTCTCCAAAATTCCTCCTCCTTTAATCTCTCTCCCTCCTTTTTCACTAATCCTGCCTCACCGCCACCCCAGGCATGCAAGGGTTGTAAGGAGTTTTTTAGGGCCATCACTTCAGCTTTCAGCCAAAAGAGTGGCTCAACAGCAATTCAAGGCATCCTCAGAAGCCTCCAAGTGTTTTGAATTTGCTTCTGTTCAGTGTTTTCTTTCAAAAAAAACTTGATTGATTGCTTGCTTATCACCTCGAGCACATTCAGTGAGTGCTCTCCTCGTGCAGGAGAAAAAGGGAGAACAACTGGAAAACTCTTACTCATACTGCTCCTCTCCAAGAGACCAGGAACAGGCACAAAACCTTTGGAAAGACACTCTGCCAGATGGAAGACAGCAAGTGGCCAGAAACACGGAGTTCAATTATTTGCTGCATTGTTCTCCAGTGTTAATTCAGAATTTGGGAGAGCTGCTCAGCGGCTCTGGGCCAAAATAAGCATCAGCAAAAATCCCACCCTGCTGAGGGTGGATTCAAAGGAGGCAAGAGGCTCACACTGTTGGTATCTATATTTATAAATGTATATTTAATGTAGTAACAGAAGAAAAAAATAAAGAAAAAAAGTAAGAATTTACTGAGTTACCCTGCACATTCGAAACATTCAGGCACTTAAGTACAACTGATGTTATTTTATCCCTGCACAAAAATGAACAAGAGTGAGAGATTTACAGTGATGTTGTGGTTATTACAGTTCATGGAACACATGTGGAATTCTACATGTCCAGGAAAAGAAGAAAAAGCCACTAGAAAGAGGGAAGGCTTATTGCAGGAAAGTGGCATAAAGACACACTGTTAAAAACACCAATTCAATCATACTCAAGCTCAAGAATCACAGATTCATGGAATGGTCTGGGGTGGAAGGGACCCTAAAGATCACCCAGTCCCACCTCTTGCCATGGGCAGGGACACCTTCCACTGTCCCAGGTTGGTCCAAGCCCTGTCCAACCTGGCCTTGGACACTTCCAGGGATCCAGGGGCAGCCACAGCTTCTCTGGGCACCCTGTGCCATCATCCATCATCACCCTCACAGCCAAGAATTCCTTCCCAAAATCCAATTAAAATTTCCCCACTTTTAGTTTAAAGAAGATGACCATGAACAAAAAGTCTTGTTTAGAAAGGAAAGATTCGTAAAGATGATTAAATGATAAAATGGGAACATGTGGTCATCCAGACTGATTAATTAGCAGACCATTGCTTTACATTCATTTATTATCAGAGTTTTTCCTCTATTAAACCCAGTGGAATATTTATCAGAACCATCAAATGGAATCCATCATCCTTGCCAAGGAAAAGTCTACAGGTAGAGATTTAGGACTGATGAACAAGGAGGGAAGAGGATGGACAGATCATGGAGTAAATTAATGTACTGGGAATGGACAGGGCTCCAATTACCACAAAAAAACCCCATTACCACCAGACAGGTGAACAAAAGGAGGTGGGGGAAGAAATCCTTCCAAGCTCTCCTCACACTACAGGAAAAATGCTGCACCAGAAGTTGCTTGTGCCCTCGTGATCCATAACAGATCCAGCACAGCCCAGGTCAGGGGGAAAGCTCCAAACCAGAGCCATTAATATTTGTGCTTGATTAGTGGTTTTGATGATCAAATCAGTACTAAATGTTAACGACTTAATCAGCAACGGAAAGAGATATAATTTGAATTAGTGCTAGATCTTGACAAGGAAACAAATTTATTACAGGGAAATGAAGTGACTTAAGTAAAGAAGTCACAGTTGTTACAACAGAGGACATAGAAGTGTGGGAACTCTAAAGATGCTGAAGTCAGACTTGTAAGATTTGGATTCTGCCCTCAAGTGTCTCACAAGCTTTCTGAAATGGGACAGGACAAAAATCACTCCAGTTAAACATTTGTAGCTGGTGAAAAGCAGAGGGCAAGACTTGCAAGAGAAGCCCAACTCAGAAATGGAAATCAACAAGCTGCAAACCCAAGACCTGACCCCGTGAAACTGAACCAAACCACTGCCTCAGTCCAACTGAACTCTGTTATAGGACACATAAAATCGTATCATGGAATGGTTTGGGGTGGAAGGGACCTTTAAAATCATCCAGTCCCACCCCCTTGCCATAGGCAGGGACACTTTCCACCATCCCTGATGGGGTCTCTGAGGTCGAGATGACCCTGAGGTGTTGGAAAGTCTCTTTTTTCCCAGCCCCACAACAGAAGAAGAAGTCGAGATTCCTTGGCTCTCCATCTCAAGGTTGTTTATTTGCTCTTATCTAACACATTGTCTTTCTCCAACCTGCTGAAGTCTGTCTGGCAGGTTGGGTTGAGGCACAGTGACCACGTTGGGGCAGTGTTAGTTTTTTATACTAAAAACTACGTGTACATTATTTACAATAATTTTCCAATACCTATCACCTATGTTAGACAGTCTGTCTCTACTCTAAACCCATCCAAAAGTGTCACCATCACAGCAGAAGATGGAGGACAAGAAGAAGGAGAAAGACAGAACACACCCAGATTCCTCCATCTTGCCTCTTGAACCCCCTTTCTAAAATCCCCAAAATTCTACTTTTTCACCTTGTAAAATAAAATCACTAACATTCTACTCAAACTCTTGTGGCTTGTAACTCTTCACACAAAGTTGGTAATTATTTCCATGGGTTAAAATCAAAGGCACAGGTGTTTTTGACTCTGTGCCAAGGTCTCTGAGCCCCCTGCCAGGGTCTCGAGCCATCCAGGGCAGCCAGAGGAATGTCCTGGGTTCTGACACATCCCAGGCTGCTCCAAGCCCCATCCAACCTGGCCTTGGACAATTCCAGGGATTCAGGAGCAGCCACAGCTTCTCTGGACAATCTGTGCCAAGGCCTCCCCACCCTCACAGCCAACAATTCCTTTCCAATATCCCACTGAAATCTCCCTTTTCCAGTCTGAAGTCATTCCCCCTTGTCCTGTCCCTCCATGCCTTGTCCCCAGTCCCTCTCCAGCTCTCCTGGAGCCCCTTTAGGCCCTGGAAGGG
>JAWWMS010000173.1:111397265-111417163 GCA_035048045.1 Chlorospingus semifuscus
AGTTTTAATATAATATATATCATAAAATAATAAATCAAGCCTTCTGAAACATGGAGTCAGATCCTCATCTCTTCCCTTGTCCTAGGACCTCTGTGAACATGATCACAGAAACGAGTTGTCTGAGCTTCCTGGAGGATGGTTTTCCTCCAGCAAACAGCCCAGGGAGCCTTTATGTAGTGTCAGTCACAAAGGTGGTGGTCAGTACTGTCTGGAAGAGGGGAGATGTGTAGAAAAGGCTGATGGTGTGGTGGTGGTGAGACCCTGGAACATGTTTCGCAGAGAAATTGTGTCTCCTCACCCTTGGAACTGTCCAAGGCCAGGTTAGATGGGGTTTGGAGCAACCTGGCCAAGTGGAATGTGACTTTCAGGTAATTTACTGCCTCCAGACTTATGGACTTCAGCATACAAGTATGGCCACAGCCCTGTCACCTGCACTGAGAGAAAAGCAGCACCCCTTCACCTCCTCCTCTTGTCTCTTTTGGGTCATCAGTGTCACACACCCTATGTTCAGATTCTGTGGTGATGCTAAGGGAGGCTGTTAAATGGGTTCAGACAATATCCACTGCCCCAAAGCTTGTCCTTGATACTTTAAAACACTTTTGTCCACCCTGTCCCTCCTTAGGTTTTTGCAGATTTTCCCGGTGAAAAAGCTGGAGATATATTTTTTTTGAGCCAGAAGATGTCAGTGTTGCTCCCACATGGCCTCAGAACAGCATTCCCCACTTGGATCTGAAATAACTTTCTGACTCAGCCTTAATTTCTTTTAATTTTAGCTCCAGATGACAAATCATGCCACCATGTGACTGAGCGTTAATTTGTATTTTAGTAAATAACATTAACTCCAGATATCATTATTATTTTCCCCGACGCTCCTAAGCCTGGTGTCAAAACAGTAAAACAGGTGCCAGGAGCCAGAAATTCATGACTGGCACTACATAAAATCTCCCCAGGCTGTTTGCTGGAGGAAAACCATCCTCCAGGAAGCTCAGAGAACTGGTTCCAGCAAAGCTTTTGTACACCCATCCCTAAAAAGTGGAGAAATTTCAGCCAGACTCAACATTAGGTACGTGGGCAGCTCCACCACGGCTATGTGGGAGAACACAGACACATCCCAGCATTTTGGGCAGGAAAAGCAGATTAAATATCTGCTGAAGGCCCACCCAAGGCAGGCAGGAGCTCAGGTTGGCTGTCAGTGTGTGCTGAAGGGGACATGGAATGAGGACAGTGAGCAGGACTGACATCTCTGTGCTGGGAAGACTCAGGGCCTTCCTGGAAATGAAGGCATTTGCAGCTGAATGAGCACCTGCTGGTGGTGGCTTTGAATGGAGCAATGATCATGGAATGGGTTGGGTTGGAAGGGACCTGAAAGATCATCTTGTCCCAAACCCCCTGCCATGGGCAGGGACACCTTCCACCAGGTTGGTCCAAGCCCTGTCCAACCTGGCCTTGGACACTGCCAGGGATCCAGGGGCAGCCACAGCTTCTCTGGGCACCCTGCGCCAGGGCTCACCACCCTCACAGGGAACAATTTATTCCCAATATCCCATCTAACCCTGCCCTCTGTTAGTCTGAAGCCATTCCCCCTCATCTGTTACTCCATGCCCCCATAAATAATCTCTCTCCACCCTCCCTGTCAGCTGCCTTAACACAGGGCTCACTTCTGCAGAGGAGTGACTCCCCCTTGGTTGTTCCAGATAAAAGGAGTTTATTCTCCTGGGGACAGTGCTGAGATTTCCAGGTGGGCTGTTGGAATCACCAGTTTTGATTTTAACCCCACCAGAAACTCCCTGAGTGACAGCCAGGAGCTCTGAACCACCCCAGTGCTGCTGGGGCCATCCCCCTTTGCCTTCCACACAACATCTCCAGTCTTCACCCCATCACGGCTTTGACAATCCCCCTTTTTCACTGTGCCCCCATCCCACCCCTCTGGACCTGCAGGAACCATGGATGTGCCAGGAAATTGGAGCTAGGAAGATGAAGGACTTCACTGAACATGCAACCCTGCTTATTCCCTAGTCAGGGAGAGGTTTCCTGCCTCAGTTTCCCCACAGAGAAAGGGTTAAGGACCAGGAACTCCCCACAGTGTTGCTGTGAACCCTGTTTGTGTGCTCTGGGTTCTCAGAGGAGCTGCAGCTCTGTGGAGCATTTTTATTTTTTAGCTTCAAGAGAGAGGAAAAGAAAACAAAAAACTATGGTAACAAAGCAAATAAAAGAAGGATCTCTTTTTAAATTCAGCTGGTAATTACTGCTTGAGCCAGGCTACTTAAGAGATTGGTGCTTGCCTAAACAGCCTGATAGTTGCTAAAATAATAATTTCTATCTGGTGTTTAGCACTTCAGGGCACAATGCAGTTTCTGTACTATGTGCTTTGTCTTTTGCATCCAGATAGAAAACACAAATTGAAAAGGAAAAGAAGCTATGAATTCTCTGAATTTCAACTCTGGCTGGTTTTCACCCAGTGAGAACCTTGTGTACATATGAAGACAAGGGGCTCATTAGCATCCTCATTACCATGCAAATTAGCGTGCCCCTCGAAGGGACGTGTCCTGAGTGCAGCCACAGTTTCCTCATTTCCTCACCCTGGGATGAACAGAACCGGGCAGGAAATCCCCAGAACAGCTCCTCTGCACATGCTGGAGCATCAGAATCTTCTGATGGGCACTGGGAAGCTCCACATACGAGGATTTGAGAGTTTTTTTAAAGGAATGAGTAAAAAATCTAAGAAATCAGCTCTTGCTTTCATATTTTCAAATATGCAACAACACTTTGAGGGGTTTTGGGCTGGGCTTTGTGACATTTTCTATATACATAAGTGGAAGTCAGTACTGAGTGATGGACCCTCAGGAAACACAGAAGGATGTGTCCAAGGTCAAGAAATGTGAATAAAAGATCAGGAGTGAAGCACCAGCACTTCAGTCTGTTATCTTGGTGTAAGAGCAATTTTTGGTGATCTGGCCCCAAAAGCATCAAGACCAGTACAGGGCAACATCAAAGAAGAGGAAACATGATTTCTGTAGGATCTGTGTCACAATCCAATAGGAAACCTGGTCTTGTTTAAAGAGGAACTTTTGCTGAGCACTCAAAATGAGCCCTCTGGGCATCCAGCTCAACACCTCAATGGGTGAGGTAGGAGGGGTTGGTGACACCCACCTTAGCGACAACCATCAGGATTTATAATAAAAAATAATGCTGAGGTCTTAACAGTCCAACTGGGGACTTTATTCCTTCCATCATTTTATAAAAAGTTTATCCCACATCTTGCAAGATCTGAATCTGACAGAGCTGGGTCAGGGCAAGGGCTGTATGTCCTGTTGTAACCCTAAATAATTCCTGTTGTAACCCTAAATAATTGTCTTCAGGACCATTCAGAAATTAAGAAGGCTGCAGGTGAGCTCAGGAAAAGCCTGCTTGCAGCTTGCAAAGTGACTGAAGTTATAGACTAAACATGATTTGAAAATTGAACTTCCGTTTTTTTTGGCGATGCAGAATTCGAGCCAATAAAGCACGTGCACATACCATTTTTAAAATTTTTTTTAATTGTTACTTGGTAATGTGTTACTTGTTATTTTTTTTATTATTGTTACTTGTTAATGCTCACATTTGGGGAAAACCAGGCAGGTAAAAATCTCTGGAACCACGGGCATAATTCCCAAAACTGTGACGCTCTGTAGTGGGTGGCAGTGGATGCAATCTGCCCTCCTTGAATCCAAACACATTTCCCAGTTTTTTTAGGTTGTTTGAGCTGACACCATCTCATGATCTCTCCTCGCCTGCCCTTCTCCACCCTGCCCTCCCCATGACTCACTGGAAGGTGATATCACTTGGATTGTTCAGAGCTGCTGGTCCCAGTGTTCAGAGCTCAAAAAAATAAAGCAAAACAGGAAAAAAAAACCAGACCAATGCACCAATGTAAATGGAGCCAGTCCAATCTAAATTCTGGCCCTGGCTCCCAGTGTACAGCCAGAATTCATGAGCAGGCTTAGCTGGCAAGGGCATCTTTGCTGTAAAAGGTCCCTGCTTTGCAGCATGTCCTGAATAGTCCATGGAGCAGGAATGCTGCAGACATGGAAGAGGTGGGAAGAGCAAAGGGACAAAGTCCCAGTGCTGCCCCAACTTGGAAATGCAAGGACCAGCAGGACTGCCCAACACTGATAAAGGTGTTGCTGTCGCTTGGTGTGGGCTTTGTATCAGGAATGGGCTTGCACAAAAATGGCTTTTGGAGAGCTGGGCCTTACAGGTGCCATCACAGGAGAGGAGAGGTGAAACCTCCCACAGAAGAGATGGATTTTACAGGTGACATCACAGGAGAGAGAAGGTGAAACCTCCCACAGGAGGTGGCAGGTGAGCAGCTAAGAAGGGGACATGGTTCATCTCACAGCAGGTTGCTCAGCTGTGGATGTCCCTGCAAGCAGGAGGTAAAAATTGATTGGCCAAACTCGTGGAAAATTAAAAAAAAAAAAATTACCAATGTGTGAACCAGTGTTTCTGAGCTAGGAAGCTCCAGAAATCCATCTGTAGGATTAAAACTGTGGTGGGGACAGGTGTGCCATCACCTCAGCTTCTCCTGGACATGCCTCAAAGGTTCAGAAGGGGATTGAGAACTGCCTTGGGAGGTATCAGCGCAGCAGGTCAGAACTGCAGCTGGTAGAGAAAAAGCCCTGGCATAGGAGGTACCACAGCTGCTCACTGTGGGTCCTCCTGGCCAAAGGAAGTCAGAGAATCATGGAATGGTTTGGGTTGGGAGGGATCATAAAGCCCATTTCATTCCACACCTTCACTATCCCAGGGTGCTCCAAGCCCCATCCAGCCTGGCCTTGGACACTTCCAGGGATCCAGGGGCAGCCACAGCTTCTCTGGGCATCCTGTGCCAGGGCCTCACCACCCTCACAGTCAAGAATTCCTTCCCAATATCCCATCTATCCCTGCTCTCTGTGAATTTGAAGCCATCACCCCTTGTTCTGTCACTCCAGGACTTTGTCCAAAGTCTTTCCATCTTTCTTGCAGGCTGCAATAACAGAATTATCACTGACAAATACAAACCAGAGAAAATTTTTAGGCAGCACAGCTCATCCTCTGCTGTCCTGGCAGGTACCCCCTGCCACAGACCAAGAGTCATTTTAAACAGACACTACAAAAAAGGGATGAAAACCTTTTGGTACTTGTGAATAAGGTGAACCTACTTAAAGACATTTTAACCTGTGACTTCTGTATCATAATCATAATCATAATCAAAATCGAGGTTTAGCATGCATTTACAATGCAAGGAACAAGGTGGGCTGGCTTGGCAACCAGGATAAATCCAGGTGTTTATGGAGTCCATGAAGAAACAGATCGGTTTCTCAGCTAGTTTTAGTCTTAGCTTAGCTGTTTCTTAGTTAGCAGAGCCTTCACTAAACCAAAAGCCAGAGGGAGGCCATTTGTGCTTGAATTTGTGAGCATGAGGAGCATGAACGTTCCTGGGCTGAATAATGAACCTCCTTGGTGCTCTGGGGCTTTGGTTTATGGTTCCTGGAAGCAGCTGCTTTGTATTCAAATGCAGGGTTTTATGCAAGCTTTAAAAAAGATACTTTTCACATTTAGTGAAACCTCTTGATATTAAAAATGTGGGCACATCACATGCCCTGATTTGGGGAAGGTACTCATGAAAGAGATAAACTAAAACCTTGCTGCTCATGGATTGTTGGGGGATCTGTTTCCAGCATAGGAGGGTCCTGCTGGGATACTGGGAGTACTGGGAACCCCAGCAAGGGGAGCTGCCTGTTCATGGTGTGGTCAGTGATGAGGAGGGGACATTCCAGTTTCTTTTGGTGGCTTTCCTCTGTGCCTCACGACCTTAAAACCTGTCCCTTTAAAATTCCACGTCTCCATCCTGTTACAGACATCTTTTCTGAAAAATCCTTTCTTTAGGATTTTTCCTCCTGAGAAGATGAGAGGCCTCAAGAACAAAATGTAAACATTGATTATCTGCTGCTGTGGAATGCAACAGGTGCATCTTTGATTGGCCCATGTTGGTTGTTTCTAATTAATGGCCAATCACAGTCAGCTGGCTCGGACAGAGAGTCCGGCCACAAGCCTTTGTCATCATTCTTTCTTTTTCTATTCTTGGCTAGCCTTCTGATGAAATCCTTTCTTCTATTCTTTTAATATAGTTTTAATGTAATATATATCATAAAATAATAAACATTATTTTTTATTCTGAAATAAATATTTATTTATTTCAAAATAAAATAAACATGGAGTCTGGTCCTTCTGAAACATGGAGTCAGATCCTCGTCTCTTCCCTCATCTTAAGACCCCTGTGAACACTGCCACACCATCCTGCTTTTCCCAGTTGTGCCACAGCTCCCCTGAAAGCCCCAGGATCTCACTGCTCACCTGAGTTCTCCAAATCATCCTCCTTCCTTCCCTTCTCCCACTCCTCCATTCAGATTTCCTGTGGCTCCATTCTCAGCCCCTTTTCCAGCTTTCTTACTCCTTTATCACTTTACCTCAGGAGGAATTTCAGCCATTGGAAGGGGCTGCCCAGGGAGGTTTGGAGTCCCCATCCCTGGAGGTGTCCCAGGAATGACTGGATGTGGCACTCAGTGACAAGGTGGGGATGGGTCACAGGTGGGACTCGATGGTCTCTGAGCTCTTTTCCAACCTGAATGATCCTGATTCTATAATTCTGCCTCCAATTCTTTATTCTGTCATGGTCAAATTGGCCTCCTGACTGCCAGCCAGACCTTTGGTAATATTGCTGCTTCTATTCTTGAAAGAGAAATAATAATTAGCACACCTTTTAAATTAACATTCTTACCCTCAGTCCAAAGAGTCAGGTTAAAGCAGACTCATTTTTTCCTACAAAATATTTTTTCATCATTTTTTTGTTTTGTCATTGACATTCTGGCCACCAAAAACTCTCTTAAGAGAGACAGCTCAGAAAAAGAATAATTCAATTTTACTTTCCACAAATAAAACATTTTTGATAGAGAGCCATCTATATTTAGATGGGTGGGCAACTTCACCTCCACAGACCTGCAGATGACTCTTCCAATCTATATTACTCTACGATGACCCAACACACTGCAAATTTTTACTTTTCAGTTTTCATTTTAAATAAATTGTTACCAAAAAAAACCCCCATAAAAACAAAAAAAACCAAAATACCCCAAAAAACCAACAACAAAACAAACAAACAAACAAACAAACAAAAAACACAAAAAACCTGCAAACGCTTCACAAGTATTAGCTGTATGTTTTTGAAACAAAAATAGCCACAGCAAGAAAAACTCCACAAAAGGAAAACATTCTTCACAACAAAAGCAGTTAAGCACAAGAACAAGATGCCTAAAAATGGGATTAAAACCTTGGAGATTTTCAGAAGTCAATGAACAAGGCCCAAACTTTGAAGGCTGCCTTGCTCAGAGCAAGGAACTGAAGTATAAAAACTTCCAGAATCCCTGTCTGTAATAGTATGAAATAATGATATTTTAGTTCATTGTTGTCTGTTTTCAAATTTAAGCAGGATAACAACAATTTTAAATGGACAAAAACACTTCTAGATTTTAAATATCTCAACATTTTTACTTCTTTTACCTTCCTCACTTGATTGCAGGTATTTCTGAACCCTAAAACACACAACAGACCAAGTAGAACTAGAAGTCAGTTCAGAACCTGGCTCTCCAAGAGAAGAGCAACTTCCTAGAATATTTTCCACCCCTATTCCATATCCCTCAGTGGTTCTTCCATGAGTTTGCCCAGTCCCTTTTAGGAATGTGGACACTCAGCTCACAAACTACAGCTGAGATTTATGTCCTGTTGCCGTTTACAGCTTTAAAGCAATTCTGTACCAGGCTGATTTTTTACAAACACTAAACAATAATTAACTGAAAAAGAAAAGCTTTTAGAAAATATTTTTCCTTAGTCCTAATTCAGTAGGTGATTTAATACGAAGAGGTGCCTGATCACTTCCCCTGCAGCAGCTGTGTCATTTCCACTCTTCAAAAACCCATTCTCCAAACCTGCCACTGGAATTTCTCTCATTAATCGAGCTCAATAAGTCCTCCAAAGCCTTTGGTAAAACAGACACTAGATTACATTAATTAATCATTTAAATTTTCTTCTGATTTTGCTTCGACTGCCACAGGCAGCTCTGCCTCTTCAAAGGTACCTCCAGTGCCAGCACAATAACTACAGTTCAGAAGGGCAGCAGGAGAACTGAAGCCGAGGTACATTAAGGGAAAATTTGAGCCAATTTATTTGCATCATATATCCTACCAATTATTGCTCTAAGTGAAGTTAAAACCCCCTCCTGCTCTGACTTCATTTGCACAAAACAATAAGAAATTAAGGGGTGGGGGTGCAGGAATGTATTTCATTTTTAAGGGATGCCTCTCTTGAGGATACATAAAGGGAAAATATTTATTAACCTGCATGTCTCAAACCAGGTGATGGCACATGAGGATTCCTCTTTTCTGAATTTAAATTGGTTCTTCATTAGAAACCTTTTCAGAGATTTGCTGCAACCAAAACCAGCAATTCAGCCCTTTAAATGCACAGTAACCTTCTCCTGCTGCTTCCCAAAACTCATCCTCCTACCTTTGCCTTCCTCCTAATTCTACTTGTTAGTAAATTGATAATCGAATATGTTTATCCATTCTACCCAAAATTTAGACACAGTAAAAACAAAAATGCACAGTACAAACTATTAAATAACTGCAAATAATTGTAAATAATACAACACCATTCATCGGTATGCACTGTTCATAAAAGCCCTTTTGATAGTGTTAAACTGATTTACATGGGTAAACTGAGAAATATTTACCTTTATTCTATGGTTCGGCATGGTTCAGTGGTGGCTTGGCAGTGCTGAGTTAACAGTTGATGATCTTAAAGGTCTTTTCCAACCTGAACCATTCTGTGATTCTCTAATATTCAAGAATCAAAGAGCTTTGTAAAAGTGAGGAGTCATCAGCACCAATCACTTAAATCAAAGACCTGAAAAATTCTCATTTCTTGGGCGATCACACCTGTTACCATTTCACACAGAGAATGGCAGACTCTGTGAAGCATCCAAACATCAAGAATTTCTAGAGGCATCATGAATTCCCTCAAAAACAACACTGAGGATCAGACACCCAAAATCCACTGTCACCATCAGGTGGTGAATCATCAGTGTCTGGTCTCAAACAAAATCCAACAGCAGGACACAGTAATCTCCCATTCATGTGTCTATAACACCCATTTCTAACTGCCTGTATTTATAAAAACCACAAAAAGCAGGGCACAGAATGTCACTGTGAAACCTGTGCTCTGCCTTATTGGCTGAGAAAGAGGAGTGACCCCACCAGGAGTTAATAACCTCCTTGTAATTCAGTCAAGCACAAGAGGTTCTTGCATATGGAGCGTCAAAAGAATAGTGTGATCTCAGTGTGTGAGGTCACTGAGCTGTCAGGAACAGAAGCAGAGACAAACCTACAAAAAATCGCGAAGCTGAGGGAAAAAGAAAAAGGAGAAAAATTCTAATTTAAGGAAATTTAAACATTAGATCCAAGCTGGTCTAGTGGAAGGTGTCCCTGCCCATGGAGGGGGGTTGGAAGGAGATTTTTAAGGTCTCTTCCAATTCAGGCCATTCCATGATTCTGTTATCCAAGAGAGTCCTGAAGACTGGCTGTGCATTTTTCTACTCAAAAAGTGTCAGTATGGACCAGGAACCTCCCCAAAAGCTGTTTTGAGTGTTGCTGTAGTGCTCTGTCAGCTGAAGGATTTTAACAGTGGTCAGACTGACTCAAAACCAGAAAACTCATTTTGGTTCTTCATTAGAAACCTTTCTGGAGATTTGCTGCAACCAAAACCAGCAATTCAGCCCTCAGGAAGTGGGAAAAGACTTAAAAATTTTATGGAAGAGCTCAAAAAGATCAATCAACAATATTTAGGGGTTCAACACCCATCTTGGTGCTAACAAGAGTTATATATTATAGCCTATCACAGACAGAAATGTATTGCAGGTGTGATCCTGGGACCCATCCAAGCATGGGCTGAGCTCCTTTCTGTCAAGTACTTGAAAAGTTTGTAAATATTCCCCACCCTATTCTCACCTCACAGGGGATGTGTGGATTGAGAGGAGCTGACTCCACAAAGCTACTCCACCTACATTTTGAAAACATTAAATGGGATCCCACTGGGAAATTAGATGGAAGTGTCACCTCTAATAATGGGAGAGCCCCTAAAACTGAGGGAGCAGAACACTTGTGCTTGTCCCACACACACAGACCCCAAGGATGGATTCTCCAACTTATCCAGAAGTTTCTCCACATGGAGAAACTGCACAGTTCATGAACTTCTAAAGCAGGAGAATGAGAAGATGGCTCCCACAAGCAGTGAGAACACAGAAAAGCTGTCTGACATGGAGGAAATTCACTGGAACCCATGGCAGCACCTCTTACTTTCAGTCATTGAAGGATGCAGTGTGGAAGGATCACTGAGGGGTGGTATCAGAATGAATCATGTGAGACCCCATTTTCTTCATGCACGAAAAAGTCCATTCTTTATTCTCATAACTCATTTTTATACAATTTTCACAGACCCTGTGTGCAACCCCAGTTGGTTAGTAGCTTTCTTGCCAATTACTCTATTGGTTAGTAAAAGCCATTTTACTTGTCCACCAAATCTCTATTGGTTAGTAAAAGCCATTTTACTTGTCCACTAAATCTCTCTATGCTTAAATTGTTTACATATTTTCTTCACTGATTCTCATGGGATAGATCTATTGTTTATGTAGGTGCCACTTATTTATTTCCCCAAGAACAGATTGTTCTTCTCAAGTCATTTTCACATGGGAACTCAACTAGCTGCTTATCTGGACTTAAAAGAAGTGACAGGCTAGCTGGTAATCTAGCAGAACAAGGCCTGGTTTTATGAGGCCTTTCTTTTGTAATTCTTTTACCTATCATGACAATGTGGAGCCCAAACCCCCTGCTCACAGTGGAACAAATCCAACATTCAATCCAACTGCTCAGGGTCACCTCCAATCAAGTTTTTGAATTCTCCCAGGCTGGTGATTCACACTCTGACTATGAAGAATATTTTCCTTAATGCAATCACGCCTTTCCCTGTCATGGTTTTGCTGTTCATCAGGAAAACAATTGATAATCATCATTGATGTAGAGCTGGAGGTGTGATAAATCCTCCGTATCAAACACAGCTCAGGAAGCTGCTGGTCACACACAACAGCTTCAGCTTCCAAATTATTTTCAAGCAGAGTGCCCATTGTATGGAGGCTGATACATAAATAAATCAGGAGTGGTGATGCCAAGCACAAATCATAAATGTGACGTCCAAAAATACCCATTCCCTCATTGTGCACTGAGCAAACACCCCTCGAAAAAGACATCAGAGCATTATTCACACTCCTCTTCAGCACACAAATTACAGGTGATGTTACAAATCCCATAATCTTCCAATTTGGACAGGGCCTATCACTTCCAACCTGACTGTCCTTCCAGCTTACCTGGAGTTTGGGAAATGTCCTGCCAGCAATCACCTGAGCATGGCTGTGAATGGCTTCTTGTCATTTCAGCTATTTCCGGACTGCTCCTTCCCACTCTCAGAAAGCCTCAGGAAGTGGAAAAATACTTAAAAATTTTATGGAAGAGCCCAAAAAGATCAATCAACAATATTTAGGGGTTGAACAGCCATCTTAGTGCTAACAATGACAATAGCTTGATGAGGTATCCACCCACATTCCCAGCTCCAGGAAAATCAAATGGGTGTTACCACTGGAGTTCCTTGCTAACATTTATTTATTGCAGGTTTATACATATCAGTGACTGCAAAAAAAGTGGATGTGTGGTAGAAAGTTGAGTAAACTGTGCTTCCCCTTTATTTGGAGAAAATAATTGTGTAACATGTCCATAGAAGAACTCCCAGATCGGAGATTAACGTTTGAGTGTCACAAATCGAGAAAAACTCAGCTTTTATTTGTGAATTCTCAGAAAGCAGGACAAAGCCATGAAGGAAAAGAACGGGGAATGCTGTAAAACACAAAGTACTCCATGAGCAGAGATTTATAATTAATCAACAAGAGGGATGCAGCTCTGTTTTACAAGGCAATAATCCAGTCCCATTCCCTGAGGAAAAGCCTTGGAGAATGAAGGCCAAGTAGCTTTTTCAAACAAGGCAACTGGATTATTGCCCCATAAAGCAGCACAGCTCTGTGATTATTACCTTGGTGCTACATGCCCTTTTTAAAATGGTTTTCCCCCATAAATGTTTAAAACCTCCCAGGTAAAAAAGATCAGGGGAAGGGAAAGGAGACGTGGGGTAGAAAGCAACACATTTAATGTTTTGTTCTAATTTCCTGGAAAATACCAAGCACACGACGTTAAAGAAATGCTTTCAATCAGGGTTATTACAAATAGCAGCAATAAATCCTATTAATAAGCAGCATACTAAGATTTTATGTCTCTCTTATTCTTCACATGTTGTTTCCCCTCTCTGTTCCCTCCCTTTTCCCACTCTCCCAAAAGCAGAAGCATTTTTCATTATTTACAATTTCTGTAACATTTCAGTTTCACTTTATATTTGATACACCAACACAAAAACAAGGCAGAGACTCAAATATCATCTGGAATCTTATCAGTAATGCCTGATAAAACTTCAAGCCACAATTAGCCTTTGTCCTATACTAAAAATAAGATATTTTTTGAGAACACAGAGTCTTGTCCCCTTGGCTGAAACCTGCCTTGACCTGTGACAGCTCCACGTGTGCTCAGGGTCAAAAATCACTTTTATTTAGAACAGGCATATCCAGGACAGCCTGTGTATGTCCCATCAGAGCAGTAATGTAACAAAAATTCAATATACCAGCTGAAAAAATATTCCTGGTCAGAATATTCTGAATACTCCAAGAATGGGCTAAATTCCTCACATGTGAATTAAAAGCAAAGCACCAACTCCATTCACAGCACTAAAAATGCACAATTCACTCAATGAGAACAGGATCAAAATAAGAAAATTCAGCAGACTCCCTAATTCTTGGTTTCTGAGAATATTTAGACATGTCCCAGCTGCCTCACTAGTCTGACATCTATTCAAGGTACCGAATTTGAAAGAAAATAACAAGTGCAAGTTTTACAAATATTTCCTGTCTAAAAACTCTTCTTTCTTCCATTTGAAAAACTTTGCAACTCCTCTCATAAAAAATTTCTTTGTAAAGGCAAACAAGCAAAACAAATATGATTTCGACTGATGTTGTTTTCAAAACATTAAATGGAATCCCACTGGGAAATTAAATGGAAATGTCACCTCTAATAATGGAAGAGAAATGATTCATAGGCAGACTCTAACATTTTAAAATATGTTACCTACGTAATTAGAGGAGCCTGATTTTCCAAAGGAGCAGTCTCACACACCTTCCAATAAAATCAAAGCCCAAATACAGGCTGTGAAAGCCACTTTCAACATATGTGCTTCAAATATTTTATCACAGTGCAGGAATTAAATCTGGGAAGCTCTGGAAGCCTGTTCCTGCCACCTAAGGCATGGAACTCACAGGGTTCCAACTGCTTCAGGAATGTGTT
This sequence comes from Chlorospingus semifuscus, assembly GCA_035048045.1. Lineage (NCBI taxonomy): Eukaryota > Metazoa > Chordata > Aves > Passeriformes > Passerellidae > Chlorospingus > Chlorospingus semifuscus. The sequence continues at coordinate 111,410,828 of JAWWMS010000173.1, forward strand.
TCTGGAATAGCTGCTGACACCAATGACAGCTTGGTTTCACAATGTTTGAGCTACACAAAATTATCTTTATGACCATTCAAACTTAAGCCATCCCATTAAAGGCACTGGGACTTTGGAATCTGCAACTGCTTGAGCAAAAAAAAATCATCAGATAAAGAAGGGGACACTTCCCAGGTGGGAAGAGGAGAAGAAAGGTTTAATTTCACTTACTGGCAAACAAAACAAATTTGTAAAAGCTCAAGTTTTATGTAATTCAGACAGAAGCTCTGTGGGGATAGCAAACACTCAAGTCCCACCATTCCAGTCCAACCTCAGTACAACCTGAGTGAGGTGCAAGTTTTGACTCAGCCAAAAGAGAGTTAACAACACAGAACATTTTCTCCAGGCTCTTCAATTTCATACACAGCCAATTTTATCTGAAACTGCTACGCAGTATTCATAGGTTATGAATAAAACTATTTAAAGGGTAATCTAAGGGAGCCTTCCCATCAATATAAAATCCATTGCACATTATACTGAGTTACTGGAGAAGGATATTTCTCTAACTGCTCCCAAACTGTGACTCCCAAACTAGGAAATGCAGCCTGGAATGTGGGATCTGCAGGTGATCCATACAAAGCTTGATTTTCAGCTGTATCTCTGACAAGAAGCTTGAAGTCCTTTTCTGAGCACCCACAGGTGTGAGGAAAAAACCTTTTTTGTATCATTTATTTTATTGAGGAGCCAGGATTTGGGATTTTTTTTTAACACAGCAAGTGGGGTTTACCTGCAGGAAAACATGGGAACATTTTCATCAACTGCATTCAAAGTCTCAGTTCCCCCTTCTGTAATTGCAGCATCTCTTTGGGGTGGAGCATCATGGAATGGTTTGGAGTGGAAGGGACCTCAAAGATCATCCAATCCCACCCTCTGCCATGGACAGGGACACCTCCCACTGTCCCAGGTTGCTCCAAGCCCCATCCATCCTGGCCTTGGACACTTCCAGGGATCCAGGGGCAGCCACAGCTTCTCTGGACAAGCTCCCCACCCTCACAAGGAAGAATTTCTCCATATTCACAGCAAAGCCTCACAGCTTCCCATTAACAGGAAGGAATTTTCCATGCTGCTGCCATCTCTAGAGGATCCTTAAGGACAAGAACTTTGAGATGTGAGTGTCTGATCCAGGAAGACAAAAGACCACATCTGGACAGAAAATGTCAGGAGAAAACTCAGGTGCTCCAGCAGAAATCCCAAATGAAGCAAATTGTGTAGGACCCCTCCAATGCAGCAGACAGACCAGTGGAGGTCCTGCCTTTCAGTTCATTAATGGTTTTAGGATCACAGGAAGCACACTCCAAGTTTTCCATCAGGTATTTTTGACTTATGGGTCACACAAGCCTCCCAGTCTCATCCTGAGACACACAAACGACAGATTTTATTTTATTTTATTTTATTTTATTTTATTTTATTTTATTTTATTGTATTGTATTGTATTGTATTTTATTTTATTTTATTTTATTTTATTTTATTTTATTTATTTTAATGTTATTTTATTTTATTTTATTTTCACACGTCCCTCAGAAAGGCGAGTGAAGGGTCAGCATGTCCCTCACTGCAGCAATTAAACAAAAGCCAGCCTGAAGCTCAAAGCACTTTTTAAATCTAATAACTGCTTTCGCTACCTAAATCTATAAACTTTTTACACATAAAAATGACTTGTGAAAGAAAAACTGTGTATTTGAGGCAACATGAGAAACTGCAGCTCCCACCACAGGCTTTTAAGGAAATGCTTCACTACAGGGTGGGCAGACAAGGACTTTACACATTTCCTTGGTTTTTTTTTAACTATTATAAGTGAAATTGGAATTATTTCCTAGTAAATAATTACAGAGTTTTTGGTCTAAATGTCACTCAGAAACTCAAACTGAAGCAGGTGTACAAACTGAGTTGAATACCAGAATATTTGGAAAAATTATGAGAAAAACAAAAAAATCTTTAAACAAACTTTACGATACCTGATTATAATGCTAAAATGTAAATGGTTTGATTATCTCAAAGAACACAGGCAAAAAGTCTATCACTACACACACATAGATATAGATATAGATATAGATATAGATATAGATATAGATATAGGTATATACATATACATATACATATACATATACATATACATATACATATACATATACATATACATATACATATTGTATAGATGCATACACACCCCTCTCATCTTTAAAAAAATCTTCTATGTGAAAGATTAAGTTTAATAAAACACACCAGTAAGCTAAGAATAATTTTTAAAAATGCATATAAAGACATTGCAGTTACCCAAAAACAAAGGAAAAGAAAAATTTCTTGAACATAAAGAAAAATCCAAATATGCTAAAAAATTCCAAGCAAGTAGAGGGTGCAAATAGCTTTAACTGACATGCAGCCATAATACAATAGGATTACTGACTCTTAATATGCTGTCCAAAATTAAATTAATTTAATTGGCTCTGTTCCCTCATACCCCAGGAACACAGGACAAAGATAAAATTCTCTTTCCCTGCCAGCACAGGAGGTTGATCATTTGCTACAAAGCATGGAGGGCAAGGCAGATCAATGCTGCAGAGTAAAAGAACTCTGTGTAACCAACAGATTTCTGTTCCTAACAGCAAAAGAAAAGTGACCATGAAAACTTGTCTGGAGTCACTTCTTGGCAAGACCTCACCTAAAAGCATTTTTCTCATCCCTCCTTTCTTTACTTGGTTTCCTTCCTCCTACTTCTGTCTTTTTTTTTGCATTTTTCTCATTATCTCATTATGTTAATTTTTTTTTTTTTTCATTTTCAAACTACCTTTGGCTGCTGAATACCCAAAAGATTTGTTTCAATGAGTTCCTTGCAAAGGAAGCCACAAAGAAATCCAAGCCTGGCCACTCCAGGGGCTGTGCCCTTTCACAATGGGACACAGTCAGGAATATTTTCCAGTAATATCAGGCATCATTCCTGCCAGCAGGATTGTGCCACTACAGTCAAAAAAAATTCCACTTTGATGCAATTTAGCAGAGAAAAAAACAATGTTTTTATCATGCTTGTTCTCTTATTCTTTTAGTATTCATTTATATGGAAGATCTTTTCATTGTAGTTTAGTGAACTCAACCAAACCATTCCAGTTTCCTCTGGCATTCAGTAAAAGTGTTGTGTCCGTATGAGGGAGACACTTTTCTTGGGATGTGATTAATTCCTAAAGTGTGGATCTGGAAGTGTCTGAACCATCAGTCATGGACCAGGGAGGTGCCTGATCCCAGAGGATGGAACAGGTGAGAGGAAATACTGCAGGCAAATTCTCCACATTTCACAGACAGCTCAAAGGGGACGTCTGCAGTCAGGAGCACTGAGATTGTCTGTGATAATGACAATTCTGAGGACATTTGTCATGCTAGGGACACGCAAGTTTCATGTAAAAAAAGGACAACAGAGCACAGAAAACACTTCCCTTTTTAAAAATAAAAAGTAAAGTAAGAAAAAACCCTAAAAGTTCACAAAGAGTGATCAGAGCATAATGAACTTTGTGGCACTACAAGGTCATAAAATCCAGAGATGCTGTTGGCTGGCACAGGTGGGTGCAGGATTTGAAAAAATCCCAGAATGGTTTGGGTCAGGAGAGACCTGAAAGTCCCACCCCCTGCCATGGGCAGGGACACTTTCCATTATCCCAGGCTGCTCCAAACCCATCCAAGTGGACTTGGACACTTCCAGGGATCCAGGGGCAGCCACAGCTTCTCTGGGCACCTTGTGCCAGGACCTCCCCACCCTCACAGCCAGGAATTCCTTCCCAAATCCCATCTATCCCTGCCCTATGGCACTGGGAAGCCATTCCCTGTGTCCTGTCCCTCCATCCCGTGTCCCAAGTCCCTCTCCAGCTCTCCTGGAGCCCCTTTAGGCACTAGAAGGGACTCTGAGCTCTCCCTGGATCCTTGCCTTCTCCAGGCTGGACACCCTCAGCTCTCCCAGCCTGGCTTCTGAGCAGAGGGGCTCCAGCCCTCAGAGCTTAAAATGAGATAGGGTGAGACAGGCCAGCTCCCTTGAGGTATTCAGGACGGCAATTCCCAAACAGACATGGGATAAGGTGATGGAAATCACCCCCAGGAATGAGACCTGCTCAAAGTGACAGGGCCAGGGGTAGATTTCACGATTCTGCCGGGGAAGCGACAGCAGGAGCTGCCCAAGCCCACAGTTTTCTGCTCAGCCAAGGAAATTTGCTCCACACATCCCTCTGTAAAACCTTCCCGGACCACAAGATGGCATCAAAAACCAGAGCAGCCTGAACCAGACAGGTTTTCCCTCTGGTCTGGCCTCCTCCAGCAAACCCAGACTTTCCAAGGTTCATCCTGCTGGGATGAATGGCACAGCGTGTCTCTTCTTACAGGAATGTCACTTCTGCCCCAGGAAACTCCCTGTTGGCTCCCTTGTCCTGCACATTTTTTTCTAAAAAATTAAAATTAAATAACATTAAAATAAAATTAAAATTAAATCGAAAATTAAAATTTAAATTAAATAAAATTTAATTCTAATTAAATAAAAATAAAAATAAAAATAAAATCGAATATTAAAATTAAAAATTAACTCTAATAAAATTAAAATTAAGATAAAATTAAAATTATATTAAAATTAAAATTAAAATTAAATCCAATGTACTTCTAGTTTCTCCCACAACCCAAACAGGTCCAGGCGCCCATCTCACGGGTCCCTTGCTGCTGACATCAGAAATCCCTCCTGGCACTCTGCCCTTCCTGCCCCAACTCCTTAGGAACGACCCCGATTTCCAGTCCCACCAGTTCTCCTCCTATTTCCATTTCCCCCCTGAGGCTCATGTATAAACAAAGCAGAGAACAGGGAAAAGCAGGGTTACCAGGAGAAAATAGGTCCCGAGTGGCTGGTGTGACAGACCCTGGCATGTGACAGACCCTCCCACGTCACCAGAGCCTGGCACGGAGCCTGCTGAGATAACCTTTCACTGGAGCACCAAAAACGCCCTTTTCTGAAGAATCCTGGGAGGTTTCCCTTCCTGCTGGGAGCCAGCAGCTCCTCTGGCTCTGCAGCAGCACAATGGAATTGAAATCATTGCAGCAAGGCTCTCCATGGGCCACCACTGTGGGTTTCTCCAGTTGGACTCACTGTAGGATGGAGCCTTTCTGCCTCAGTTTCCCTTCTGCCAAGAGGAAATCAAAAATCACTCTGCAGAGAAAATTGTCTCTCCCCAAAGCCAAATTCTGCCTGTACCAGACACAGACTCCATCCCTGTATCAGCTTTCCAATCCAAAAACAACACAGAACAAATGTTTGGGCCTAAGGAACCCTCCCCATCCAATGGGTGTTTCATGCTGTGGGCAAGAGACATCAAGAGATGAAGTCACAGACACAAATGAGAACCTGGGGATCTCCTGGAACAGACAAGGGCAAACACAGCCCCATTCCTTGTTCAGAAACATTGGGAAAACACCTTCCCAGCTCTGTGTTGGAAGGAAGACTCAGGTGAGTGTAAAAGGATACAAGAGCTCAGGTGATCCCCTTGTTCAGGCTCTGATCTGGGCCATGGCCAATCTCTGAGCTTGCAGAGAAAAGCCAAATTATGAAACACGTCCTCAAAAAGCTGTGCCCAGAGCTGTCCCAGTAAAGCCAGGATGGCAAAGTTGCTGTGGTTGGAAGGGGCTGACACACTGGTCATGCAGAAGAGCAAAGGTCACAGAACAGGGGTTTTGCTTTCCCTCTGTACAACATGCACAGAAAAATACTTTGGATGCAAATTCTCACATGTCACTGTCCCCACTTCTCTCTCACTTCTTCTTTTCAGTGGATTTTCTCTTCTGGAGCCAGCTGGGAGTTTTTTTTTGAAGCATAATCATCCTTAGATGTTCCCATCTTACATCTGTCATCTGGGCAGTGGGTGACCCAGTGGGGCACAGAGGGGAAGTCAGGTCCCACTTTCCGTCACAAGCCAGGATGGATGGACACAGATTGCAGCTGAATGGCTCAAAAGCACAACCTCAGCAAGAAGTGGAAGGATGAGGTCAGGATCAGGTGACCAGGCAGAGCAGCTGAGTCCTGAGCACTTCCCAGAACTCCTGAATTCCCTGGAGGTTGGTTGGGGCATGGCAGGAGCAAGAGCAAAGTCAGGCGTGAGCCATAAAGGGAACAGAGATCACAGAGGCTGCTCCAAAGTGTCTGAACACACCTGACCCAGCTGGGCATGAGCCAGGAGTCCAAAAGGACAAAGGCACCTGGGCTGTGCCAGCTCTGGGGTGGCAGCAGGACCAGGGCAGTGCTGTCCCCTGTGCTGGCACTGCTGGGGCACCTCCAGTGCTGGG
>JAWWMS010000173.1:111448400-111464251 GCA_035048045.1 Chlorospingus semifuscus
TTTGTCTCATTTTTTCCTGACTTTTTCCTCAATTTCCCCCCAACATTTTCCCAATTTTTCCCGGATTTTTTCCCATTTTTTCCTGATTTTTTCTCCAATTTTCCATCTTTTTTTTCCCTCATTTTTCCGGATTTTTTCCCCAATTTTTCCTCCCACTTTTCCCCAATTATTGAATTTGTTTTTCATTGTGGTGGGGTAGAATTGTGAGGTTGGTTTGGAAGCAGGGGCATGAAGAGTATTAAAGTACAAACCATCCACAGAAGAGTGTCACAACAATTGTGGGGTGTTAGGTACCATAATGAGCCTGAGAGGGTTGACAAGCAACACAGAGGATTGGACTGTTATCAAAACAGATTAGAGAGAGGAATAGAACATGGGAGAGTGGGATATGGAGAGCTGCAAAAGTGGACATGACTTTTAGGGGCTGTCAACAGCAATATTTTCCCAGACAAAGTGGGCAGAGCATAACTTGCAACCCATGTCCATGGATTAAGCAAAGGTTGTGACTTTCAGCAGCAATGTGCTTGGACAACCAAGTGTCCTGCAGCTGCTGTGAATAAAAATTCAACATTTGTCATATCTCAGTAATTGCAATCCCTTGGTACCTTCTATTCTGAGTGTTGGAGGTTATAAATATTGTTGATGACTCAGCATTTGCTTTAGACTTCTTGGGCTTTACCAGCCGTGTTTGCACTCCTTATTCCCGTTGTCACTGTTTGTCAGTGTGAACCTTCACCCAAGTGGAGGAGATTTACAATGAATTCTGGGGGACATTTGTCTCAAGTTCAGTTTAGATCAATTTGGACCTTTCTGTCATAAAGATTTCTAAAATTTATTTGCTTTACATTGGACGATGCAAAAGAGGAACAAGATGATGCTGTTTTTACCTCACTTTGGGAAGGGCATGTTCCTTCAAATATTTTCCAGGATGGCTGGAAGGATACAAAAATCCTGATTTGGGGATGAGCAGTTCTGGCACAAATACCAAGAGACGACACTTCCATCCTTAAAATAAGCCCCCCGACATAAGTGATAATTTAATATACATCATGCCATCTGCTTGCAGAACTGTGCAAGCTGCTCCCAAAGAAGTCAATGGGAAATGCATTTTTCCTATTATTTTAAACATTCTGGGATCAATCTTGATGTCACAAAGGCAGGCAATAGTCACCTTTCCCCAAAGACAAATACAGCTTGTAACTAGAGAGAACAACCACTGCTGCAAACCCACCATTTCTACTCCTCCTCCTCCCTCTGCCCTTCCCAACCCTCGGGATGAAAACACAGAGTGCTCTGCCAGTTAAAAAAGCAGATGGAGAAAGGAGAAGGTTTCAGAGCAACAAAGCACAGGAGCCCTGGCAGCAGCTTTTCTCTTTATCCCCTGTGAGCTTCCATCTTGGAAACTTTTACTGATCTTGACCTGACCTACAGAAATGTGTCAGCAGCATTTGAGGTTGGAGAAAGGACTCATTTCACTGTTTTCCCTTTATTCCAGTTTATACAAAGGGTGGGTCAAGCCTTGCAGAGGTATTTTTGTGCGTGGGTCTTCTGCTGCTTTACTGCAGGCTCAGTGGAACTTGGGAAGAGAGCACAGGCTCCACTGAGGAGTCTTCTCTTTCTGATGAAATCGTTCACAAACATGTAGAAAAATGGGAGATTGACGCTGACTCCTCCCCAGCTCCTGGCTGCTGGTGAACCTGCATCTCAGGCATTTGCTCAGATGATCTCTGGATCTTGGGCTATGAAATTATAAATGCTGCCTGCTCATCTCCTTATAGCAAAGGAACTTCCTCCCTCTTTCTTCAGCTCAAGTGTGCAGTTTAGTCAAATTCCCCTCTTCTCACGTTAGTGCTGTTCCAACATTCCCATCATGCTTATTCCTGCCATTCATACTTTTCCATCTTCCCAGCATCCTTTTTGAGGGGGAGAGAAAGGAGACACAAGCAGCACAGATTTTTCAAGGTGCAGAGGCACCAAGATCTAGAGACGTGCAAAGCAATCCTGGCTAGGACAGACATTTTGATGTCTTCACTCAAATCGTAGAATCGTGGGATCACGGTATGGTTTGGGTTGGAAGGAACCTTAAACCTTATCCAGTTCCACCCCCTGCCATGGCCAGAGACAACTTCCACTATCCCAGGTTGCTCCAAGCCCCATCCAGCCTGACACTTCCAGGGATCCAGGGCAGCCACAGCTTCTCTGTTACAATTCCAAGCAACTTTCTCTGCCCAGACACTTCAAATTCAAGTTCTTTTGGTGTTCTTTGATCCATCCACTATGGCCTGCAGATCAGAAGTTATTCATTTTACACCCTGCTCCTTTCTTGGTCCTCCACACTGCCTGGCAGGCTTCCTAATCCACTCGTGTTTGTAAAAGGATTGATAATTCAGTCCTTCTCTTAGAAAGTAGTTCTTCAAATCTCTTAGTCTACCTTTTAATAGAATGCCTGCTCTCTATTTTTTCAGTGTTTGAACACGAAGTCTTCTTACTTGTAACAGCCTCCTTCGCTCTGATCTTTAATTACAGTAGCTTTCTTCTGGTCTTTTTAAAAGTCTTTTTTGATACACTCTGAGTATTTTCTCTGAGCCTCTAATATGGTGTCTTTAAACAATATCTCTGCTGCTTGCAAACATTTCACCCCGTCGTGGCTCGTACTAATTTCCTTTGAACGAGTCGCCTCATTTTTCGTAGGGCTCCTTTTTAAATCCAGCACTGTGCTTGGTGATATTTTTGGCTGCCTTGTTCCTATGACTATACCGGAGCTCAGCACATTATGGCTCTTCTCCTGCAGAGTCTCTCTTTGATAACACCATAATGATCCTGGGCTGCACAAGGAGTTCTTTCTCCAATGACTGAATCTCCAAGGAGTGTTTGTTCACAGGTATCTAAACATTTACCCTCAGTAGCCATTATATTTATCCACTGTACATGACCAAAAAGGTTTCCCCCTTTTATTGCATCTTGTGTACCCACAGTGTCTTTGAGCTCCTCTAGGACACCTCAGGCAGTGGCACTGCCCTGGCCAAGCCATTGAGGAGTAGCTCTGTTGTTGTCCTATTCTTGGCTCTTTCCCAAAGAGATCTTCACCAGTTCCCACCGTGTCTTTCTCACCTTTCATCATACCCTTCACTCCAGAACAAACAATCCTTGGCCGAGATTCAATTTCCAGACAAACACCATCCTTTACACTCACACCAGGGCACTTGTACAGCCAGGAGGGAGGAGCTGAAGGTCAGGAGAGCATCTTCACAGCTGGGAGCTGGAGTCTGGGCTCACAGCAAGGAAAGGACATTGCCTGGAGGGTGGGAGATGCTGCTTTTAATACACTTCATGTAATGACTCTGAAAATTAGGCTCTGAGCAGTCTGATGTAGTGGAAGGTGTCCCTGCCCATGGCAGGGGGTTGGAAGGGGATGAGCTTTAATGTCCTTTCAAAGCCAAACCACTCAGTGATTCCCTGATATTATACCATACATCTTACATAACTTTATATCCTTTTATATCTATATTTGATCCTGTTTTATGTGCATTTACTCATGTTTTAGGGTACTAAATCTTTCCTCAGCCCTACTTTTTGGAGGAGACTGCCACCAAACCCCAGTGGCATTGTTGATCTGCAGATTCTGTAGCAGCAGGAGGCCCTGCTGGGATCCAGGCATTGTCCTCTGCATCCTGTGAGAGTAGAGCTGCTGGTCTGGGAATGGAGTTGGAAAACATTCCGATGCCAGGAGCTGTGTGTACTTGCTGCAGAGCTCGTACAGGTGTGCTAATGAGAGACTCTGCTCATCACAATCCTAAGACCTTGGAGAATATTAGTAAAAATGCCAATTTGCATGTCTTGGGGTTAATTGAGGAAATCTCCGATGGAAAAATCTCGCTGTCACTTTGGAAGCTGTTTCTGAATACAAATTGTGTGTCTCCATTGGATATCGCAAAATCTTTTCAACTTCTTTGCAAACCTGTAGGAACAAGGAAAGTTTTTGGATCTCAGAAGTTTTCCTCAAAATTTCAGACATTTTTTAACTGTTTTGACATTAGCATGGGACTCCTACACCAAGCATGGAGAATATGTGGGATCCTCCACCAAATAAACAAGAAAGAGGCATGAATATTTTCTCAGATATTCCCCAGGCCACATGTTTTTCATAGGAAAAGACACATTTCTGCATGCAAAATACCAGTTCTTTTCAAGTGGGGCAACACACTTATTTTATGCCTGTAGTCTAATCCAAGTTTCTTGCATTTAAAAATAATTACTTGGTGTTTTTATCTTTGCTTGAGCTGAGCAGTTGTTTGACAATATGCAGTTGTCTCATTGAGAAGCAGGGAAGCAGAGAACTGCTTCATTCACCTGATCCTGATTAAGAATCAGTGCAGGTTTTTATTATCCTCGGATCACAATGTATTTTCTCATCACCTGGTCTTCCAGGGGGGTTTCTTTCCTTTTACAACTGTTTTATTATATGCCATTTTAAGATTACCACCAACAGTGCAAGGCACAACCAGAAATCCTGAATATTTCTCTGTTTAATTGCAAATGTTTTGTGATGCTCTGATCATTCCATCAGCCATTCGGGGATTTTATAAATGTCTTGCTCCACATTATGTCTGTATAATTAACTACTCTTGTTGAAACACCTAATTTTTGGAGGAGTTTATGGAAGAACACGAGGGAGAGGCATGGGTTTGATGCTGATTTTAAATGAATTATTCCTGGGTTTTCAAAGTTTGCTTTTAGTAGTTTTGACATTCGGTCTTTCTTTTTTTAAACTAGCATGTCCTATGGAACAAAAAGATAAAAAATTAATTAGAAAAGACAAGAAAAGAGAGCAAAAAGGCCAAATTTTCCCCTCAGCAAAAGTTTTTTAAAACCAAACTCAGTTTCTGAGCATCCATCAGAACAGGAAAGTTTTACCAAATTCCTTTCACTTCCCTTTCTCCAGTTTTCCTCGTTTGAGCATTCCGATGGGGCTGTGCGACGCTGCTGATTTCAACGTGTCACAAGGGGTGTAATTAAAAGCAGAATTCTGCCTTGATTATGGCTCTGATACGTGCCCTTCCCAGCAGTTGGAAGATGATGAGCTCTAAAACCATGGAACCGTGCAAAGCACTGCTGCATGGATAATGCTGCATGCCGTGGTGCGGATGAGTGACAGGACACAAGGACATGGCCTCCAGCTGTGCCAGGGGAGGGTCAGGTGGGACATCAGCAGGAATTTCTTCATGGAGAGGGTGGTCAGACATTGAAAGGGGCTGCTCAGGGAGGTTTGGAGTCCCCATCCCTGGAGGTGTCCAAGGAATGACTGGACATGACACATTGGTCTGATTGACAAGGTGGGGATGGGTCACAGCGTGGACTCAGTGGTCTTGAAGGTCTTTTCCAACCTACACGTGCCCTCATCTGAAGTGGGTTTCTATTTAATTCCACGGAGGCACCTTTGGGGGCAGAAAATCTTGGGATGAAACTCCAAGGGGGTGCCAGGGGCATGTCTGGGGTTGGCATCATTGCTGCTGTGTTCTCTCTTTAGTGGGTGAGTCCCAATTCTGCAGGCCCAAGAGAAGCTGTGGCTGCCCCTGAATCTCTGGAAGTGTCCCAGGCCAAGCTGGATGGAGCTTGGAGCAGCCTGAGATAGTGGAAAGTGTCCCTGCCTATGGCAGGTGTGGGATGAGATGATCTTTAAGCTCCCTTCCAACCCAAGCCACTCTGTGATTCTGTAGAATACCACATCCATGAAGTGGGGACAAGCACACAGTGTTTCTCCTCTTGCAAAGGCAAGGGGTGTTGTGAGGATAAATAAAATTAATTACTGCCTGAAATAGTAAAGATACACACTACATTGGGGAACTGTACAATGACGACAGGTTTCGAGATCTGTCACAAGCTGCTGAAGGAGAAATAAAAATCTATTTTTTTCACCAGGTTTAACATGGGAAAAGAAACCCAGGCAGTCGCTTTTGAAGAGAAATTAGGAACAAAAGAGAACACATGTGGTAAAATGTTATAATAGTCAGAGCCAGAAGATCCTACTCATTTCCTGTAGGAGGAAAGTCACCAAGAATTGGAGAGGGGAAAGCCCACATGATTAAAGGAAGAACAAGATTGACTTCTCCCTGACTGACAGTCTCTGCATCAGTGCTGTTCTGTTCCAAGACTCCTGTTCCCAAGGTAGTACAATCCGGCCAAAGATAAAGCTGCAGGAAGGCAGAGGGAACATCAAAGATTCACTTACTGATGGAAGAAAGAGGCAGAAAATTAAATCTCAGGTGGCAAATGAGGTTTCCACCCAGGCTAAGATTGACCAGCAAGACTACCATAGATATGAGATATGAAATAGCAAGTGCAAGACTGGGGAAAATGGGGTGTTGTGGGTGTGTTTTATGTGTGACACACACAGTTCTGGCAGGGTGTTGAGTTCCATTTCCACCTCTAGTCACAATGTGGATATGAGTTGGATGAAGCCACAGCAAAGCTGCTGCATCCTCAAGTTTTATGGTAAAATGAATGCTTTCAAAGAGACATTTTTCCTTATTTACTCTTTCTTGTGAAATGACTTTAAAGTTTCAATGTTTTTGTGTGTGTGTGTCAAAATCAGCTTATGTAGTTGTGTTTACATACAGTCAAATAAAAAGATGTGCAAATATTTGTATCTATAGATACTTGTACTTTCACCCATCTCTACTTTTATATACAGCTCTATGTGATGAGCCTCACACATGGAACTCATTTCTTTGCCAGACCATAATTTTCTCTGACCACAGACCTGTGAGTAAATTTTCTAGGACCAGAACTAAATTTTCCAGGACCAGAACTGAATTTTCAAAGGAGGCTTGCCATGTCCCAGAACCATAAAGCCGTGAGCAGGAGCTGTCTCAGCACCTTGGTGTGCCGTGTCTCCTGAGATCTGCGGTGGCCTCCTTGCACTGGGTCAGGGCTGAGATGAGCAGCACCAGCCTCTGCAGCTTTCCTGTGGCATCAAAAGGGCACTTGTTTTTCCATATCTTATATAGGAGCCTTCCCACTTATAGATTTCACAGTTCAGATACTTGAGACTTTGCTGTCATGAAAAAAAGATGCGGTTTTCTTTTCAAACTCAACAAATCAGGGCTGTTACGACACATCCACTAATCAGTAAATTGGTGGGATGGACAAGCAGGTTTGCCCTCACATTTCTTCCTCTCAGGGAGGGAAGCCTTTTAACTCCTTGTGCTGAAGCTGTTGAGATGGGTCTCTAAAGGGCCATATGTTCCTGGAGCTGCTGGGAGAGCCCTGTGACCCAGCCCTTGCTCCACCAATTAATCCCTCACCTTCCTTCTCACTGGCAAACTAAATGGGAATGAACAAAGGCCAGGGAATGGCTCTTTGCCCTGAGGCCAAGTGGTATAACTGAGGTCCCTGTCCCCAAAACAAGGCTGGCCATGTCCACACCATTCCCTGGGAATTAGCCCTGGCCCTTGGCTGTGCCTGAGGAATTTTTGGGTCAATGTTAATTGGCACAGACCAAAACTAGGCCAGGGAATGTTCTGACCATTTCTCTGCCCTCACAGCCTTATAGCCCAGCACCACAGGCCTTACCTGAGCCTCCCTTCCAGGCTAAAGGGCTGTGTTTTCATTAATTTAATATTCAAATGCCAAGTAAAGATGAAAAACTTCCACTGAATAAAGATAATGCACCTACACCCCATCTTGGCATCAAAGCTCTGAAGAGAGATAAGGGCTGAAACTCTTCAGAGAAAGGAGGGCATAAATCCCCAATATCCAGCATCCTGCTAGAGAAACCCATTCCCAGAATTAATGAAATAAAACCATCCTCCAATTCTTTGGATTGTGCTCGTCTTGACTCACTAAAACCTTCCTACTGAATTGAACCTCTGAAATGGGATTGATGGGGAAACCTAAAACATGAGCCATGACAGGTTCAGTGTCCAATCTCATAAACTGGATTTAGAAATGGCACATCTAATTAAACCATTAGACCCATGAGATTTACCCAGATCCCTCTGAGAGTCTCGTTCATGCCTCCTCACTCCCCACCCCAATGAGAGAATCACACAAATAAAGACAAAGCATTGCTGGGGACTGAGGCCCTGTAGAAGTGGCCTTCTCCAGGCCTGTTCTGTTTACAAAACCCACAGATTCCCTGCAGCAAGGTACCTCTTTCATCAACCCTTTCAACTGTGCCTGGGGATATCAGGTTGGATATCAGGAAAAGGTTCCTCCCCCAGAGGATGCTGAGCACTGAAGAGGCTCCCCAGAGAGCGGAGACATTCCCAAGGCTGCCAGGGCTCCAGCAGCATTTGGACTGTGCTCTCAGGGATGCACAGGGTGGGATTGTTGGGGTGTCTGTGCAGGGCTAGGGGTTGGATCAATAATCCTGGTGGGTCCCATAAATCTCAGGATATTCCGTAATTCCAGCTCTGTGGTTCACCCTTTCTCTCCCCACCAAGAGCTGGCAGAGCTGTTGTGGGTGGGACAGGACAAGGGGACCCCCAGCATCCCTGGCTGTGTGACAGAACAGTGGGAACCCCAACACTGCAGCCCTGGAGAGGTTCCAAGAGCAGAGTCAAGACCAGTGTCCAGTCCAGAGAACAGACTGGCCAGAGACCCTGAGTGACCATGGTCCTGTCAGCTCTGTGGCACCGCTGTGGCAGCTGCAGCTCCCCCATGGCCCAGCTCCTGCAGCCCTTGCTCTCCCCCAAGGCCTCCTGCAGCACAGGGAGGGCCTGATCCTGAATGCAGCAGCCCAGGGATGCAGTGTGGGGACATTGCCAGCCCTCCCTGCCCTGACCCTCTCCCTCCTCCTCCTCCTCCTCAGTGCCCTCAGTGTCTGACCCCCAGCTTGGGCTGTGACCTCCCACAGGATCAGCCAAGCCCCCCAGCAGCCCTGTGCCCGTGCCAGCTCTGACCCATGGGCTCAGCAGGGCATGGCCAGCACCCCTGGCCTTGTCTGGGCCACATCTGCCCAGGGCAGACATTTGAGAGCTCCTCTGCCAGGCTCTGGGTGCCCTGGGTGACCCCAGAAGTGTCCCCATGCCCTCATGGACTCTGCAGGCACCGGTGGCACCAGCTCCAGTGCAAACCCCCCGGCTCTGGCTGCCTGGGAAGGTGCCCCTCACTGAACAGAGCTCCAAAGTCATCCTGAGCACAGAGCATGGCAGGACCCCTGGCAGGAAACATCAGGAGCCACAGCAGGATGCAGGGACAGACGTGCCACCACCCCAGGGCAGCGTGTCCACACATGGCACCAGGCTGGAAAGGTGAGGGAAGAAGAAGAATGAGGACCCTCTGCCCAGAGCTGAGAGCAAGCTCAAGGCTCCCAGAGGCAGAGCTGGAGCAGAAATGTGGGATTAGGGTTTTTGAGGGCTCCCATTGCTTGGTGATGTAGCCAGGGTGTTTTTGATGTTGTAGCTGTAGCTGTAGCTGTAGCTGTAGATGTTGATGTAGATGTAGGTGTAGTTGTAGATTCAGATGTAGATTCAGATGCAGGTTCATATGTAGATTCAGATGTAGATTCAGATGTAGAAGACGTTGTTCACTGTTCTGCTTTTCCATTAAAACAATTCCATCCATAACCTGTCAGTGTCTGCATGCAGTGGGAAGGGAGTGCAGAGGGTCCCAGGAAATGGCAGCCAAGAGGTGCAAAAGCATCGCTGAGCCCCACAGCAGAGCCACCAAGCCCCAAAGGGCACCAAGAAGTCCCCAGATCTGAGTGACTGCCAGCAGTGCAGGCAGTCCTGGAGGGGGACTCTCCCAAGGCCCTTCCCCAGGGGAAGCAGCCCTTTGGCGTGGGAGCCAGGACCACCAGGAGTTTTAGTTTGAATATCAAATGTTTTTATTCACCTCCTACTTTTGCAAATGCTCCGTGTTTTTCAAGACTCATAGAATCCTAGACCAGTTTGTGTTGGAAGAGACCTTTAAGGTCTTCCAGTTCCACCCCAGCCCTCCATGGGGACCAACTCCTGCAGTGTCTCTGCAAGTGCAGGTGATAAAAAGTTCCTTCAAAAATGAACATTGGTTTTCTCATGCAAGGAAATAACAGATAGTTCTTGGGAAAAAGTCCCAGGATTATCCTTAAAATTGTGACATGTGCAATGAAATCATGGGCAGTAGTGACCTCACCTTTCTGCCTGGGCCGGACACTCTGTGTTTTTCATATCCTAAAGGTACAACAGTAAAATATTTCAAAAAGAAAATAAATGTAATGTATTCATAATTGCTAATGTGATTGAGAATGTACATTTAAGAAATGTAATGGCATAAACCTGAAGAAATCTAATTCTGAAAGGAAGCTGTCTAAATTTAGAGTGATGTAGTAATAATTAATCCATTTAGCATTCCATGCTGGTTTCAGCCCCAGGAATGACTAAACAGAGGACTGCCCCCAGCTTAGGAGGGGCAAGGAAAATGGAAGAGATTATTTATATAAAGATATGGGCACTTTTTCTGCCAAGTCAAAACAGATCATCTCTGATCATCTCCAACAGAGATATTTTTTCCAGGTCAGTTTGCACTCTGGGTTAGATGAAAATGCTTTCCAGCAAAGTGAGAGCTAAACTAGACCACTATCCCAGGTTGCTCCAAGCCCTGTCGAGACTAAACCTGGATATTTCCAGGGATCCAGGGGCAGCCACAGCTTCTCTGGGCACCCTGTGCCAGGGCCTCACCACCCTCACAGGAAAGAATTTCTTCCCAATATCCCACCTATGGTTTTGTGGCAGTGTCCCTGCCTGTGCCAGGGGGCTGGAACGAGATGAGCTTTAAGGTCCCTTCCCATCCAAACCATTCTGGGATTCTGTGGAGCATCTCATAAAGGGAATGCGTGAGGGACATGAACCTGTTCAGCCTCAAGGAGAGAGGATTGAGAGGGGATCTTATCCATACAGATAACTGGAGGGCACCTCTCCAGAGGATGGGCTCAGGCTCCTTTTGTGGTGCCCAAAAACAGTGCAAGGGGCAATGGACACAAACAAAACACTCAGAAGCTCTGTCTGAATATGGGGAAAAACTTTCTTATTCTGAGGGCGAGGGAGTCTCGGGGCTTCTGCTGGTCACAGTGACCCCAAGATGCATTAGAAAGTCTCTTTTCCCAGCCCAGCAGTTGAAGAAGGAGTCAGAACTCTTCTGTTCTCATTCTCAAGGTTGTTTATCGTTTCTTATCTATAAAATTCTTTCTCCTGGCCTGCTGAAGTCTGTTCAGCAGGTCAGACAGAGGCACACTGACGCTCTCAGGGCAGTGTTATCTTTTTATACTAAAAACTACGTCTACATTATTTACAATAACTTCCCAATACCTATCACCTGTGTTAGACAGTGAGCTTCTACTCCAAACCAATCCAAAAGTGCCAACATCACAGCAGAAAATGGAGGCCAAGAAGAAGAAAAAGGAGGAGAAAGGCTGGACATGCCCAGATTCCTCCATCTTGCCTCCTGAACCCCCATTCTAAAAACCCCAAAAAATCAATTTTTCACCCCGTGACAAACTAACTATTATTCTACTTAGACTTTCGTGGCTTGCAGATCCTCATATAAGGTTGGTAATTTTTTCCATGGGTCATAATCAAAGTCACAGGTGCCTTGGCCTCTGTGCCAGGGTCTCTGAGCCCCCTGGCAGGGGTTCAGACGATCCAGGACAGCCAGAGGGATGTCCTGAGTTCCAACAAGGGAGCACTGGAACAGTCTGCCCAGGGAGGTTGTGGAGTCTTCTTCTCTGGAGATATTCCAAAGCCACCTGAATGAGACCCTGTGTGACCAGGGAGGTGGCACTGGGTGGTCTCTAGAAACCTCTGTCAGTGCCAACTCTCCTGTGATGCCATGGAGAGGGTCTGCTCTCAGCCTTAGTCCTGAGGAAGAAAAAACAAAACTACAACAAAAATGAAAAATAACCAAAACAAAACCAAGCAAGAAAAAAGAGTCATTGGGATCATGGGACATAAATAGAGACAGAGATTAAATCCATTACCATTTCTGGCCTTTGAATCATGGAAACCATAATATAAGCAATGCAACAGGAAGTTCTTGTTTAATTCAGTGGATATCAATGAGTTCTTCTCAACTGAACAGCATCAAATCCCAATCCTTTTGCTTTCTGTCAAATATTCAGCCTGTTGTATAACTATTTTTGTTCTTATTTATTTATTTTATTACCTTTTCTATTTATTACCTTTTTATTCTTATTTTTTTCCCCCTGCTCCTTATGAAAAACCTGATAACTGTTTTCAAAACCTACTTAAAGTCTGAGCCAAAAAGTTGGTGAAACATTGAAATGTCATACAGATCTCACTGAAACATACACAGCTTCATTCTCCACGAAGCTTGCAGTGAAAAGGAAGCAATTACATTGTAGGATTGAAGACTAAAGCATCACCTGAGTGTCTTGTCACACAGAGCAGGGAATGTGGAGACCCCAGAGGCAGAACTGTCACCTGAATTGAAAGCATTCAGTGTCAAGGGACATTACCCTGAGGGATGGGGGACAAGGGAATTTTTCTCTCTGTGTTGGTCAGACATGTAAAGCTGTGGGGCCCTGGCCCAGGTGTGCAGGAGCTGGTGAATAACAATCAGGCTACACTTGAGCTGTCACTGGCTCTGGGCAAACTCTCCCCATGAAAACATCCACTGGGAAGCCCCAGGACTGGAACCATATCAGACACTGTGACAGGGAGGTCTCCTGGGGGACTGCCATGCTGGGATGAGCATGATCCTATTGGCCTCTAAAAAGAAAAAGGCTTCAAAATCTAAAATACAATACATATATACATATATTTATATACACATCCATCTCACTCTGTTTGTATAAATAAGATCTTTTTTTTCACATTAAACCCTTTCTTCATACCCAGCCTGGCCTTCAGGTGCTATAAAGTGATGTGCCAGGGCTGTCTGAGCTCTGCTGGCTGCGGACATGAAGCCACAGGGAGAAGGGAGCAGCAATGAATGCAGCTTCGCTGGAATTACGTAATTACTTTCTTCAAGCTAAAAGTATTTCAAGTGTTTGATTGCCAGTGCTACATAACAATCTGGAGTAATTATATAATTAGCAAGAAATTGCAGCTCCCATTAGGTACTTAGAAGAAGTCAGATTTAGGTTTGATTTTTTAAAAAGGTGGGAAGTTGTGCACATGTGGGTTTTTTGCATAACGATATGACCTCGAAGAAGTGAGGGAGTTGATTTCTTTTTCGTTTCCATAAAGGAACATTTCAGTGTTCATTGTGAAAGTAGATCAAGTAAGACTTGCTTGAGAAGATTGAGAAATCTAGTGAAATTGGTGATTAAAAAGTTCATTAGGATTAATTGCTTCTAATTGTTACCAGAAAGCTTGCCAGGATAGGTAATATTGGATTTCAATACCCCTCTGAATAGCAAAAGACTTGGATTAGCTCCAGGTACAGTCTTCCTGGGGAGAAGGCCAGAGAGTGGTTAGGGTTGGAAAGGACCTTGGAGATCACCTAATTCCAGCTGCCATTGGAGATGGGAGAAGAAACCAGGTCTGACACCCAGATTGTGATAGTTCCCCTCTGTTGGGAGCTGCCCTCTGACACAACAGTGTTATCTGGTACTTCATACCCAGGGCTGGAGAAAAGGGCTATCACATCCCTGCCATATTGCTGATCCTGTTGTTCAAGTGATCAGCATTTCATTCATTAAAGCCACTGGAGCCTTGCCATAAATATCAGCCAAATTTCCTCCCGGAGTGAGCTCCTGACTCTTCCAGTGATAAACAATTTTATACGAAAAGAAAAACCAACATGAGAGGGGGGAAAAAATACCTATGCATTTTCCACCCAGATGTGCAAAATGAAGATCCTGCCTAAGTAACCTCTTTTAAAGTCTTGAGCAAGGCCCAGGAGATATAATTGATTTGGATTTTTTAAAAGCCGGTGCCAATTTCATCAGAAAGACGCCTTGTGCAGCTCAAACCCACCGGGAGCCGGCATGAAATAATGGAATGGTTAAGTAACTTATTATGGACAGCAAGGAGAATTTGTAGCAGAAACTGTCGGCATGTCATTCCAGTGCCAGGGCAGAGAAATCAGTTCTAAAATTGATTTCATTTGGTGGTGATGCAAAAACACAGCAGTGCCAGACAAAGGGAGTTGGGGCAAGTGGAATATTCCTGTTGCAACACCGAGCTGCTGAAGGGGGAGAGAGCAGTGAAACAATGGGAGAGGAGGGAAAATGGTTTGAAGAGCTGCATATGAGACTGAAATTATGCTGCAAACTTTGGAAGCTCCGCTGTCACGTGGAAAAGTAATTTAATAGCCAGGCAGACAGAGGACTGAGCCTCGGCTAAATGCAGGGCTGAGCAAGCCTCATTGATTTCCATGGAAGGCACCAGTGTTTGTAGACAGATCCTGCACTGGGGCCACGAAAATAGGAAGCATCCTGGCTCAGGGATGGGTTGGGGACCAGCATCTTGTGCCACGTGTGTAGCACCAACCTTTCCCCACCACCAAGCCCCAGCAGTGGGATTATGCCCGATATGGGATGGGAGCTGCTGCTGCTCCCTGCACAGATTTTACAGTCAAAAATGGGGGGAAAAAGCAATAAATTCTACCAAGGACAAGGAATTTGATGGTGGAGGTGGCAAAGCGAGGAATGGCTTTGGGAGATAACCGGTGTCACGCCGTAGCCGATGTAAATCCCCGCAGCCGGCTCTGGCCGTTTACACCGTGAGGATCCAGCCCTTTGTTCCCCGCAGACTCCGGGATTAGGGAAAATGAAAAGGATAAAGAACAGCCCTCCTGAAGCTGCGATTCACCCGCACGTTAATGTATGCGCATAAAGGAGCGGCCACCCGGGCCAGGCTGCGCTGAGAAAAGATGCGAAGGTCATTCAGGAGCAGATGTCACCTTAGCAGAAAACAAAGCAGTAAAATGAACAAGCCTCAATGGACCAAATGCCTTTTCAGGCAGGCTCCAGAATCCGTGTTCCAGTAACAGAAATAAATGTACAGGGGGAAAATGTGTGTGTTTGTTTCTTTTCTCTCGCCACAGTAGAATCACGTCCCCGCGTCTGGGCAGGAGCTACTTGAAATAAAGCTAGAACAACGCTTATCTCTTATCAGCACTCGGGATTTGCAATAATGAAAAGATTTGCATAACAAATGCTTCTTCTCCTTCGGGTTGGGATGGAAGTATTAATTTCCCCTACTTTTCTACCTTTTTTTTTTTAAATATATCCACCTTCGAGCCAAAACACAAACCTTTCTACTTTATAACCACTGCCTCAACCCTTGCCTATGCTCACTCTCTCCTGCTGCAGTTTGGGGACTGAAAGAAACCCATTTTTGGCCTCATTTATATCCTTACAGCCTCCTTATGGCTTCTATGCACTTGCAGAGAAAATAAAGACAAAAGGCCTCATTCATCCCTCGCGTGGCCCCATTTTACACCCATGCCACTCCGCTCCTTCAGAGCCGGGGAGGTGAGAGAAGGATCCTCCCCGCGTAGTCAATTAATTATGAAGTCAATCAGGAGGTAAATATATGCATTAGCATCGGCGAGGGCTGGAGGGGATCTCTGCTGCTGTATCACAGCGTCTCTCTGCACATCAACCCGCTCTGCCCTTTGATCATTTATGCTGCAGCCGGGCCCCCTCCTGCGAGCGCGTGTTGGAGATCCTGAGCTTTGTGCCTCGGCGATGGGAAGGGCTCGGAGCTGCTCTGAGGGCTGGGAGCCAGAGGGATGCATGGATGGATGGATGGATGGATGGATGGATGGATGGATGGATGGATGGACGGACATCCAGAGGCTTTCCAGGATGGTGGTCTGCCACTTTGGTTTTTTAAGATTTTCTAAGCCTTCTGATGTTGACATTCTTGTAGCGAACTTTCTCACACACTTTCTGTAAATAA
>JAWWMS010000173.1:111464351-111480181 GCA_035048045.1 Chlorospingus semifuscus
TATCTTGCAGGTGCAGGACTTGGAATTAGCCACGGCTTTGTACTTTTCCAGTCTCTAGTCAGCTAAATTCCCAACACTTTGTTATCTCATATATAATTTAGCTGGGGTTGTTGTTTTTTAACTTGATATTGAAAGACCAGTGGAGTTAATACATGACAACAAAAACCTTGCAGAAAGGTCATAACTTTCCTCTACAATATTAGTCTTGTTAAAGGGGCAGGAAAGCATCTGGATGAAAGATGGCCTTTCCCACAGAGCTTAAAAACAATTATGATAAACACCATATAGGTATTGGATTTTGTAAATCCTTGTTCGCACAGAAGCATTTACTTAGGGTAAGGCATCAGTGAAAGGGCCCCATTAGGACCTTACCCAGCTGTGGAGTGGGGTGGGTAATCGAGAGGGAGGAAAGGAGGAGTCTGAGAAGGCAAAGGAAACTCCAGGGACTTTCAGTGTCGCCAAGATCGGGTAGGATAGATGCCCCCTCTAGTGGATTTTACTTTAGAAGAGAGGAAATCTGTCTACTAAAGGCTTGGTGCACGGACAACAGGAATGCTTAGTGAGTTATGAAGGAGAAAAAGCATCTGAGAGAAAGAAGTTGGTCTTGGACATACCTGAGTAATGCAGAAAGGGAAAATATGTGGTGAGTGAATAAAAAAATAAAACTCCAAGCCCCCAAACTCTGCCTCTTCTGTAACTTGGCTGTTGTCCTGAAATGTTTAGCAGCACATGGATGAAACAAATGGGAAACAACTGGGAAATACTTGGTCTTTTGCAAGGTTAGAGATTTCCAGAAGGCCTGAATGTAACTTTGCTGTGCTGTTGAGGGAGGTGTTAGTAAGTCACCTTTCCAGCAGTTCCCCCTCCTCTCAGGCTGAAAGGATAACTGCATTAAGTAGCCTAATCCTGCCTCTGTAGAAATCCCATTTTAGCCAGGTTCTCTATGTGTAATCTTGCAGTCAGAGGAAAGGATGTTGGATAGGAACCATCCTGCATCTGTTCCCCTCATATGTTTGCTGAAGTGCTGGAGAATATGGGAACATTGTCACTGACAGGCAGAGACTAAGCTGGGCACTGGGCAGGTCAGTCTGTGGAGACCTAGCAGTCTTTCTCCTAGCAGCAAAGTCATAAATTTTTCCTAGAGCTGTCCCAAAAGATGAGAAAGCAGCAGTCAGCAGCTGAGAATAAAATTCTTTAGTTCTTAACTCATCTCCAAGTACTTGCCTTATCCTCAAGCTTCATCCTTGTCAGTCTCCATTAGTCTCCTCTCTCAGTCTTTGGATTCTCCTTGAGTCTCCAAAGGACCTCACCTTTCCTTCCCCAGCTATTTCTGGCTTTCAGTCCAATCATTCTATCTATCGCAGATCTGCTGTGTGACCAGTTCCTCTTTCCAGCAGCACAGTTTCCTGATGCCTTTATCCACCTTTAATATCCCCTTTTCAACTCCTAAGTTTCTTAACCAAAATTCAATTACCAGTTTATCTCTTCTTTTTATTATATCCCACTTCTTCCTCCCTTTTCCCAGTGCCTGGGCAATCTCCATTTAAGTCTCCCCAAAACCACAAAACCAGAACCAGTTTTCTCACCACTTCTCCTACAGATATTGATAAGCTCTCTGCTGCATACACCCCATTTATACAAAATGGCTGAAGAGTTTAGAAACCAGCTCTAGGTTTCATCAGCTGAGTAGATGCATATTGCAGGCTTTGAAAAGTGCAGAGTATGGCCAAATGTGAGTTGATACTGATAGCACAAAGTGAAGCATGTAGCTGAACAAGGCACGTCTACTTCAAACTGCAAGTTGAGAGAATTTCAAAGTCAAGCTCATCTGATGTATTTCTGTTGATTTCAGGTAAGCTTCAATGACAGGCAGAAGCTTCCTTCAAAATTTCATCTCCAGTAGTTGAAGGGTTGAAAAACTGCATGTACTAGAAAATGTAGCAAAGAAGTGATGTGAAGAGTTGCAAGCCTTGAAGTAGCATCCCTGAAGAGGAGCTGCTATCCCAGGCTGCTTGATCTCACAGGACAGGAAATATGAACACCTCTCTTGACATGGGGAAGTTTTTACACTAAGTCATGCAATGTCACAGAAAGCATCATGCAAGTCACTTCCACTCCAACCAGTCTGGAAAATCTATTTAGTGTGCTTTTTCCTAAAGTCCAGGCATTGAGACTGTCAGGCCACATGCTCGTTGATAAAATTCTGCCTTCTACTATGTTTTTTAAAAAAAGGTAGAAAATGTTAGATGATAAATAAAACTTTTTAACACATGAGGAAGGTCGCCTCTTTATAATCTGAAAATGTTTATTGATCTGTTGGTTTACTGATATTGCATGTTGACAAATACATTTTGTTTTGTACTGTGTTTTTCTGATTTTTTTTTCTGTATTTAACCTGTCACTCATACACATTACTTGAAAATATCAAATGCAATTTCAGATTGAATGTAATTTTGATTGATTCCAGGTAATCAATCATTTCTGGGCGGGTAAGTTTTATTTAGGAATAAGTTTATCCCTCTAAGGAAGATGAAAACATTGAGGAGAAAGAGGTGAAGAGTCTGAAAACTGGACTGGTTTAAAGGCCAGCATTTCCCATCCTTCCCATCCCTCAGTGAGGGTAGGCAGGAAGCAGGGCAAGGGGTCAGCATATTGCCTCTGGATGCAGCTGGAGAGGGCAGTGGTGGAGCTCTTTTGGCACCAAAATTCTCTTTGCAGCCACTTTGGCTCAGTAAGAGCCCCATCTTCTGGCTCCAGATCAGGGATTTTGCCTGATTTCACCACTTCTCTGCTTCCCCAGTCACATGTCAACCTGCAAGCCCCAAGCAGCTACACTGATCAAAGACTGTTTTCCTTGGGTATCAAACCAAAACTCACATTCTAAGATTATTGTCTCCCTGAATTTTTTAGATTTTCTAAGCCTTCTGATGTTTACATTCTTGCAGCAAACTTTCTCACACACTTTCTGTAAATAACTCTTTGTTTTGCGTTCCTTTATGGAAGAAGAGAAAGTTGATAGACTGTTAGACTGTCCAGTGTCATTGGAGAGGTGGCACTGTCACCCTCCAATCCACTGTCACTCTTAGAAAACTATAAATGTTAGAGTCAGAAATTAAACTTCCTTTTTTCTGCACCTTAAAATCAGCAGTGTAAGCTTGTGTTCTTTTGTGTCCTATAGTGACAGTGGTCAGACTCCTCTTTCCCCAGAGTAGAAAGAAATAGGCTCAGTGAATATTTGACTCACCCCTTCATCCCACTAAAGGCTTTCCGGGACCTTCCCAGGCCATGCACCAACACAGAAGCATGGGAGAGTAATCAACACAGAAACGTGGGAGAGTGATCCTCTGCAGCCAGGACCTGTCTGAAACTTGATGTGGGTCATGTCAGATCCATGAAGTTCCCCACTCAAGCCACAACTGCTTCTTGAAAATGTCACAATCATATCGATGCATTTTTTTTTTACCAGGTTCTTGGAAAAAGTCTTCTTCCACTCTTAGAGTGGAACAGCTTTCCTAATATCTAACCCTAAATCTTAATTCTTCAAATAAAGCCTTTTTCTACCAGTCCTTTTACTGGGGAACAGCTGCATTTGCTCCAGAAGCGCATACACACTTTGCATGTCGTTCTCATGCCACATCATTGTATTTCCTATTTGGTAGCAAAAAAACCCCCGAAACCTTTTTTCTCCCCTTCTCTTTCTCTTTATTCCTGCATCAGCAAAAAGTACAATTCAAGTGTCAACCTAAACTGACAAAGCTGAATTACACCTGTAACCTCCTGCAAAATCATCATTTTACTGACTTTATAACCAAGGCTGGCCAAGCTGACTGCAGGAATTTTGAGCTGTTTTCAACCTCAGGTCACTAAGGAAGAACATCCATGAGCCTCCTCTGGAAAACTCATTAGAATTTGTAGCATTGATATTGTTTTCCCAAATAATGAGACTGCATTCTGAGATGCCCACAAAATCCAAGATAAAGGCCAGAAGTCAGTGTATCACCCATGTGAACATTACTGCGGAAAAGCATTTATTTCTCCCCAAGAAAGGAAATTAAAAATTTTACCATTCTTTCCAGTTCATTGTGCTGGAACAGTCCATATTAATGATATCCATAGGTCAAAAAGGAAAAGGGGGATGTTTCTTCATTCATGGACATTATGGAGAAAATTTAACAGGCCTTTTATTTATTTCTTTTTCTTTATTTAGGACATTCATGCATGCCATCTCTTATTTCAGGGAACAGGGCTTTTTAATTAGGGCATAGGCTTTGAAACAAATGCACTTTGGAATTCCTGAAGAAACAAAACCAAAGGACCTCAAACCAAAATGACAAGGAATTAAAAATTTATATGATTTTCCCCAATTTTGAAATTGTTGGGCCATCACCATCACTTTTTTTAACTTAAAATAGAATAAACTTTTTTCTTTCCCTGATAGGGTGGTGAATCTCTGCAACATAACAAATAATTGTTGTGTTTTGAGATTCCACACTTAGTTAAAGTCTAATTCAGTATCCAGACATATTCTGCCATGACAATGTCCATGACTGACTTCCACATTCCTAACTACTAAGGGAAAAAAAAGTCAGGTATTTCTATCTCCAATGTTGGTCATACAAGAAATTATGCCTGTCTCCCTCAATTTCTCGTCTTGACAGTGAAGTGCCGAACAAAAAGCAGGAACAGAAAGGATCAGCATTAAAAGTTAATGCTGTAGGATTCGGCTTTTGTGTCTCACTTACAGGGGAGGAATTACAATGACAGGTGAATTGATCTGGTTTTCCTGCCCAGGGATGGGTGACAAGTTCAGAGAAGTTATGGACAGTCTAAGGATCTTCTTCCAGAAGTCTTCAGAGTAGAATCACAGAATGATTTGTGTTGGAAAAGCCCTCCAAGATCATCCCAGCTGTTAACCCAGCACTGCCAAGCCCACCTAAACCATGTCCTGAAATGCCACATCCAAATAACTTTTTAATACTTCCAGGGATGGTTGCAGTTGTGCAGTCTCAATCCTTGGGTGTTTTTAAGACCTAACTGGACAAGCAACCTGGTCTAAACCTGGGACTGACCCTTCTTGGACAAGGAGGTTGGACCAAAGACCCCTCCAAAGGGTAAATGCCCTTCCAGCCCAAATTCTCCTACAATCAAGCAAGACAACACATCATTAATTTTCCTTTTTTAGCTTGAACCCCTCACACTCAAAACTGTCCCCACCTTTAAACAAGGGACTCTGGTACTGGTTGATGACCTTGGATACCCCATTTCAATCCCTACTTCACCCAGCTTTCCTACAGGGCTCTCCATGTCTCCATCTCCATCTGCAGAACAGAGACATTTCTCTGTCTGCAAAAGGCAGCTGCGAGATGAATTTGTTAGAGATCAACGGGTCCTGAATTCAGTGGTAATAAGGGCCATAAGACAGACAAAATACAGGGTGGGAAAAATCTGACAAGATTTTGATATCTGGTCTAGTTGCCTGGATACTCTCTCCTGGCACAGAAAACTCATGCGCCACAGCCACCGTCACATGGTGTGAGCTCAGAAGTTGATTCACTTCAAGGCAAGAGGAATAAACAGAAAATAAAATATCTTCCACGATTATTTCAGGGCCAGAACATTAGCAGTTATAAATTGCTCGGGACCTTTAGCTTTCACACCTAAGAGTACCTTGGCTGATGCATAGGAGCAAAATTGTCTTTTTGCCACGAGGCTTGGGCTTGGAGCAGCCTATGGGTGCGTTGTGTCGGGAGCATGATTTTGGAAAGTGGAGTGTGTTAGACAGTCAAGATCTGCAGCCTACTTCCATATGGCCACATTAATTTCACGGCAACTCTGCGGAGAGGAAGATGATGCACCTCCCACCATCATTGTGGGGGAGAAGCAGTGCTCCTGCCAAGCAGTTTGCACAGGACAATAATTCTGAGCACTGTCCCCTCTGTGAACAGCCCCAAATGAGGCTGCTGAATCCTCCCATCACTTCTCTAAACCACTGCCAGGGCAACCCTTTGTAAATCCAAGAGCCCAGTGAGTTTTTTTCTTCCTGGACCACAACGGAGTGAAATGAGAGAAATAAAGTGAAACAACTTCCCTTTGCTAAGGAAGGAGACAAAGTGTAACTGTGGTTCTGAAAAAGCTTGAGGAGTTTCCAAAATACAAGGGTTGGAAGTGTAGTCAATTCAGGGAGATCCTTTTAAGGGCATTAAGAGCATTATGATATTGAATCACCAAGAAATGTAAATGTAGATCCAACTTGAAGACCTGTGGTTCTCTCATGGCAAGGAATGAGCCAGAACATGTTCTGGAGCACCACCACCATGGAGGCTCCCTGCCAGCTCTAAGTCAGTGTGCATCATCCTAGGAGAGACACCAGCCTGCTGTAGCCCATGAAAATGCCAGGCTGGGATTCATTTAGAGTTAGGAAAGTCTTTCAGGAAGTGGGTTATTGGCACAGTATTCTGGTGCTGTGGGCACTTATCGTGAAGAAATTGCTTCTTCAACATTTATTTTTCCCCTCATATTTTGTTCCATTGGAATTCCTCAGTGAAAAGTTTGATTCCCATCAACGTGGGTCAGAATTTGAAGCTTTAGATTCGAAGTTTCAAGTTCTGGATCCACAGTGGAAAGGTCCTGACGCAGTCGCTCCCTCTTTGTGGCTAGACAAGGGAGGTGAACAACAGGAATTTGTAACAAAATTGGTTTATTTATTGGATTTACTGGATGGGGCCCTGAACAACCTGATCCAGTGAGTGACATCCCTGCCCATGGCAGGAGGGGGAACAAGATGAGCTTTAAGGTCCCTTCCAACACAAACCTTCTGTGATTCTTTGATTACAAGGATTCTTTCAGAAGACTTTATGAACGTGGCACTTTGGCTTGGATCAAAATTTAGGATCCCACAAAGACGAGCCAGTTAATCCCAGCAGAGCACCCATAAATACCACACTGTAGGAATGGTTTTAAAACTCTAAAGACTGATCATTTTAATAATTTAAGGGCCACACCTCAAGTGCCAGCTGCCAATCCTCAGGCCTGGAACACACCTGTTCCTGGCTGCTCAGCACTGCAATTGCAAATGGCCCATTCTGCTGCTTCCCAACATTAGCCCAGTGAGAAATACACAGAAAAACAAAAAACCAACCAAACAAACAAACAAACAAAAAACAAACAAATAACAAACAAAAAAAAGAAAACAAAAACCACCAAAAAACCCAACACATTTACTCTGCAGAACATCTGAAAAGGCATTTTCTGTTCATTTAACAAACTGCCCAGTGCAAAACGTACAGGCAGGAGGTGCCTGCTGGGTGGGGGCTCCTCTGAAATTGCAAGAGATTGGCTTTGGCCAAAAAATGGCAGGAACTGGAGTGAATCCTTCTGTTTGCTCCCTGGAGTCCCCCCATCACTGGGAGACTTGTCAGTTGTAGATGGATGGACAGAATACTCATATAAAAACCCAAGTTTCAGCCTCTGGAGTTAAACTCGCATCCATCTTCCTCAGAGCAAATTAAATATTTTTTAAACAAAACAAAGCAAAAGGCAACCACTCCTCCAATAAGTTTACTATTTAAACCAGGAGGAGCTTCTCGTGTTAAAGACTCTGGGTTATCACTACCAGAGATAGCAATTAATTTTCTGGAAGACTGCATGACAATAAAGCCCAAATCAGTCCTGGCACTTGGTCATGCTGGACAATGTGCTGGTGTTATTAAAAAGCCAATTACCATCAGCTTGTGTTCCAGCTGACAGCAGGAACAACTTGGATGAAGTGGAGTGTTCCAGGGAATCCTGACATCCTTGCACCACTCGTGATAGTTTCAGCTCCCACCTAAGTAATCATTCAGCTGCAAAAGCAACCCTGATTAAAATGTTTATAGAAGCATTTCTGACAGGAAAGGAATTTCATCCTCACCCACTGATAGATGCCTTGCTCCTTTCTCTGAAACATTCAGCAGCAGCATCACAGGGGTCAACTTCAATCAGCTAAGATAACTCAGATATTCTTAAATTAAAATCCAGCAGAAAATAGAATATTTCCTCTTGACTTCCACCTGGCAAGTCAAATGAGGACAATAAAATAAATTAAATTTTATGATCGACTTGATTTGGTCTCTCTTGCAGGGGGGAAGGAAGACTCATCTCATGGGTTTTGATAGGAACTGTTACAGAGGTAGGACTATGAATATCAAGGATATTTTCCATTTCAATGATCCATTTTGGAGAGAAAACACTTCCTAAATTCCTTAACATCTGTGAGTACGGGTGGAGAATGCTGTGATGGCTGGATCCACATCCTTTCAGGACAATGAGAATTCGCTCTCTTCTGAGAATTAAGAGTGTTCTGTCATTTTGTTGGTCTGTATTGGATGGACATCCCTATCCTATGACAATCCCACAAGTCCTGGCTGCACGAAGTTGGGATCTGCAGCCTCTGGCTGACACAGAACATTGCAGGAGGCTTTTACTCCTGTGCTTGAGCACCCCTGGGTGTGTCACTGCTGCTGTGGCCTCCAGAGGAGGCCTCAAGCTTGGTTTGTGACCACTGGTGACATTCACGGTGCCAGCACACGTGTCCTTCTGAGCAGAACTAACTGCAGTGTTCTGCCAAGCTCTAACTTGAATCATGATGGTCTGTCCTGCAATTTCTCTCTGAGAAACTGAGTTTGGTGCTCTAAAGAAGGGCTCTTCATCATGAGCATGTGATCCCATTTCATGGCTGTTCATGGCTATCTCCCCACCACAGTGGGCTGGATTTTAGTCTGAGGTTGTGAATCTTTGTGTCCATGATCATGGAATCGTAGAATCACAGAATTGGAATCATCTGTGTTGGAAGGAACCCACAAGGATCATCAAAGTCCATCTCCTGGTACTGCAGAGGACAGCCCCAGCAGTCCCACCATCTGCCTTACACAATGGATCACAAATCACCTTCTGAGGCACTTGCTCGGTCCGTAAATGCAGCTCGAGGTCTGGGAATGGTGAGAGTGTAGGTGCAAGAAAAACGGGAAAACCATGGATGACACCTCCCAGGAGCACCAGTTTTTCCCATGACTGCTTTAGGGATGGACTGTCCTGTGGTCTGGGAGACAGAATTACAGATCCTAATGTCCCCAACTTACTCACAGAGGACTTCAATGCACTTTCTTTGATTAATACTTGTGAAGGGCTTTCAATAGAGGCCCAGCAAGGGTACGAGGTTTGTGACAGTAATCGTGGAATCAGAGTGGTTTGGGTGGGAAGGGACCCTAAAGCTCATCCCATTCCACTCCCTGTCATGGGCAGGGGGACCTTCCACTATCCCACATTGCTCCAAGCCCCATCCAGCCTGGCCTTGATGGCACCAAGGATGGTTATTCTGCCACTTGTCTGTTAATTTTGTCTTGAATTTTGATTTTTTTGCCAGGTTTGAGGACACCAGGTCGGACATGTGCAGAGATGCTTCTCTTTTATTGTCTGATATTTCCACTCTTCCTATAAACAGGGAGCTCTTGTTTCCTTCCCAAAGAAGATACATCCTACAAGAGGCTATTACAAAGTGCAATGAGTAATTTCTTGTTGTCAGGTTTTCTCCCCTAATTGACTGGCAGAGAAAAATAAAACAGCAGCAGCAACAGCTCCATGCTGTCTTTCACTTGAGCTTTCCCAAGCACTTTGAAATCCTGAGTGAAATAAACTTCCCAGCCTCTCCTGAGGCAGGTGGGGAGAATAGGAGGGAAGGTGGAAGGGAAATTATTTCCTGAGCTTACCCAATAAATCGAGACATGGTTTCATCTCTCTGGATTCACTGTGATGAGATGGCTACAGGATGGGACCAGCATGGAAATCAGGGTTGGGTTTGCTGGGGAAGACTGGGGAAGGTCCCCCTGATGTGGAAAATAATCTTGATGCTGGAAGTTTATTCCCTGCTTTTTCCCTAATAGTCAAACTGACCTAATTGGGATTCAGTGCTCTGCATCCTATTCAATCCTGTGAAAAGGAATAATCACCATTCATCCTTCCTTCTTGTGTCCTCTGCAACTTTCTTAAAGCAAACTCCTTCTCCAGAAGCATCACTTGTTTGCAGGATGCCCTAAAAAGCCGCATTTTTCCCCAAAAGGCAGCAAGCACAGAGTGAAGACCGCAGCTCCAGCTCTTTGAAAATCCCAGCTGGGCACAACCCCACTTGGGTAGCTGGCTCTGGGGGTGCTGGGTTCCCTGGGGGAGCTGCCATCCCTGACACAGAGCGGGGCATCAGCTGCTCGCCGCATGCCAGGGCTCGACGTGCCGAAAGTGGAGGAGGACGAGCTGCTGCCGCCCTCTGGGAGAGCCGTCAAAACATCTGTGATATTTGGGACCGTTCCAGGGCTGGGGAATCAGAAGTGGATCCTGGAAATCTGCCTGTTATCCTAATGAGGATGTTTCCGTGTCGTGGCAGGGAGGCTGATGCCGGGGAAGGGTTGGTCCAAGTGACCTCCTGCTGTCCCAAAGGGTGGCCCAGCACAAGGGCGTCCCTGTCCTCCCCATCAGGATCACTTACTGGGTTGTGTCGTGTGTTATTGCCTGTGTAACTTCGGCTCCCAGGAGTGTTTTCCCATTAGGAAAAGGAGGGGGGGAAAAAAAAACCCAACCAAAAAACAAACTAGAAGCTTTGCACGGGCTTTTAAGCAAACAAAATGTGGAACATGTGTGCACACAAGATTTCACACCCACGCACAATTTCCCTTCTAACGTTGCAAATGGCTCGTGCACAAGGACCTGGCGTAATGCAAGGCAGGGGAAAGTGGGAAAAACAAGGGGAAAACAGGGAAAAAGACAAAAAAAATTCAGTTATTGTTTCATTTTAGGGAAACCATGTAAATTTTCAGCAATGAAAATCAACCCCCATCCTGTTTTGTCTGATGTTTTATCAAGTTGAAAACGGTTCCCATGCTCTACCACAGGGGTACTGTAAAGCAAATAAAAATTG
This sequence comes from Chlorospingus semifuscus, assembly GCA_035048045.1. NCBI lineage: Eukaryota > Metazoa > Chordata > Aves > Passeriformes > Passerellidae > Chlorospingus > Chlorospingus semifuscus. The sequence goes on from JAWWMS010000173.1 coordinate 111,475,294, forward strand.
GGAATAATAATAATAACAACACATCTGGGGTGGCAAAGTGATTTTATTTGGCACTTATTCCCATCAGTCATTCAAGGTTTGCTAAATTCTTTTGGAATTTCAGGTGAGAGCCATAGCCTGGCTCATAGGGCAACAGCCTGAAGAAGATTCTGGATCATGATTTAAAGCTTCCTAAGATTTTATGAATGACAACGGGGAAGAAAAGTCCTGCTATTCCCAACTTTTTTTTTTGAGGGGAAAAAAAAAGATAAATGAAAACCACAGTTTCTCTGTGCACATCCAACAGTGGCACTTTGCAGACTTTTCTGAATCCTAAAAATATTCCACTTGATTGGTGGTATTTTTTGGCCATCATTCCTCATGGCCTTTTTTGTCAGTGAAGGTTTTCCATTGAATGATACATAGAATTTTGGGAAGATATTAGAAATTTGGAAGAAATTCTTCACTATGTGGGTGATGGAACAGGTGTGGCTGCCTCTGGTTCCCTGGAAGTGTCCAAGGCCAGGTTGGATGGGCTTGGAGCAACCTGGGATAGTGGAAGGTGTCCTTGCCCATGGCAGGGGGTGCCACTGATTTAAAGTCCCTTCCAAACCATTCTGGGATTTTATGAAAATTACTTTAAGGCAAAACCACTTGCAGAAAAACATCCCAAATGAAGTCCTGGCCAGGAATCCCACGTGCCTCATCCCTCTGATCTTCTCAGAGCCAATTTCTCCTGGTGCCCATTGAGTGTCCGAGTGCTTCCTCCCCACCACGTCAGAAACACAAATGTGAAACACGTGCTCTGCTTCATTAAAAATTATGCTAATGGGAGGCATCATTTAAATTGCTAATAGGGTTGGCTGTTTCTAGTAAGACATGACAAACTGTCTGGAAGGAATTTTTGCATTTTTAAAGATCCCCTTTATTCCCAAAGGGAAGCGAGTTGTTTCAGAGGGGAAAATATATATATGTATTTATATACACACACGAGCACGCACACAAACACACACACAAAGACAAACAATTTTCTTTTTTTTTCCCTCAACAAAATGCAAGTGCTACAAATCAGCTTTTCTTTTGTGGGTGCACCTTTTTTAACCACAGTGGCTTTAGGAAAAGGGGTGTTTGGGTGCCACTGCAGCAGGAGCTGCTGGAAGGGTGTCCCTTCAGCACCCCACCACCTCCCCACACCCTGCACGCACCAACTCCTGCTGCAGATTAGCAGCTGCTCTTTGCAAGGAATGCTGATTAGCAGCAGGCAGGGGAGGGAAAAGCCGCAGGGATGGATAAAAGATGAAGCCAGAAGAGCAACCAGGAGTTCTGCTCCCTCCCGGGACCAGCTCGCCTTGGAATAAGTTATTTTTGTGACAGATTGGAGCAAGCCCCACAGTAAAGGGGCAGCCTCGTTTTGTCTTCACTGGGCAGGGCACTGTCTATCCCATTTTTGGGCAGAGTTTTGAGGTGCCTGCATCCCAACAAGAGATATTTGCTCCCCTCAGCAGTGATAGGAGGGAAAACCTGACCCCTGGAAGCGCTCAGGGAGCCCATCCCTGCCTCTGGATTGTGCTGGCGGGAGGGGGACAGATGGCAGCACAGCCACTGGGGACACCCCCTGCCACACCACCAATCTGCCAGAGGGAAAGGGCTTCCAACAGGGAGCAAAGGAGGACAGGGAAGCACTGGGAGGTGAAGCCAGGAGATAAAGTCAACTGAGGACCTCTGGCAGGCGCAGGCGTCTGTGAGGGACCGCAGCTGAGCTTCTCCAAGGGATCTGGGCACCTTCCACAAACTTCCCAGCAGCCCTCCAGCTGCGTGGAGCATCTCCACGTGGTGTTTCTGACACCAGGGGCCTGACAGAAAAACTCTGTTTGCATCCTCATAATAACAATTTTTTGGTCAAAACCTGGATCAGCTCTTGCCCCTCACCTGGGATGGGCTGTCCAGCAGCAGCTCATGAAGAGTCGTGGTTTAAATGCTGCTGTTGGTTGTCACTTCATCATTTCAGTGGTTATTAATGAATTTAAGCTTTGATTGGGATGTCCATTAATTAATTGGTATTTTAGATGACCTTCTGTCACGATTTGACACTGGCCCACCACCACCTTCTTTCAAAGGCATTTGTGTTGAATGTACCTGGTTCTGTGGGGGTTCCTTTCAATCCTTCAGTTTTATTTATTTGTCCTTAGAGCTCCATATTTAAGAGCAGAAACAGCCTCAATATGTGGGTTTTCCATGCGCTTCAAGCTCTCCATGCAGATTTGGAAAATTACCTTAGTCCAGATAATTTCACTTTGTGCTGCTTGGGGTTTCTCTGGGATTTTTGGCAGAAATGGGTGCAGAGAAATGTGGATTCAGTCCAGATAACTTCACTTTGTGCTGCTTGGGGTTTCTCTGGGATTTTTGGCAGAAATGGGTGCAGAGAGATCTGGATTCAGCACTGCCCTGAGCTGATGGGAACTGGGCAGGGAACCCAGCTATGGAAGAGCCAGCATAGTCAGAGGAGGTGACTGTCCCCCTTCTGCCAAGGCTACCACATCACCTAAAGGTGATATTATCTCAGGAGTACAGGAAAAGTGACCATTGTGCCCATGGACAGACACAGAATCTCTTTGTTTCTGCTCCAGACTCAATTCCAACATCAGCTCCTCTCCCTCTTCCAGTCCTGGCACAATATTTATTATTAACAGCATGACAACCACAAGGCTGAGCTTGTCTGATATTTTGTCTCACTGTTATTTTATCTCACCTAAAACCACTGCTTGGCCATTCCTTCTTGGCATTTTCACCATTTCTTTTGCCTTTTTACTAGCATAACTCAGCGCTCCAAGGTCTACAGACAAGAGTCCCAATAACCAATATTTACATGTGTCATGGAAAAAATAAAGAAAAAAACAGAAAAACAACAAACCCAAGGAAGGCCAGTGGGCCTGTGCTGCACTTAGCAATGAAGGACACACTGGCTAATTCTGCCTCTGATGGAATATGATTATGTCTGGCACACCATACAGAAGAGCTGCCCAACAACCAGGCAGCCACTAAATTAAATTCCAAGACTCCAATTGCAACTTTCTCGCTGCACAGCTTCAGGAAATGCAGATGAAGCTCATGATGCAATAAATACCCAACAGCACAGGAAAATGGCTCCTCCAATAACAGGCTGGGATTCCAGGACATTTGTCCTGGTGAAATGAACAGTGCCAGGATCTGCCCCTAATCTGGGTTTAAGGACTATTCCACAAAAACATCAAATCACAGAATAGTTTGGGGTGTAAGGGACCTTTAAGGTCAACTAATCCAACCCCCCTGACACAAGCAAGGACATCCTCAGAGGCCCTTGTCTTGGCAAAACTAATCCCAGGCCAAAACCATTCCAGAGTCATGCTGCTGATGATTTCTGGGCTCCAAAACACTTCAGATTCCCTATTTCTGACAGATCCTACTGTAAGATGAACGTTGGTCCTCAAGGACATTAAGTTTGGGTCTTGTATCTGATTTGTTAATAATGGCCTGAGGTAGAAAACAATGGAAAGAGAGATTGGATGAGGCAATCCTGGAATATCAACCAGCTTTCTTGGGCCCCTCTTCCCTCCTGGGCATTATCCAGTGGGACTGACCCAAAAAGATCTCTAAAGAGACTGAAATTTACTCTCCTGCAGCCCAGGGTAATGTGCTTGCTCTGCACCCTCCTTGCTGCCCCAAGGGTCTCCAACTCCACCATTCCATGGTCCAGGCTGCCTTTGAGCTTCACACATCCCACCAGCCCCTCCTTTTTGATGGGAACCGGTCCAGCCTGGCCCCTCTCCTCCTTGGCTCCTCTCTCCCTTGGAGGAGGAAGTTGTGGCAGCACATTCCAGGAGTGGGATGGATCCAGGTTCCGCTCGTGTGAGCGATGCAGAAAATATGATACACACTTGAGTAAACAGGTGAAAGTACTTTACCTGCCATGTTTCAAGGGAATTTAGTGGAGAAATGTATTTTTTAACATGAAGAGGCTGTTCAGGAAGATCTTGTAGCCTGTTTTTTTTTCATGAGAGAAGAGTGAAGTGTCAGAACCACCTTCAAGGCTCACAACAGGAGCATTGGGAAGATGGGAAATAGTGTTCAGCCCTATAAAAAAGGTCCGTAAGATCCTCTGCTACAGCCAGAGGTGGAATAAAACAACACAATTGTTCCAGGTGGAGATGGTACTCTGAGTTTTATGAGGTTGGGATCGAAAGGATTACCTCAACTGCAGATTTATTTCAGATGTTAGATTGTATCAGCACAAGTTTACACCAAGAGAAGGTCCTAAAGGAGTGGGTCTATACCAGAAAAAAAAAATCCATTGCAGGCCTTTAAAAAGGTTTTTAAGGTCATTCATTAAGGGATGTGAACCTCGTCCACTTCGGTTCTCTTCTGGTTTGCTGTATTGATATTGGGAATGTGTCTGAAGTTTAAGGCAGGACAAGGGGGAATGGCTTCCCACTGACAGAGGTCAGGGTTAGATGCGATATTGGGAAGGAATTGTTGGCTGTGAGGGTGTGGAGCCCTGGCACAGGGTGCCCAGAGAAGCTGTGACTGCCCCTGGATCCCTGGAAGTGTCCAAGGCCAGGCTGGATGGAGATTGAAGCAACCTGGGACAGTGGGAGGTGTCCCTGCCCATGGCAGGGGATGGGATGGGCTTTAAGGTCCCTTCCAACCCAAACCTTTCCATGATTCTGTTTTTATAACCATACAGAGCCTGCAGTAACATGGATTCTGCCTCTGATGGAATATGATTATGTCTGGCACACCATACAAAAGAACTGCCCAACAACCAGGCAGCCGCTAAATTAAATTCCAAGACTCCAATTGTAACTTTCTCGCTGCACAGCTTCAGGAAATGCAGATGAAGCCCATGATGCAATAAATATCCCAGAGTACAGGA
>JAWWMS010000173.1:111480281-111496312 GCA_035048045.1 Chlorospingus semifuscus
AATGCAGATGAAGCCCATGATGCAATAAATATCCAATAGTACAGGAAAATGGCTCCTCCAATAACTGGCATTGGAAAATCATAGAAGAGTTTGGATTGAAAGGGACCTTTAAAGGTCACCAACCCTCCTGCCATGGGCAGGGACACCTTCCCAGGGACACTATCCCAGGTTGCTCCAAGCCCTGTCCTGTTGGTTTACCCAACCTGGCCTTGGACACTTCAAGGGATAAAGCATCTACCACCTCTCTGGGCAACCTGTGCCAGGGCCTCACCATCCTCACACCCAACAATTCCTTCCCAATATCCCATCTATCCCTGCCCTCTGGCACTGGGAAGTGAGTCCAGGCTGCCCAGAGAGGGTGGCTAACCCTGAGTGTGTGTGGCACGTGGCACCACTCGTCCCTAGCGCTGAGTGCACTCTCCTGGCCTCCGTTTTTGTTGTATCTCCCACTAATCCTCCCTCCCAATGCCTCCCCTAATCTCTCCAAGCCTTTCTCCTGTTGGCTGGCACCCCTTAATCCTATTACAGAGATTTCTATTCTAAAAGTTTGGCTGAACCATCCTTCAAGCCCTGCCCAGAGCTTCACCTGGGTTGCTGAAGAAGCCGCCGGTCCTTCGGCTGCTCTGGTTCTTTTGGGAATGATGCACTGGAATGCTACTCCTGAAATAAAGCCTAAATTCTCTGTTTCTTCTTTAGCCCTTGCTCAGCACAGCCACTCACAGGGTTTGTCCTGAGAGACCTCTGGGGAGATCAGGGAAGGCCTGGATTCAGTCATTTTGAGGCTGGTTTAGTGATACTGAGATGGGAAAGAATTGAGGATGAACAGCAATCAGGATCGCTGGGCTCAAAACCCATCCTGGCCTATTAGCACTTTTAGGGTTAGACCCATTTTTTTTTTTTATTATTCCAATTCCCATTGCACCAGCTTTCCCCCAAAATCGGAGGGAGCCTGACTTCAGCACAGTCACATCATGGAGGGGAAAATGGGATGAGTTCTCATTTGAAATGCAGCCTCCAAATCTCACCTTTTGCTGCCTGCTATGGAATGAATGATGAGACAAAAAGCCAGGAGACCTGGACCCACATGTGGTATAACCCCAAATTTGGGCACATCACACACTGGGTTCACCCTCACATTCACTGTCTGAGCAATTGGGGTCAAATAACTCACAGGCACCTGTGTGGGCACAAATCTCATCTAGGTGAGGCTGGTTTGGAGACATGAAGTTTAGCTCCTCATAATCAGCCACTTCTCTTTTATACACTTGATGATAAATAATTCTCAGACCCCCAAAATTTCATTTTTAAAAAATCTCCATTTGGAGACAATAGCATTTAAGTGTTGTGGCCCTTGCAAATTCCCTCCCCAAAAGCCACTGACTCCTCCCAGCTCTGTGTGCAACAGAAATGAAACATTTACTGCTTGAATTTCCCTGTTTCAGCCAACAATTGATCTCCAGAAATAAACCCCAAAATACTCACCAAATTTTCCTCCCACATTGCCTAATTTTCTGCTGACATTGCTTACTTTTTCAGATTAGTGATACTGAAAATAGTCAAACTTGTAATCACATAATCCAAACAAGACTGGTTTCAGCTCCTCTTCCTATAGATTTACCTTCTGGTCTCTCACTAGGACATGAATTATAACAAGTTTGTGGGCTTTGAAAGTTGGATTTGGTGCTTATCTGGCCTCACAGTGGTGTGTTCTCGTTACTTCAATCCTTCTTTTTGTAAATAAACTGACCAGTGGTGAGGAACTGCTTCCAGAATTTCTTCCTAAAGCACCAGCAGGGCCATTTTCCAGGATAGCATAAACCAGAGCAAATTTGGGTGAACATTCCTGATGCAATTACAGCAAATCCCACCCTGGCCAAGGCAATGCTATTCCCAGGCACCCTAATCCACCCAACACCAGCTCTCTCCCACTGCTGCAAAATCAAAGGAAAGGTGGAAACTCTCTCCTTCAAGTGTGACCATCACCTGCAAATCTCCTCCAGGTGCCTCCAGGAACCTTCCATGTGATGTAAGCTGTCCCTCCATGCAGAGCCAGGCAGCTTAAAAATAGGCTGAATATATTAAGTGGTCAAATCAGGTTATAAATATTAAACTGTCTCTGCTGCCTGCTGGCACATTGAGCTCAGCTGAGCCGGCCCAGCGTGGCAGGGGGGGCTTCATTTGCAGGTCTGTGCTCTACAGGGCCACAGCTCAGCTGTGGGGTGGCAGGATCCCAGCAGAACTCCGAGGTAATCACAGCCCTCCCAGAGCTGACTCCTGAATTTCTGCTCCTGTCTGTGGCATTCATCAGGCTTCAGAAGAAAGGAGAGAGCAGGAGCACTCCATCCGCTAATGAGCTTCCTCCCTCTCTAATTTCCTCGCTGCTTTGTTCTCCTGTCCCACCAGAATCCAGGAGAGCCAAATCTAAGAGCATTTGAAGTGTAAAAAAAGTGTCTTTTGCCATTAAACGTGGCTCCATTAGCAGGACAGAAGATGAACACCTGGAGAGAAAAGGTCCAAATGCATCTCCCCATCCAGAGCAAGCTGGGATAGTGGAAGTTGTCCCTGCCCGTGGCAGAGGGTTGGAATGAGATGACATTCAAGGTCTCTTCCAACCCAAACCATTCTGATTCTAGGTTGTGACCCAGCACTGACAGTAGAACAAACTCCTTCATGTCAACAGCACAGCAAATATTTTACAGAATTTAAATCCACATTGCAAATGCCTTCCAGACGTGCCACAAGTGACCATGCATGGATCCTGATTATGGATCACAGACCAGGGCCAGAGCATCCAGCATTCTGCAAGATCAAACTTCAGGAACACTGTGCTTTTGCTCAGAGAAAAAAAATCAAAGTATGATTGAGTTAATTCTAAATCAGCTTGTGTCACAAGCAGCTCTTTGCCTAGATACAGGAAGAAGAACAAGTTAAGAGTCTCTTCTGCTTCAGGAACCGGCACTGGTGATTGAATTCTGACAGCCAAACTCAGCATATGGTCACAGAGCATGGAAGAGAAACAAAGAGAAGATATTTTGATTTCATAGAATCACAGAATGGTTTGGGTGTGAAGGGACCTTAAATCTCATCTCATTCCATGCCCTGCCATGGGCAGGGACACCTTGCACTATCCCAGGTTGCTCCAAGCCCTGTCCAACCTGGCCTTGGACACTTCCAGAGATCAGGGGCAGCCACAGCTTCTCTGGAAAATCTGTAACCAGAACCCCCTCATCATAAAAAATTTCTTCCTTCACTCTAGTCTGAATCTCCCCTTTTTTAGTTTAGGTTTAGATCATTACCCCCATTTTAGCCAACACTTTTATTTTCTCCCAGCTCCATCTTCTTCCCACTGGCAGAAGTACCACAAGACACAGGACATGGCTGTGGGAAGAAGAAGCCATGGCTGCCCCATCCCTGGAAGTGTCCAAATCCAGGTTAGACAGGGCTCAGAGCAATCTGGGATAGTGGAAGTTCAGTTCTCCCTTCCCATGGCACAAAGCGGAATGAGATAATCTTGGCATCCCTTCCAACCCAAACCATTCCATCATTCTGTGTCTGTAAGAGCAGCCCCAGCAAATTCATCTTCCATATGTGCCCAAACCCTTCAGGGAAAGCAAAGCACAAGGATAATCATATGCTGCCCTGGAGGAGGAGTCATTTTGTGTTTCCTAAAGGACTTTCTGGAATATTGGGATGACTCTGGAGAATGAGACAAAAAAATCTATGTTTTGAAGACTGTGAGGGATTTACAGAACACTGAACCTTGGTGTAAGAGGAGGGTGATCCCCCTGTACAGCAAGCTGGCACCAGTGCTGGGAGAAAACTTGGGATGCTGTGGAATAAAACCTGGCTGGGGGCTTGCAGGATGTTTCTGCATTAAGGGGAGGGCTGCTTAATGGTAGAATTAAGTGCTGGTATTTAAAGTGTGGCTGTAAATTTGTTAAACAAACAGATCTGCTCTGTTGGGCTGTCTGTGATCATGAAATCCCAATCAACAAACAACTGGTGGAGGAATAAACCTGTTGGGAAGAATTGATGCACCTCACACCAAGGCTGAGCATTCCCAAGCTCCTTCTTGCACCACAAGAATTGATTTGCAGGGAAGAGATCGTGGCCAATCCTGTAAATCTCAGATTAGACTGTTCAATACAACTAAATTATGTCTGTATAACCCTCTTTAGGCACTCTGGAAAAAGTCATGGCTCTGGGATAGATCCTGACATTCCTTTTCAGGTGCTTTAAGGAATCCACATGTTACAATTCCTGGTTAGCCCTGTCTGTGCAAGATTTGCCTGATGCATTGGAGACGGTTGTGTACAGATTTTCAGATTTATTCCTACATGGGCATCAAGCCCCACATGAAGCAAATCCCTCTGCCAAAAAGGTGAGCCTTGAATGGTGTCCTGAGTTTTGTCTTGAGGAGGCTTCGTGCTCCATCCCCCCTGGTCTGGCAGCAGTTTTTGTGTGCTGGGTTCAGCACTCAGGCCCTGGCACAGTGGTGGAAGGAGGGGAAGGACCATTTCTGCCTCACATGGTGGCATCTTACCCCTAAATTTGTCCTTGGGGTGATCAGGCTAAGGGGGTGAGGAGGGCAGCAGAGCACACAGAGCAGTTTGCGGGTCTCCGAGCCATAATCAAAATATAATTTTGTCAAAAATGGGGGAATGCTCCCCTGCAATTTGATTTTCCTCCTCTGGTTAACTGAGCCAAGATGACATTGAAGTGGGAAGTGGAATAAATACACACAAGAAGTCTTTTCACCAAGTTATTTAATTCACCAGAAGGGACACTTAACCATACAGCAGCTCCTTATTTACATCGAACTGCTCTTTATGCATCCTGTAAACATCAGAAGCAATTTCTAATAAATTACAATCCAGGGAGCAGCAAATCAACAATATCACTGAGTTGTTTAAACGAATTCATTACAAAATATATTGCCTTTTTCCCTGTGACTTCATTCAGACTGCACTTGAAAGCATTATTCTCCTGAATTTTCTGTTCAGGATATACATGTGCAAAAATATCTCCAAGCAAGAAGAGATTGTATTTTAAACTTCATTGCCCTTGACCTCAGGTCCTTTTGAGTCTGTTATGTTCCAGCCTCTCTGGCAACACCATCACTGGTGACATCTAACAACAAACAGCCCCAACAGCTGGTCCCAGCTAATTCAAATTGAGATCACAGATTCAGCCATGTAAGAGTCTGAAAAAGAAATCCCTAAAATTTCTATAACCTCTGGGCTTCTCTTTACCAGAAAGGATGTTCTACACAAAGTAATAGGAAAATGCAATATTGTTTGCCAGTTTAATTGGATGTGCTCCTGTTATGAAAGAGATTGGCTCTTGCTGACCGTGTATAAAACACAGGATGAGAGCAGATCCTGGCTGTTCAAAGTGACAAAAAAGCCAGCTTTGATTTGAGATGATGTGACAGCGATGGGGACATTTTCTTGGCCTCCATTCCAAGTGCAGGAGGAGGCTTTGAACAGGTTCTTTGGGGTGGACATCACTTGGTGGAGGACAACCCCATCGTCTGCCTGTTTAAAATGAGCTCCAAGGCAGCCCCAACAGCACAATTCCTGATTTTTGAGGTTAGTGGTGGTGGTGCCCTGCATCCCACTGCCCCTGGCCATTCAAAAATCCACTGTGGAAGCAACATGGATTTCAGGGATACGATGGAGAGCAGGATAAGAGGCCATAGGGGACTGTTCTCACTCATCCCTCACAGCCCTGACCACTATTTTATTATGAAACCAAGAGCTGGAAGAGCAGAAAAGGGAACCTGGGCAGAGATGACAAAGCAGCAGGAGGTTCATCTGCTGCAGAAAAGCCTTGTCCCAGCATTCCCACAAAGCTCTTGTAGGCTAGGACTCTGCGGGTGGAGTGGTTCGAGTAGCTGCTGTCTGCCTCGCTTTCTCTGCCTTTACTTACGGAAAGCCACGAGAAATATTTCATCCTCTTTGTTGAGACAGTTTCCTTGCACTTAGAGAGGCAGAACAAGTGCATTTATGCTCTCACTCCAGGACTTTGCTGATGGCTGTGAGAGGCAGCTGGGGACCAGGACTGGGCTTGTTACAGCTTCAGAAATTCAGCGCCCGAGTGCCTTTGCTCTGGGTGAGAACGAGGAGAGCTCTGTGCTGCCTGACCTCAGCTCCCCTCCTGAGCTGCCACACGAACAGGAGAAGGTTTCCTGCTATGGGAAGGTGGTCTCCAGTTAATTCCCAGCATCAGAGAATCACAGATTTTCCTGAGTTGGAAAGAACCCACCAAGATCATGCAGGACACCCCAACAAGCCCAGCTGTGCATCCCTGAGAGTGTTGTCCAAACACTCCTGGAGCTCTGACAGCCTTGGGGCCATTCCCATTCCTTGGGGAGCTGTTCCAGTGCTCAGCCACCCTCTGGGGAAAGAATCTTTCCGTGATATCCAACCCAAACCTTCCCAGACACAGCTTCAGCTGTTCCTGGGCCCTGTCCCTGGTCACAGGGAGCAGAAACTGGAGCTGCCCCTCAGGAGGAGCTGCAGCCCCCAGTGAGGCCTGACCTCTTCTCCAGGCTGAACAAACCAAATTACCTCAGCTGCTCCTCATAAGGCTTCCCCTCCATGGCTTCACCATCTCTGTAGCCTATTTTGGATGCTCTCTGACAGCTTTAGATCATTCTTCTTTTGCAGTGCCCAAAACTGCTCACAGTGTTCAAGGTGAGGCCGCCCCAGTGCAGAGCAGAGCGGGACAATCCCTTTTCTCTCCCTGCTGGTGATGCTGGGCCTGGGACATCCTGAGGGACATCCCTGTTCTCCTGCCTCCAGGACACGGATGTCCCTCCTGGCTGCCATGGTACTGCTGCCCCAGATCCAACCTGCCATGAATCATGGAATGGTTTGGGTGGGAAGGGGCCTTAAACCTCATCGTGTTCCAACCCCCTGCCATGGGCAGGGACACTTTCCACTAGACCAGGTTGCTCCAAGCCCTGTTCAACCTGGCCTTGGATAATTCCAGGAATTTGTAAATTACAGGAATAAATAAACCAGTTCCAGATTCTCTTTCCTTGGCTGTGGGGCCTTGTCTTTGGGGTGGGGGAGCTGTCACCATGGAGTGCACGTGCAGTCTCAGCCTTCCCTTGGTGTCCCCAAATTGCTGCTGGTTCAGAGACACCTTGGAGCAGATTTTGGCACTGGGCAACATTTCCAAAGTTTGAAGGGGTGAATCCCACCTCACCAAACCTGGGTGTTGTGTAAGCCTTATTCTTTCACTCTATCAAAGAGCTGAAGCACATTTTGCTATTTTTTAATAAATTAGGCCCTGAAGAATTGTCTAAGAAGGATTTTCTGTGCTCTCTGATGGGATGCTGTCAGCAGCAAGCCTTGCCCATCCTCCATGGAGCTGGTGTCAAACCCAGTCCAGTGGAATTCTTTTTTGTTTCTCCATCCATAAAATGCCTTCGCTAACTTCCAAAAGGAGAAAATCCCTGCACTTTGGTGCATCTCTGCAGCCAGCCATCCCAAGATGGAAGATGTTTCCTTGGCTATAATTATTTCCTTGTCCATGGTAGACTGGTGCTCTACTTATCTCTCTGTAAGTACTGGCATCTCCTGAATTTTGGAAAAGGTGCCATTTTTTCTTCTGCCAATCCCAACAAATGGAGGTCACAGCTGAAAGGCTCAGCTAGGGATACCCCGTAAATGGACAATGGTTTATCCCTTTTGGGAGAGGACATTTTCTCCACAGAGCTGGAATTTGCAGTTTGGGTGGTGACAGGAAGAATGCGCCTCAGGGATTTGGGCTGTAATGGGAAAAGTCTTACCAAATAAAAGCAGATTCTAATTGTGCCTGAAACACCACCTATAAACACCTAATTCAGCTGAAGAAAATGCTGAGAGCAGGAATGGGGATAGAACCAACTGCATTTTCTGCACATGGAAATGGGAGAACTTCTGGAAATTGGTAAGACTGGGCAATCTGAGCGAGTCCATTTTGGAAACCAAACCCATTAACCTCTGTCTTGGCACAGGGTGGGATTGTTGGGGGTCTGTGCAGAGCCAGGAGCTGAGAATCGATGATTCTCATGGGTCCCTTCCCACTCAGGATGTTCCATGATTCTGTGATTTTCTAATAATTACTATGAATTCCTGTGTTCTGTTAATGACCTGGGTATGATGAGCTCAGGAGAGGACCAGATGAGGCTCAGACTGCAGCACAGGGCTCAGACTGTGAAGATGGAGCTCAGTTCTTGGTGGACTCCCTGGGCCACCCTCATCCAGGTGCTTCTCCTCACACCTTAATTCCGCATATGCAAAATAGAGCTAATTCCCTGTAATTTACTCAGCGTGTGAGCCTTAATTAACATTTTTAGGAGAAACCCCGGGCAGACCTGGGCTGGGGAAGTGGTTGTTGCCATATCAGAGCAGGCATCATTCCAGGCCTGGGCCAGCAGCAGGAGCTGGCTGGGATCCAACCTCCCTCTGCTCCCCATGCTCCGGGTTTGTTAACATCCCAATCAATACCACCACGACACAAAATCCACCTTCAACTTTCCAGCTGCACCACGGGCCATGGGGTTTTTTTTTTATTTTGTGTTTTCCTTCCCATCTCATACCCTAAATCCTATTTTTCCAGCTCCTTTGAGCCCCGCTGGGAGATATTAAGGTGTTATTATTGTTCCCCGTTGCTGCGGGGGAACAGGGAGAATGCTAACGAGGGAGACGCGTCCTGTCCTCTCCATCAGTTCACCTCTCCCACCGCTGTGAGCTTTTAAAAATAACAAATTGCGGGTTATCCTTCCTTTCTTTGGGAGGGTGACCTTTAGGGTTCACAATGCGCTTCGCCGAGGGATAAAGAAATTTATTTTCCAGGAGAAAAAGGAGAGGAAAGCTGCGATTCTCAAAAATTGGACCTTGAAGACGGGGGGAAAAGAGTATTTTGAGGAGCTTGATAAATTTAAGAGCTGCTGGAATGTGGATTTGTCAGGAGCAGGTCGGTTCTGGCTGGCGTGGGAACCAGAGGGATGAGGGATGGGGTCTAAGCAAATATGAGCCTATTAATAATCAATAACTGCTCGCAGGGCAGGGATGATTCAGGCCAGGTTGGTGTCTAATTGCCATTATTGTTATTCTGGTTTAAACCCCGTTCCTCTCCGCTGCTGCCACCAGTGATCTGAGGCGCTGTATTTTTAATTTGTTCCCAGGCACGGCACAATCCATCACATGCCTGGATCCAAATGCCAGGCGCCGGAGCAGCAGAAGCAGAGAAACATTTTTGTTATTTAAGTTACTGTATGCTAAGTTTATGTTGATTGCTCTGAGTATCATCTCCCAAAGTTAACTAGCGTTAAAGTGTTGATAATGTCCCACTTTCGCAATCAGATTTGCATAGTGCACAACGGAGTTTAGCAGGAGGAAAAAAATTAGCTTAAGTGCTGTTTTTCATCAGCCCTGTCAGTCTCACACTGTTTGCTTCATCTGGGTGCACGGGGCGTTTGGTGACAAATGGTTATGACATTTTCCATCTCAGCATTACGTCATTACAGAATCGCTGCCCGTCCTCTGGCTCGAGGCTGCATCCTGGCCTGGCACAGAGGGAGAGGAGAGGGGGTGAAAATGGGGGCAGAAAGGCAAGAATTGTCTTTGGGATTTTTAAAGTATTTTATTATTTAGGATTTTCATTTTCTCTTTAAAAAAAAATTTTAAAAAATTCAACCTTTCTCCCTTCCCTGCCCCCTGCTTTAGGCAGCATCCAGGAATATTCCCGTGGGCAAAAGGGAAAGCATCCTGCTCCCGTTGAAGCCAGCGGCAAATCCCTGGATGTGCAGGACCTGGATACAAACAGGGGTGACCTCTCTTTGTTCGGGGTGCAGATCCAGGACCACTCTTCCCAGAGGCCTTTCCTGGCTGACATCCCCTGCACCTTCCCATTCAGCCCCGGAAAAATGATAGAGAATCAGGCTGGAGATGGTCCCTGCGACACTGTTTTATAAAATATAATTCAAACGTTTCCTCAGTGTTAACAGATCTGAAATAAAATCCCCAGAATGCAGGAATATGTGATATCCATAGCAATTTTTGGTTTGGTTTTGTGTTAAACTTCCCCCCCACCACCATCCCTTACTTTTTATCTTGGTTTAGTACCTAAATTAAGGAGCAATTTATTCAATTTATTCAATTTATTCCTACTCTGGATCAGGCAGAAGTTTTCACCTGCATTTTGCATGGTGTTAGGTGTCAATTCCTTATTTTGGGGCTCTGGTTTCTGTTTCACCCCCTTGCTTTAGGGGTAAATACAGAGCTGTTAAAGCCCAGCGTTATCCTGGGATGTGTTTTGAGCCTGAGCCCCCCCTCCATACATTAAGTAATTCATCCTTATTGCCATTAGGAATTCAGATGTTATTTTACGGAGGGGGAAGGGAGGATGGATGTGCAGAGCAGAGCATAGCTTCTATTTTACAGATATTCCTTTCTGCTGTGCGAGTCGCTGATTTACTCTTGGAAACCTGCTGGAGGAAGGTTTGAAGGACGCTTTATGGGGGGAAAAATAGGGATTTTTGATGTAATTCAGGCTTCTCCCTGTTCCCGTGCAGCTCTTGCTAGCTGGGTGTGCAGAGCCGAATAGGGAACGGCCTCCTTTGCATTAATAATAGTCCAATAAAACCAGACAATATTCCTGCTTAAACGCACTGAGTTATGTAGATCCTAATTCTAGCACATCAGCAAGGAAAGAAAAGCAGATATTTCGTCCTCGCCACAACAAATTCCGTGATACAAATGCGAGCCGACATATGGTAAAAATTGCCTGCAGCCCTGCTGATTTACAGAACTGTTTTCACTCACAGATAATTCATTAAAAATCATTTCATACTGGCTGTATATACATAAAAAATATTTACTTGTGTAAATATCAGTCAGGAAGGTATTGCTTTTTTTCTTTTTTTTGCCTTTTTTTTTTTTTTACCTTTTCTCTTTTCTTTTTTATATTATTGACAGCTGATGGGGAGGGGAAAAATAAAAATCCAGTGATGTATGATGGACATGGGGGAAAGCAAAGGTATTCCTGGCATCCATCCGTTCATCCTGGATATAGGTCAGGCCTGGGGGTGGGCTGGGACAGCTTTAAATCCACTACCTGAGCCATCTGCTCCTCCATGCCAGTGGAATCTGCGTTGGGGAAACACACGCTAGGCAGACGTGGATACTGTGGGATACGGCACAAAAGGGACTTTTACCTGATTCAGGGCTCTCTGCTGACCTCTGGAACAATAGGGGAATGCACACCCTGGGAGATGTCGCTGGAAAAACGGGAGAAATGGGATTCCAAGGCCGCTGCTGCTGCTGTGGCAGAGCAGCCTGGAAAATAAAGAGCAAATCCCAGCAAGGCGAAGGGAGTTTTGGGGGTTTGATCCGTTTTTCAAATTGTCCTAAAATAATGGAAGCACCAAACACAAGGGGGACAAATGGCATAATGGGGTTTGTGGCTCCTAAAGATGAACATTCCAGGTATAACCGAGATAAGCCCTGAAATCGCCCTCCCAGCCCCACATTTTTCCCTCTAAAACACTACTCAAAATGCTGAACAAGGCTCCAGCCCGACACTGCATCTTCCCTTTTTTCCCGTGCTTGCTCCAGTAGGTTTGCCTAAATACGATGCATGTTTTAAACCTGAAGCTTGGAGACCTTTTGATGATTTTTTTTTTCCCCCTCAATGAAAATTCAGAAATAAATCATGGAGTACAAGAGATTTGGGGTGTTTTTTTTGCTGTTTTTTTTTTTTTTTTCTCTCTACAGCCAGTAGGTGAAACAACATTATTTAAAGTATGGAAGGGAATAAGTACTTGGAAGAGGGATCTGGTCCATCAGCTTTCATCCTCCATAAAACCCAGTAGTAAACAAAGCAATAATATTTGGGGGCTTGGAGAGGGCAGCTCTGGGGAGAGCTGGGATGCTGATTAAGATGGAATGGCTACGTGGGGAAAGGGGGGGATGCTGGAATCGCATCCCATGGCTGCGCCCGGCAAAGCAGCGAGGGGAGAGAAAGTTTGGGCCCTTTTCCTCTGCAATTTGGTGCCATGTCTCACTCCGTGGAGCTGCTGCATCAATGGGAAGTTTTCCTATCAAGCTGAACCCAAAAGGGAGGGTAAAATCAACTCTCACTTCCCCATCGGAGCGTCTACAGCGCGAAAGCCTCTCCCGCTCTATTTATACGCTGGATAAATCAGTCTCCAGACTGTTACCATAGATAACAGAGTTTTTCTCCTGCTGTTGTCTCTAACAGCTTCTTTTTCCCCCCACTATATTTTGCACGGTTCCTACCTATCACCTCGGTGAGTAATTCCCCTGCTTTAAGTCAAATTACTTGGGGGAGAGACGGGTTTTTAAGGCACAGGGAGATTTTTCATCCCCCTCTCGCCGAATTTCGCTCCCAGTTCTCTGAGTAACCCTGAGAAATCCTGCAGAAAGGGGAGCTATAGGTAACTGCTTCTGATCCTGATACATATTTAACCTTCTCACAGTCTCCAGGAATTAACTATTTAGGAGGTGAGCAGCCGGCGCAGGCGTTGCACCAGGATAACACGGCCAGGCTGGTTCGCAGCGACGCTGAAGCTTCCCACAAAAATCCCTAATCCTCACCATGGAGCTTCTGCAGGAGACATTGCCACGGGCTGGGATCTTTATTTGAAATAAATAACTCACTCAATGCTGCAGGTCCCTATTTCAGGGACCAGTGGATGCGGAGTTTCCCCTCCCAGGGATGGGGTGTTAATGGGATTTGTTGCTCCTGGCTGGGGAGCGAGGGGGGTTAATCCCTTTCTCCATGTATATCCCTGCTAAGCTGGTTTAGGTCATGTTTAGAGCTGAGTTTTGTGGTGCAGGCTCTGTCCACCCGTCCATCCCGCAGTGCCAGGCACAGGGATGAATCCAGCTGCCATCTTTGCTCCCCTCGCACCTCCCAGCGCTTAACAATTCGAGTGAGCCCCAGAAAGAAATTAAAGGAAAGGTTTAAATTCCACCAAAGTGGTGAAAAAGCCTCTGAAGGCTTTTAGAAGTCCTGCGTTGTCGCTCGGGGAAAGCTCCCAGTGAGGCCCAGAGCCCTTTGTTTGCTGCAAGGGGATTTATCCTGGAGTGGGTAGGGAAGGAAAGGGACTTTTTCCCTCCACCTGCAGGGACCCATTCCCCCGACATCACCTCTGCCATCATCCCCAGCAGACGTGAAGCTGCTTGTGGGGAGGTGGCTTTGGGGGTTTGGCATCATTTTCTAAAGCCTTCAAGGAGGCTGCAAAGCGTTAAATAGCCTCACCTGACCTCCTCCAGCAAAGCCAGGCTCTGCATCCTTATTTAGGGACATACATCACCTCCACAGCTTTCCCTCTGGCGCTGGGGGTGGAGCAGAGAAGAGAAATGTCGTGAGAGGAAGAAAAAAAAAAATAAAAAAAAGTAGCTCTGAATCCATCTGAATTTGCCTTGAAACCCCTTTCCCAGCCCAGCCTGGCCGAGCACATCCCGGCCGAGGGCCGGACACATATGCCGTGCCATATGGAGCGGCGCGATCCCAGTCAATCGGATCTTTGGGAGTTTTATCGTTTAATTTCTTAATGTGCTAATAGTGCACAGGGAGGGGATGGATCACCGCTTAAGTCCGAGGATTTATGTTTTTAAGGGAGGGTAATGTATTTCCGAGCGGGCTTTAAATATCCTCGGCCAACGTGACGGGCGGCGGGCAGGAGAGGAGGGTGAGCTGGAAAAGGCCCTGGAAGAGCCCTTGGAGCTTTAATCCAGCGCAGGTTTATAACGTGACATCCAGCCCCATGTCAGCTGAAATTCAGGCGGAAAATCCCCATGTCCATTTGACAAAGCCATTTTGCCCAGCCCTGAGGGCTGCGAGCCCTGTTCTGGGTCTGTGTCCCCCTGCTGCTCCCATAATTTCCATCCATGGGTCCATTCCATTTGAAGCCATGAAGGATGGGTGGCAAAATCTCCGCAAAGCCCCTGATCCTCAGTTTCTCCTCTTAGAGAGAGAATTGCATTTCCTTCCTTCAAATTGCCATTGGGATCAGGGCTTTTGCAGACTCCCAAGGTGCTTTCGGCTCCTCAAAAGGAAAGGCCTTACAGAGAGATAAAAAATAAACGTTCATAAAAAAACATGCAGAAGTAATTTCAGGGGAGTATTGAAACTGCAACCGTTCACCTCCAACCTGCCACGAAACTCATCTATTTATTTTTAAATAAACCACCTCAGCTCTCCATAAATCTCCGGGGCAGGGAACCAAGGAGGGGATGAATTAGGCAGCACCGTGACCCCATCCCGGTCCCCGCTGGGCAGCTGCCTGCGGGGCAGGGACGGATGCTCGAGTGGCCCCGTGGCTCCAGCTGCGGTTGGAAGCGTGGCAGTCTCAGAGGGATGCTCTGGCTGTTGGCTTCTGTCAGCCAGACCTTAAAATCTGCGCCGTTCAAGGCCTTATTTGAATTGCAAACGGCTCAAGGGAGGTGTACTGTGGAGTTGCTCTCTCAGGGTAAATAGGGTTTGGGGTTGTTTTTTCTTTAAGCTAATAATATTGTGTCATGCTTTGAGGGGGGTGATGGTATAAAGGGCAGGCGGAAAGATTTCTGTGGCTGAGCTGGTGGCTCTCCCCAACCATTTTTGACAGCTAATTTCTAGCTTTTCCTTGAAAACTCCTCAGATCTGATGCGTTAAGTGAAATGTCATTAAGGCAATGGGAGCACAAACGGTAGGACTGTGAGACAGCACTAAGGGGAAAGGGTAAAGGCTCCCAGAGGCTCCTAGACACGTTTTGGACCCCCAGTGTGCCCAAGGTTCTTGTGCTTACTCAGAGCTGGACGCTCTTGCCCCTCTCTGAGCACACAGACCCACACTCAGGGTACCAACCACCTCCTCATGGTTCCATGCGGGATTTTCTCAGTAACTTCTAGGCCTCGACTGGGGAGGGAAAAAGGAAAAGAGGAGAGAAGGGATGTGTTTGTGTTCGTGCAGTGGGAAGGGATGGAAGGAAGAGACGTGCGCTGCGACTCGGTGCGGCGCTGGAATGATCTCAGGAGCTGCAGCTTGTGCAGAGAGATCCCAGGAGCGGGCACATGCCCTTGACACCAAATCACCCGGCGAGTAATAAAGGATTTCCTGCCTTCAGAGCCTGCTTGAGCCGGGGTTTTAGCCCAGGTTAGGCTGTGCAGCGCCCTGCCAAGGTTACAGGGTCTGACAGGGCGCTCGCCGGGACTGGTGATGCTGGGAATGTGTAGATATCCCTGGATATAGACGTGTGGATAACCACGGCGTGCGCTCCTTGCCACAAACAAAAACCGCGCTCTTCTCCTTGAAATTCACCTTGAACGCAGTGATATGGGGTGGGTTCGTTGCTTGGTTTGGGTATTATTATTATTATTATTATTATTATTATTATTATTATTATTATTATTATTATTATTTCCCCCCCCCTTCCTTTTCCCTGACAACTGTCAGCAAGAGAGGCTGCAAAAAAAGCTGAGGAGCCACTGCAGGCTGCGCAGCGCTGGGAGCTGTCAGCCCCACGCCACTGCAGTGATGTCAGCCGCAGCCACAGCCACTGCCACCCCCAGCCCCTGCACACACGCGAGTCGCAAGAAGAAGAATTCATAATTACAGCAGCGTAGCCATGAAACCAGCAGTGCTGGGGGTGAGGGAGGGAGGGGGAGAGAAAGCGAAGCCTCGGCCAAAATTGGTACTTTCTTTTTTTTTTTTTTTTTTAATACCTTTTTTTTTTTTTCCTCTCTCCCCCTGCAAAGCTGCACCCAGCTCTGCAGCATCCTTTCTCCGCAGCGGGGTTTGGGGGGGCCAGGGCAGGGGGTTCCCCCCCGCAGCCCCCCCAGAGCGGGTGGAGGGTGCGGGGGGCTGCGGGGGGAGCTGGGCAGGGCTGGAGGCTCTTTCCCCGCGGGTCGCTCCTTGTTTTAAAAGGCAGCATTTCTGCGGACAACACCCGGAGCATCTCTGCGGGAGCGGGGCTGGGGGCGAGGGCTGCAGCCGCCTTGTTTGCGGCCCACGGAGTCAGCAGCTGGGAT